>CM045732.1:49915995-50063495 GCA_024760905.1 Plotosus lineatus
ATGGAAGCGCGCCGCTCCCATTTATAGCTGGCTGTTTGCTGATTGCAGAGTGGGACTAGGTGCGCTCTTCTGGATCTCGCCTACCGGCAACAGCCACGCCCCTCGCCAGCGCCTGCAATGACTAAGGAAAAAATTAATGCCGCTAGCCAGCACAGACCATAACACAAAGATTAAAATCATTCACTCGGATGGGCCAGCTCTTGAGTTTATTCTCATATTTTGTTTAGGTCAATACAAGCATATATTCCGGTAGTATTTGTGATTGGGTTCCCACATTCCATTAAATAAGAAAGATGATTTTAAGGCCATTTCACACAAGCTTGTATGATGGTTCTTCAATTTTACTACAGCAAATGACTAAGTATGATAGAAAACAAGATTGCTGTGATATTAAACATGACCAAGAAATGAGCAAAAAAAGTGAGTGGCTGTGAAAAAAAAGAGCAAGAAAGCACTTAGGTTTTATAAGGAGTGTTTAGGAAGAAAGAATAAGAGGATGAAATGTTGTTCTTTGCTGCTTTCCTTGCATCAGCACACTGCCCCTGACTGGCTTTCTGTATCCCACTCACAAGAGCAGGAGCAGTCAGGGGGAAGAGCTGTTCAAATGGGTCATTAGCTTCCAATCCTCCACAACACCCTAGCCACTAAGCAGCTCAGCCTAGGGCCAGCCAAGTATCATTCACCCAAGCTATATAGAGGAAGGTTATCATTCTTTTTTTTTTTTTTTTTTTTTTTTCTTATCTGTTATCAGTAGCATCTGTGTATATTTTTAAAAGCCTCTTACCTATATGCAAGTTCCTCTGGGTTTGAATGCTCTAATATACAGATTTAGAGACTGTGTAAAACAGAGCTCCCTGTGAGATTTTTAAGGGCTGTTACTTTTCTCTTCATCATTAACTTATCAGACTGTCAGTGTTTTAAAAGTTTAAACCATGATCTCTCAGAAAATCAGTAATCATTGCCAAAATTAGAGAGTTTGGGGTGTGTCTAGCTCCTGCCATATAGCAAACAATTCATTATCTTGCATGGCCTGTACACCCATCTCTCTGGTGTCCATATGCATCACAATTAGCATTGTGAGGCATATGGACACCAGAGAGAAAGATGTACAAGCAATGCAACATCATGTGGATTATTTAAAAATGGTATTTGAGAAGGTCATGATGGCACTGCTCGTTGATACAATCAGAACAAGAGGGTCTCTGCCATTGGCCAGATGAAAAAAAGTAAAAGATAGACAATATTATTATTGTTAATATTGCAGATTCAGAAGCAGGTATATGAAGTTTTAAAGTTGCCAATAAGCACAAAGACATAATCCAGGCTGTGGCTGTCATTTTTTCCACATGGATGTAATCAATATGATGATAAGTGTGAATATAACAAAGCTCATGTGTGCTGAAAAGTGTAGTCTCCAGCAATCATGTTTGTAAGTAGTGCTGTACTTTAGATGCTGAGTCTAAACTCTAAATGCTGAGTCCAATGTTGAAATGAGTGGCATCAAGCAGCTCTCTGTCAAAAGGAGCTCTCTATTTACGGTGTAATTATTTTGTTAAGCAGATGTAAGCTTTCTTGAGAAAATGAACACAAGATAGCATTTATGTTTTTCCAAAAAGCCTCGATGGGATAATGGTCCCAATACAAATTTCTGAGTTATCAACCTCCACTTTCTTGGGTCCGGGTATTTTAAAGTGTGAGCTGAGGTGAATTCTGCCTTGGCCTTGAAGTGAGCTTGTTCTGCAATTTAAAAAAAAAAAAAAAGCCTGTTACTAGGGATCCTTCATTAATGTAGCCTCCTGTAAATCAGAAATACTACTTTGCAAATCTAAAAATATTGGTGTTGATATTTTATTTTGTTTGGGGTTGGCCAATGTATAAACTCTGACACCTTCTCCTGGTCCATAAGCACCCCTTTGGGTCTAGCCAAGAAACATCACTTAGTGCAGAAGAACCTTGCACTTTTCTGCTTTGGCATAAGGTTGGTGTTTGGGCAGCACAGATAAGATTCCTTTCACATGGTGGGAGTGCATGATTAATTTAGGAAAGTATCCTTCCAGATATTGTTCAGAAGAACAGTGTACCTTGATTAGCTTATTGTAGAGGAGAAAACATATTTATATTTTATTTACATTTTATGCATTATTTTTGAATGTTTAATTGTTATTATAAGCATTTATAGTGTTGAATATATATTTATTAATACTATATGCACATATACACGTACGTATATGTCAGTCAGGGGGTTAATCCCACTTCGCAGAATTCAGCGGTCACGCAGGGGTCTTGGTCCCACTTAATCATGGAAAGTGAGGTATCCCTGGAGATGTATATATATATATATATATATATATATATATATATATATATATATATATATATATATATATACACACACACACACACACACACACACACACACAAACACACACACACAGTCATTCATTTTCCAAGCAATGTAATCCTAATTAGGGTTCCAGAGAGGATAGAGTTGAGCAAAGGCAGAATATACCCTGAACAGTTTGCTATACTATTGCAGGGCAACACACAACCATTAACACACTTGCATCCACACCCAGTGGCAATCTGAAACAGCAAATTACAATAATTTGCATGTTTTTGGACTGTGGGAGCAAAAACCAGAGTACCCAGAGGAATCCCACACAAGTATGGGAAGAACATGCAAACATCATAAGTAACACCCAAGTATAGGACCTAAACAAAGGAGCTCCTTGTTGTAAGGTGGACGTGGTAACCACTGTGACTGTTCCCCGTGACTTTATTTAATCTTTTGTATATCCACATAAGGCCAAATGGCCTCTTATTTTCTTTACTTTCTGGAGGAGTGAGGGCTTCTTCAATATATTCCTTCAAAGCTTGGGTTATTGGCAGATGGGTAAATCCGATTGTGGGGGACAGTGACATTTTCTCCTATGAGAAATGTGATCGTATATTTACAGTTATATTTACAGCATTTAGCTGACATTCCAGTGTTTTAAAGGCACTATCATTGAATACATTCTTATATTGGTTTGCTAGAATACAAACCAAGTATACCATCAATCAAAAATCAGTGGGTAGGTGTTGTATGCATTGTGTGTGTGTGCGTGCCTGTGTGTGTGTGTGTGTGTGTGTGTGTGTGTGTGCGTGCGTGCGTGCGTGTTTGTGTATAGCATAGTGCGAATATAATTACTGTGATGTGTGTTTAATAATACTATTACCTTCATATTAATAATATAACTCTTATAGTAGGGGAAGAACAGTGGCAGAGTGGTTAGCATGTCTGCCTCACGGCAAGAAAGTCCTGTGTTCAATTCCCAGCTTGGGTGTTTCTGTGTGTAGTTTGCATGTTCTTCCAGTGCTTGTGTGAGTTTCCTCCGGGTACTCCGGTTTCCTCCCACAGTCCAAAAACATGCACAAGTAGGCTAATTGGCTGTTCCAAATCACATGTAAAATTGAGTATGAATTGTTGGCCTGGCAAGCTGTTTAGGGTGTACCCTACCCTTGCGCCGAGTTGGCTGAGATGGGCACTAGCCTCTCCGTGACCCTAATTAGGATTAAACGGTTTAGTGAATGAGTGACCCTCATAGTACATGTATAAATTCTTCCCATGTAGATGGAAAACAATGATCTTGGTTGTGTTTTCCACCGACATGGGAAGAATTTATACATTTACTACGAGGGTTGTTGCAAGGTAGTGCTTTGAGTAAGAGCCAAAGTACTTTGAAAATGGCATATCTGGATAAAAATGCCATTTCACTAAAAATACATCCTTCAAAGCAAATTCTTCAACATGACATAGTTATGAGTGCAATATATAAGCACAATTTAGCCATGCTAAATTGTTTGTTTACGGAAGGGTTCCATTTCCAAGTTATTGTAAAACAATGGAAATATTCACTTATTTTTGCTGATTTTCAGAGCTCTTTTGTAATTACTCATGGTATTTCCTTTTATATTTTATACCAAAATACTCTACCTACTTACGGAATCCCAGAATGATTACCCAAATCATACAACAATAAAATAAAACCCATATATAAAACCGATAAATAGAAAAAATCAAATCAAAAATCAAAAAAATCAAAAAAAAAAATCAAAGATCACACTGATTGTTGGAAAGCCTTTAGTTTATGGATGCTCGGGAGTTTCAAATGCAGACTATTACAAATTGCTTCTTGAACTGTAATTGCTATTTTCTCAAAAGTAGCATTTCCTGATTAGCAACATACAAAGTGATGTCATTTTTCAGGCTGTGATCAGGGGCAGGGGGGCATTAACCAGTGTCTCTCCCCCTTATGCTGGTCCCAAGCCCGGAAAAATGCAGAGGGTTGTATCAGGAAGGGCATCCAACGTAAAACCAATGCCAAACTTTATCATGCAAATCACAAATATTACCTCCATACCGGATCGGTCAAGGCCCGGGTTAACAACGACCGCCATCGGTGCTGTCAACCAACAGGGTGCTGATGGAAATTGGACTACTGTTGGTCGAAGAAGGAGAGGCAGGAGGCGAGTCCGTAGGCAGAGAGAGAAGAGGAAAAGCATGAGTCTAGGACTAAGAGTAGGGACTTTGTATGTTGGAACTATGCAAGGAAAAGAGAGCGCTGGCTGACATGATGCAGAGGAGGAAGGTGGACATACTGTGTGTTCAGGAGACCAGGTGGAAAGGTAGCAAAGCTAAAAGCTTAGGAGCAGGGTTTAAGCTGTTTTATCATGGTATGGATGGGAAAAGAAATGGAGTAGGAGTCATCTTGAAAGAGGGGTTTGTCAGGAATGTTCTAGAAGTAAAGAGTGTCAGACAGAGTGATGAGTATCAAGTTAGAAATTGAAGGTGTGATGTTCAATGTTGTTAGTGCTTATGCCCCACAGGCAGGATCTGAACTAAAAGAGAAGGAGATATTCTGGAGTGAGTTAGATGAAGTGATGCAGAGTACCCCCAGAGGTGAAAGAGTGGTCATTGGGGCAGACTTCAATGGACATGTTGGTGCAGGTAACAGAGGGGACGAGGAAGTGATGGACAGGTTTGGTATCCAGGACAGGAACACAGAAGGACAGATGTTGATTGATTTTGCAAAAAGGATGGAAATGGCTATGGCTGTGGTGAATACTTTCTTCAAGAAGAAACAGGAGCATAGGGTGACATAAAAGCGGAGGTAGGAGCACACAGGTAGACTACATCTTGTGTAGGCGATGTAATTTGAAGGAAGTCAGTGACTGCAAAGTAGTAGTGGGTTGCCAAACAGCATAGGATGGTGGTGTGCAGGATGATGCTGATGGTGAGGAAGGTGAAGAAGGCAAAGGCAGAGCAGAAGACAAAGTGGTGGAAGCTGAAAAAGGAAGAGGGTCATGTTGTCTTCAAGGAGGAGTTGAAACAGGCTTTGGGTGGTCAGGAAGTGCTTCCAGATGACTGGACAACCACAGCAAATGTGATCAGGGACACTGGTAGGAGAGTACTTGGTGTGTCCTCTGGAAGGAAAGTAGATAAGGAGACTTGGTGGTGGAATGAGGAAGTGCAAGAGTGTGTACAAAGGAAGAGGTTAGCTAAGAAGAAGTGGGACATTGAGAGTACCAAAGAGAGTAAACAGGAGTACAGGGAGACACAGCGTAAGGCGAAAGTAGCAGTGGCAAAGGCCAAACAGAGGGCGTATGATGACTTGTATGATAGGTTGGACAGTAAGGAGGGAGAAAATGATCTATACAGGTTGGCACAGCAGAGAGATAGAGATGGGAAGGACGTGCAGCAAGTTAGATTGACAAAGGACAGAGAGGGAAATGTATTGACTGATGACAGAAGTGTGCTGGGAAGATGGAAAGAGTACTTTGAAGAGCTGATGAATGAGTAAAATGAGAGAGAAAAAATAGTAGAAGAGGTGACCATTGAGGAGCAGGAAGTAACAAAGATTAGTAAGGGTGAAGTGAGGAGGGCACTGAAGAGGATGAAGAATGGAAAGGCAGTTGGTCCTGATGATATACCTGTGGAGGTATGGAAGTGTCTAGGAGAGGCAGCAGTAGATTTTCTGACAAGAACATTCAACAAGGTCTTAGAGAGTGAGCAGATGCCGGAGGAATGGAGGAGAAGTGTGCTGCTGCCCATTTTTAAGAACAAGGGAGACATGCAGAGTTTTGGCAACTACAGACGGATAAAGTTGATGAGCCATACGATGAAGTTATGGGAAAGAATCTCCATGGACTATGATGTTTGCAGATGATATTGTGATCTGTAGTGAGAGCAGAGAACAAGTGGAGGAAAATCTAGCGAGGTGGAGGTATGCCCTGGAAAGGAGAGGTATGAAGGTTAGCCTCAGAAAATCAGAATACATGTGTGAATGAGAAGAACCCAGGAGGAACGGTGATGTTACAGGGAGCAGAGATTACAAAGGTGGAGGATTTTAAGTACTTCGGCTCAACAATCCAGAGCAATGGAGAGTGTGGAAAAGAGGTGAAGAAGCATGTGCAGGCAGGTTGGAATGGTTGGAGAAAAGTGTCCGTTGTGATGTGTGATAGGAGAGTATCAGCAAGAATGAAGGGAAAAGTGTACAAGACGGCGATGAGGCCAGCGATGTTGTATGGTTTAGAAACAGTGGCACTGAGAAAAAGGCAGGAGGTAGAGCTGGAGGTAGCAGAGATGAAATGTTGAGGTTCTCTCTGGGAGTAACGAGGATGGATAGGATCAGAAATGAGTACATCAGAGGGACAGCCCATGTAAGATGTTTTGGAGACAAAGTCAGAGAGGCTAGATTGAGATGGTTTGGACATGCACAGAGGATAGTGTGTATATTGGCAGTAGGATGCTGAGGTTGGAACGACCAGGCAGAAAGCCTAGAGGAAGACCAAAGAAGAGATTTATGGATGTGGTGAAGGAAGACATGAAGGTCGTTGGAGTAAGAAAAGAAGATGCAGAGGACAGGGTGAGATGATTTGCTGTGGCGACCCCTTAAGGGAACAGCCGAAAGGAAAGGAAGAAGAAGAAGATCGTGTACAGTATTATACTTCATTTTACTACTTTTGGTCTTGCTAAATTGTTGGGTTTTGTTGATGTTGTTAATTTTACCAATTATATAGGAAAATATTCTTAATGAGCTTGCATTAAAACCCTAATACCTGTCTTAACAACCACATCAATTTTGTACTCTGAGTTAACATTATAACTCATGCAAATACCTAACTGTTCACTCTTTCTTTACTTTCTCTGTTTGGGCTTGGCTTTGATTTTCTTTTTCCATTTCTCTCTCTGGGGCCTGTATTATCAACAAATCCCTAATATGCTACATAATTTATGAAAATGAAGGGAATTTCTGATTTGCAATATGATGCCACATAAGAAGTTAACTTACCAAACAGGTACTTGTGGTAAATGCCGTTTTTTGACTCAACCTTTTACTACACACATAACTACTTACATTAACTAAGAAATAATGTCCTTTGTCTCCATTTTATTCAAAGTGTCTGGGCTGTTAATCGAGACTGCTGAATTAAGAAGAAATATTGCAGGCAGTTTATTCAGTCATTGGAAGATAATAATTCATTATAATGTTAACTACAATAAACCTAGGCTGTTGCCACACAGATGGGACTTGAGACTGGTGATGACAGAATAGCAAACTGGCAATTCTGGAAAAATTACTACTGTTCCTTCTGTTTTTGGGTTGGGCTGGTACTATAGTGGTTAAGGTGCTGGACTCATGATCAAGAGGTCATGGGTTTGAATACCCATTAGATCCCTTCGCTCAAGCTCCTCTCATGACTATATACTTTGCCAATGTTTGCATGTTTCCTCCAGATACTGTAGTTTCCATCCACATTTCAAGTTAATACAATTTAAAATTCAAATGTTAATTCAAGTGGTTGATAAATTATGTACATGTGAGAATGTGTGTGTGAATGGATGACTGTCTGAGTCAGCCCTGCAGTTGAATGCCTGACGTCTCATGCTTGAAGTGAGCTGAGATTGGCTCCAGTTTATATGCAACCTAATAGGGTAAGTGGTACAGTACGGATATTCTTTGGTTTCAAGGCTGCTATCATTAAGGTAGCCACAGCATATTGTCACCATCTTGCTTTGTCCTTCCTCACCACATGCATAAATTTCCTGCTTGCCCTTCGTTTTCTTCTGCTACCAAGAAGTTCCATCTTCAATGTTCTTCTTCTAGTGTACTCATCCCTCCTCTGCACATGTCTAAACCATTTCAATCTGGCTTATTTTATTTTATTCTCAAACACTCCATCCTAGGCTGTCACTTGAATATATTAATTTCTAATTCTATACATTCTTGCTACGCCTATCTCTGCCACTTCCAGCTCTGCCTGCTTTATTTTCTTCAAAACTACTGTCTCCAAACTGTATAGAAATGTTGCCCTAGCTACTGTCTTATAAACCTTTTCCTTCAATCTCACAGATACACATCTATAACAAATCCCTCCAGCCACTCTTCTCCATCCAAACCTAAAATACATGGCCGTTCACTTAAACTGACAGCGCATTGATCAGAGAAGCAGATATGAAGCCATTGTAACTCTGGAGGAGCTCCAGATATTCTCAGCTCAGGGAGCAGAATCAGTTCACAGGACAAATATCAATTGTGCATGCCACAGATCTGGCATTTATGGAAAAGTGGCAAAAAGAAAGCCATTGACAGAAATCCAAAAGAAACCATGGATGCAGTTTTTCCCCAAGCCATAATGGGGCGCAGCTGATATGGAAGAAGGTGCTCTAGTTAGATGAGACTTAAATTGATGTTCGGGCCCTAAATGCAAAATGCAAGAAGTGACAGAAACCTAACACACCATCCTCACTGTAAAACATGGTGATGGCGGCACCGTCATGCTGTGCTGACACTTTTCTTCAGCAAGAACGGTGAAGCTAATCAGAACTGATAGGGGAAGAATGAAGCTAAATATAGAATAGAAACCTGTTAGATTGTGCAAAAGAGTTGAGACTGGCATGAAGCTTTACCTGAAATCACAATGATGGGATGATGGCTGTAAACTTACAATCAGAGCTACAATGGACTGGTTTAGATCAAAACATATGCATGTGTTGCACTGGCTCAGATTTAAATTCAATTAAGAATCTGTGGTAATTGTGTATGTACATTCTCCATCCAATCTCACTGAGCTTGAGCTGTTTTGCAAGAGGACCAGGCAAAATTTTCAGTTTTGATGTGCAAAGCTGGTAGAGGCATAGCCCAAAGAGTTGTAGCTGTAAGTACTGTGAAAAGAGGTAAATGCATGATACACTTATGTTTTTTATTTGTAAAAGAAATTTTGAAAACCCTATACAGCATCATTTTCCTTACTCTACAAAATTGTATGCACTTTTTGCTGGTCTATTACATTAAAATCCAAATAGTATATTTACGTTTGTGGTTGTAACGTGACAAAATGTGGAAAAGATCAAGGGGTCTCTTGAACCCTATGCTTTCTCCAAGTCCACAGACATGAAGTACAACTCCTTCTAACCTTCCAAGTACATTTCCATAAATGTTTTTAAAGCAACATTTGAGGTTCTCGTTCATGGTATAAAGTCATACTGTAGCTTACTGATCATTCTATCTTCTCTCAGTGTGGATTCCATTACTCTTTCCTACAACCTTATGGGGTGACTCATCAACTCTGTAGTTACTACAGCTCTGAATACCTCTAATGTTCTTTAAAAGTTCTCTTGTTCTTCAAGATTACTATTTCTCTACTCCTCATGGTTCCTCCCTCCTTTCAAGACTAAAGTCTGGTTAAAAACTTCACTGATATCTCATCTAAGCTTCTCCATATTAGCATTGGTATATCCTCTGGACCTTTCCACTTGTCATGCTTTTCATATCTGCTCTCATTTCATCTATACTGTACTAATCCCTCACACTTCCTGGTTCACACTTTCTCTACATCCTCTAACTATCTCTCCAGTGTGGTTTTTTTTTTTTTACTTCACATTTTACAGTGTGTCTAAATCCTCAATCTATCTCTTTTAACCATCTCTTCATTTTCATTCTACCGTTCCAATGCACTTTTCTCACTCGTCAGTCACTTGGATGCACTGTGTGCATCCTTTATCACCATAGCCTGTGTTATATCTTGACCTGATCGATACCTATGTCTTGTCAATCATAAACATTGGTACAGATGATTATGATGAATTTAAGTGAAAACTGATACAAAAACATAACCTATCACAGCAACATCAATCATGGTAATGTCAGATGAATATACTTTATCTTAACATATGATTATGCTGAACTGTTTGTCTTGTATAGTGATATCCTTAGCAAGACTATTACAATTATCAGAGCAAAGCCATTAGCGATATAAGTTGCGCTATCTGATGTTATTTGTGAGCAGATCCAGCTTAATAAGAGTTAAGTAGGAAATGTGACATACCGTGATATTCAAATATTTGGAAATATAATTTAATCTGCTTTAAAATGAGGTATAATATTTGTTTTAAGGCTTATCGTTGGTTTACCCTTATATAATTCTTGTTCGGGGAATCCTTCTGGGATTCCGTAAGAAGGGGGAGATTTCTCAGACTATGTAAAATGGGGAAATACCCTGAGCAATCACAAAAATGAAAACCACCAAGTAAGTGGATTTTTCCATTGTTTTATAACAACTTGGACATGTAAACCCTTTAAAACAAGCATTTTAGGATGGACAGATTGTGTCAAAGATTATGTTTTGAAAGATGTATTTTGGTGATATCTCATGTTCATTCAGGTAAGCCAATTTCAAATTACTTCGGCTCTTACTCAAAACACTACCATACGACTTAATCCATATTATGCTGGAGTGGGTCGTATCGGTCCCTGATGATACAGCTCTGTGCCGTGATCGTAGATGTCACTTGAAGTTTCTTGCTGAATCCATGATTTGCCAAATTATGCAAATTTAGACACAAGGGCAGATGTACAGGGCTTTATAGGACATAATTCAAAATCCAAGTCAAGGTGCAAGCAAGTATCGGCTGTTCTGCAAAACACACACATGCACACACATAAATGTTTTATATATATATATATATATATATATATATATATATATATCTTCTTCTTCTTTTCCTTTCGGCTTTTTTCCCTTTTCTTGGGAGTCGCCACAGTGAATCATCAGATTCGCACATTTGATTTGGCAGAGGTTTTTACGTCGGATGCCTTTCCTGTCACAACCCTTTAGCAAGGGACAGAAACACGCTGACGGCTTTGCAGCTACTCTTTACGAAAGTCAGCAATGGTTCTTTTACATGCCTCTCACCATAGACAGTGAGAGACATGGCCCGCCTTTGATAACCCAGTTAGCTGCACTGGGGGGGACAATGACAACCTTGTGGGGACTCGAACCCCCAACCTAAGGATCAGCGATCCTGTGCCCTATATCTTCTTCTTCTTCTTCTTCTCCTTTCGGCTGTTCCCTTCAGGGGTCGCCACAGTGAATCATCTACCTCCATCTCACCCTATCCTCTGTATCTTCTACTCTTACTCCAACTACCTTCATGTCCTCCTTCACCACATCCATAAATCTTCTCTTTGGTCTTCCTCTCAGCCTTCTGCCTGGTAGTTCAAACCTCAGCATCCTACTGCCAATATACTCACTATCCCTCCTCTGTACATGTCCAAACCATCTCAATCTAGCCTCTCTGACTTTGTCTCCAAAACATCTTACATGGGCTGTCCCTCTGATGTACTCATTTCTGATCCTATCCATCCTCGTTACTCCCAGAGATTACCTCAAGATTTTCATCTCTGCTACCTCCAGCTCTACCTCCTGCCCTTTCCTCAGCGCCACTGTTTCTAAACCATACAACATCGCTGGCCTCATCACCGTCCTGTACACTTTTCCTTTCATTCTTGCTGATACTCTCCTATTACACATCACAACAGACACTTTTTTCCAACCATTCCAACCTGCCTGCACATGCTACTTCACCTCTTTTCCATATATATATATATATATGTGTGTGTGTGTGTGTGTGGGAGGGTATTGTGGTTAGGGTGCTGGGCTCATGATCAGGAGGTTGTGTGTTCAAATTCCAGTGAGGCACCCACTGTGCTAAGACCCCTGGGAAAGGTCTTAACCCAGTGGTTCTCAAATAGTGGGGTGCGCCCCCCTGTGGGGGCGTGGTGCGATGCCAGGCCCCAAGGAACATGCTTTTTTTTGTCATACTAGAATAATGTGTAATTGTACATCCACTACAGTAGGTGGCAGTGGCTCTCTCACTATCAGTGTGTGCTCAGAGGGAATTAGCTCAATAGTAAAATGTGAAGGGAAGTTAATAAACCCAACATGGAAATTTTAACAGGGATGAAAAAAGAGGCGGGGAGAGACGGAGACAGTGAGAGAAACAAAAGTCTCCCAAAAGATAAGTTGAGTAGGTATCATGAAGCGGAAGTAGGACTTGGCTTCACTGTGCTTCGGTGAGAAATGAGGAAAGACCGCTGTGTTTCATGTGTTTACTGTGTCTGAAAACATTGGCAGCAGACAGCATGAAGCCAAATAAATGAAGGCATCACAAAGACATCACACCCTGATCACGCTGATGAGCCGCTTGAATTTT
Source organism: Plotosus lineatus (assembly GCA_024760905.1). Lineage (NCBI taxonomy): Eukaryota > Metazoa > Chordata > Actinopteri > Siluriformes > Plotosidae > Plotosus > Plotosus lineatus. The sequence goes on from CM045732.1 coordinate 49,928,534, forward strand.
TTCCAATGAAAACGCGCCAAATATTGCCAACAACCATCCCACTTTGTGAATGCTACTCCAGCAAACCAGCGAGCTCTGTTAGCAACATATAAGATGGTGTACCAAACTGCTCAGTGCAACAACAAAAAAAACACAGCACAGGAACTGATCCCACCTGCAGCACACAAGGTCTCTGTCACACTGGATGAAGTCAGTGCTGTGAAAATAAGTGCAGGTCCCAGTTCAGCATTGAGGAGGAGCTGAGAGTTCAGTACCATACTTTAAACCCGGCTTCGAAAAGCTGTGCAAGGCGAAACGGGCTCATTGGAGCCATTAATCCTGACTTAATCATTCGGACAAAAAAAACAAACAACAAATTGTTTGATCATTTTTGTTTTCCAGGTTAAAGTGTTTTATATATTGTGCTCGTGAGTTCATATTGCTGATCAATTTGAATTTATTATTATTTATTGATTTTATTTCGTTTTATTTTTCAGTATGGAATGGTTCAAATTGTTGGTCAAAAATGTTTACAGTTTAAATAAGCATACTTTTTTTATTTCAGGCAAATTGATGCACTTTAAATCTTTTAGGTTAAAGACTAAAACATCTTTAATAAACTTATTCTTTGTTGGAAGTTGATCTATATTTCTTCCTTTTTTGTATTCCATAATGTTAATAAGGATACAGTGTTATGCAGAGGATTACTTATAACAATTTTATAGACAAATGACACTATTTATAGTCGGGGTAACCTGTGATGGACTAGCATCCCATCCAGGAGGAGTTGAACTCCTAGTCGCTTCACGCTATGGAAACCAGGGATAAGCATCGGCCTGATGAGCCACTGGGCTCAGGTGTAAAAAGCCCAATGGACTTTACATATATATATGTAAATATATATGTATGTATATATATATATATGTATATATATGTATATATATATATATATGGGATGTGAGTAGATTTTGCTTATACATATACTGAGAGTTTGGCTGTGATGGTGATTGAGTTCAGGTGTGTGTAATTAGTCAAGAGATTAAGACATTACATAATCTGCCTGAATAAAGCTTTTAATTTTGACAGGTTTCATTTGTCTTTACACTTTCAAAAATAAGGTGAACTGACTTTTGACAAAGAAGCACAATTTCATATGTTGCCTGTACAGAGACTGAATTCTAAATGGCACACTAAATTTAGGGAATTATGTATAATAGTATATATATACAGTATATATATATGGTATATATAAAGAGTATCTTACCCTGCATTTAAATCACTGAAAAGAAGTTAACTAATGAGAAGATGAGAGTTCGAATCCTAGTGCAAGATTTAACGATTCTATTTAGAAACAGCATTTCAGTTTTCAATTCTTGTGATGTTTAAAAATGTCCATCGCATAATTTGTCCAGGAAGCACAGCTTAAAATCTTGACATGGGCCAGTGATGTATGCAGATACGTTTGGCAGTGTTTCTTTTAAATTGGACGTCATTGAAAAAAATATTCTTTCACCAGCTTGAGTCTGGTTGTAGGACTTTGATCTATAGGAGTTCAATTCCTAACTGGCTGAGAGAGGCTAAAAGCAGTGCTAGAGCTCCGTCTCAAGAGGCCAGATTGCTGTAATGAGCCGATTAAAGTCATGAAATCTGGTTATGAAGCATGACCAAGATGAAATTGCAGAGCATCACCCTCTCACTCTCTCTTTCTGTCTGATTCCTGGTAATAGTTGAGCACAGGCACATATCATATTCAGATATTTCCTCAGTGATCCTGTTGAAATCTTAAGGGATGATGTTGGGGGGGGGGGGGGTTGAATAAATAAATAGAGAGAGAGAGAGAGAGAGAGAACCATATTATTTATTTTTGTACAAGAAAAACGTATGAGATAAATATTATATATTTTTGTATTTTATTAATAACAAATTGAGAAGTAGAAGTCCGAATGTAAAATATGTTAATTGGTTAGTATTTGTACAGTAAGAAGAATTGTATTTTGGATAAAGGTCTAAATTCAATGGCTTATTGGATTTCTGTCATCAATTGAGATTTCCTTTCGGCTTTTTCCCTTTTTCAGGGATCGCCACAGCGCACGTTTGATTTGGCATAGGTTTTTACATTGGATGTCCTTCCTGACACAACCCTTTGGCAAGGGACAGAAACACGCTGACGACTTTGTAGCTACTTTTTACGAAAATCAGCAATGGTTCTTTTACATGAACCTCTCACCATAGACAGTGAGTGACATGGCCGGCCTCTGATAGCCCAGTTAGCTGCACTGGGGGGACAGTGCCAACCTTGTGGAGAGTGGGACTCGAACCCCCAACATTAGGATCAGCGGTCCAGCATTTATGCCACTAGACCACCACCGCCCGAAGTTCTGTCATCAATTATCTTGGCAATTCTATAGCTGAGAAATAAATGCTTGTTTGTCATTTCGGTATTAATTTTATCAAAATCATTGTAAGGGAAAGTCTATTCATCATCTATGCAACTAACCAATGAGAGTCACGGGGGATGCTTGAGCCAATCCTAACTGACGTTGGATGAGACACATAGCCTGGACTAACACGAAATACATTAAATTTCAAAATTAAACTTATGCCCTGTTTCCAGTGGCCATTTGATCAAAGCTGTATGTTTTTGGACTGTGGAACGAACCTGATGTAAACACAGAGAGAAGATGAAAACACACAAAAACCACTTCTCTGCCCAAGATATTACTGGGGCAGCTGTAGCCTAATGGTTACAAAAACAGCTTTTGGACCAAAAGGTTTCCAAACCAGCAGTGTGGTGGTGGTGGTGGTGAGGTGAGCTGGAGATTTCCATCTTCTGCTTCAGTGGATGAAGTCTTCTTAAGCAAAGTTCCTAACCCCGAACTACTCTCCTGGTGCCCGAGTGTGTGTTCACTTTGAATGGGTTAAATGCAGAAGCAATAATTTCCCTTGTGGGATTAATACAGTATAGCAAAATTTAAAATTCTGATTCAAACCCAGAACCTTCTCAATGTGAGATGACAGCGCTAACCACTGACTGAAAGTGCTGCCATGACAGAATTTTTTTTCCCAAATTCAGCAACTTTTATAGTTACACATAATCAATTTTGATGTGACCAAGACCTTCACGTCCTGTCTCTGTATTCTGCAAACAATATTGCTTGATCTGCAATATCAAAAGTCATTAATTTATGAATACATTTAATAATTTATAATGAAAACTATGCTTTAATTAACTTTCTTGATCTGAATACTTACAGGGACATCTTATTATTACAACACTATAATAATAACATTACAATATTTGTATAATATATTAACCTATTGCAATATACATGTATCAGCTATACTTCAAAATGTAGTGGTAGATATTATGCAATTATAAATAAAATTTTAGATCCTATAATTAGAGAGGCATTGATCCAGTGGTTAGCTTTGTCGCATCATAGCAAGTACGTTCTGATGTCAAATCAATAGCAGCTGACTGGGGCCATTACATGTAAAGCTTGCATGTACTTTCTGTGCCTGTGTGATTTCCTCTGGGTGCTCAAAGTTTCTCTCATCAATCCAAAAGCATGCCTATTATATCAGTTTCCCAAATCTGTAAATTGACACTTTTATATCACCCTCATCATTTTATGCCAATTTCAAGTTTTGGGGGTTTTTTTTTCAAAAAACGTACAACTACCCGTCATTGTGAACTTAAACACTAAATTTATTTTGTACCAAAAAGTATTTATACAAGAAGTAGTTTATAAGTACTCAGTGGTGTAAAAATGCAGCCATTTTGTGTGTGTGTGTGTGTGTGTGCGTGTGTGTGTGTGTGTGTGTGTGTTTCCTAAAACAACAAAAAAAATTACTTAAGCACTTTTGTTATGAATGTGATGAAATATAAGTGTAAATCACCGTTCGTCTCCATTTTGGAACTGCATACATTCACGACTTGTTCAGGGTGTACACTGCCTCTCATCTGAAGTCAGCGGGGCCTGGCTACAGCTCAGCTATGACTGTGATGAATAAGAAGTATACAGATAATTGATACTATAAATAAACATTCGATATGTGACAATGTCGAGCTTTTTCTGTGTGTAGTGTTGCTAGTCGCTACAGGGCAGTGGTGGCCTAGTGGTATAGGGTGCTGGATCGCTGATCCTAAGGTTGGGAGTTCGAGTCTCACTGTCCCCCCAGTGCAGCTAACTGGGTTATCAAAGGCCGGCCATGTCTCTGACTGTCTATGGTGAAAGCTTCATGTAAAAGAACCATTGCTGACTTTCGTAAAGAGTAGCTGCAAAGCCGTCAGCGTGTTTCTGTCCCTTGCTAAAGGGTTGTGACAGGAAGGGCATCCGACGTAAAAATCTATACCAAATAAAATGTGTGAATCAGATGATTCGCTGTGGCAACCCCTGAAAAAGGGAAAAAGGAAAAAAGAAGTGTTGCTAGTCGCTGCTGAAGTTCAAAAATTTTACATCAGTCCATCACCCAGAAATATTAATCAGAAACACTCAGATACACCAATTATAACCATTTGTTCCACTCAAGCATAATTCTACATAGCTTTTCAGTTCAAGCACAATGTTCCAGCAAAAGTGCAGCCAATCCTTAAATATAAAAATGTTTTAATTAAATAAAAAACATTGAATGTAAAATGAAATAAAGAGATAAGTAAAAAGAAAATGTTTTTAAAAATTAGTCCTAAAATATAATGAAGGGCTCTTTCAATTTTCAGAGTAATTCAAGTGATGGCTGGTCTCAAGTAGTTGGTTGCAGTGATGAGCCAGAGGACTAAATAAGTATTTGTTTGGTGGAGTGGGGGCAATTAGCAACTGATAAAAGAGTTTTAATGAAGGGTGTAATTACTTCACTTTTTGAAGTATAAGAAGTGTTTCTGCTTCATTTCGACTGTGAAATTAAGCATAGAAATGATGAACATCAGGTTCCTCTGCATTAAGGGTCGCCTGGGAGATGGATGAAGGAGTCATGCTGTGCCCTCACTGCTGTGCTGTTACAGCAGGCCTGTATTTTTCAATTCATATGTATATGTACCTCGCCATTTCCAGTCGGAATCGGTTTGTGGATAGCAAATTACAGTCCTCTAAAAATGGAGCTGCTGTAAGTTACCCTGTCAGAGTAAAACGTAAAAAGTTTCAAAAGGCAAAAAGTGTTTCCTCAGATTTAAGTGACAAGAAATAAGTATTGCCAGGTACTAAACACAAACAGAGCAGTTATCCTTGACCACACAAACACTTGGCATGCCTGTAGTCATAGCACCCACTTGCTTCGGCTTCAGTTGCTTGGGCATGACGTCGTAATCTGCTTCCTGGCATCTCTGCTACATGCACACCCGTGTAGACTGTCCTGGGGTGGTCTCAATATATACAGGGATTTTTTTTGTTGTTGTTGTTGTTGTTGTTTATTTGTTTGTTTTTGAACTCCTGATATTGTACTATGTGTCTACCCATCCATGGAATTACAGCGAGAAAAAAAAAAAATCACAAGAGCAATTTTGTGAAATATACTTTGGGAACAGAACAGCGTTTTCAACTCGCTTTTAACCTTATCCAGTGATGGGAGCTGTGGTTACGGGTGGCTCAGCATAATTCATATAGCCCTCTCCCATTCCCCCACTCTTTGTCTTTTTATGTTTCTTTCATTACTTATTAAAACAACCAAAAAGAACCACATAGCTGTCTGTCTGACATGTCATTTCAATCCAAGGCTAAAAGAATTGAAAATCATCTTCCCAGAAGCAGACTGCTCTGAAAGGTGAAAAGGAGGGAGAGAGGTAGGCTGGAAGTGGACTGAAAAACTAAGAGTCAGACACTCCATCAGTGACATGCATTCCTAAAATTCAGAATATCTCCTGATCATCTGCCTATGTCAGTTGTCTATCACTAGTTATCAATATCTCTCCCTCAGTGTACATTTCACTCAGCATGAAGACCTGCTACAGAGTTTTAAAAATGGTGAAGGAAGCAATATTGAAAGTTCAAAAGTTTACAAAATTAAATGTTGTTTTAAACAAAGTTTTAAAAAGACTGATAACAGAAGAATAAAACACTCAAAATACAGCACAGGGATCCCTCGCTACTTCACGCTTCAATTCACGCGGCTTCAGTGCATCGTGGTTTTTTGTTTTGTCTTGTTTTGTTTTTTTCATCGAATTAAAAAATAAGGAAATTACATAAAAATAGGGGGAAAGTCCCATCAAATTTACATTTTTATGTGAGGTGCGCACCTGTGTGTGCATGCGCTCATCTGTATGTGTGTGTATTTATATTTTATTTACATCTTATGCATTATTTTTAAATGTTTAATTGTTATTATAAGCATTTATAGCATTGAATATGTATTTATTGATATTATATACACATATACATGTACATATACTGGATCTGGAGAAAGCATATGACAGGGTGCCAAGAGCGGAATTGTGGTATTGTATGAGGAAGTCTGGAGTGGCAGAGAAATATGTGAGCGTGGTGCAGGACATGTATGAGACATGAAAGACAGTGATGAGGTGTGCTGTCAGTGTGACAGAAGAGTTCAAGGTGGAGGTGGGATTGCATCAAGGGTCAGCTCTGAGCCCCTTCTTGTTTGCTATGGTGATGGACAGGCTGACAGACGAGGTTAGACAAGAATCTCCATGGACTCTGATGTCTGCAGATGACATTGTGATCTGTAGTGAGAGCAGAGAACAAGTGCAGGAAAATCTAGAGAGGTGGAGGTATGCCCTGGAAAGGGGAGGAATGAAGGTTAGCCTCAGTAAAACAGAATACATGTGTGTGAACGAGAAGGACCGAAGAGGAACGGTGAGATTACAGGGAGCAGAGATAAGAAAGGTGGAGGATTTTAAGTACTTAGGCTCAACAATCCAGAGCAATGGAGAGTGTGGAAAAGAGGTGAAGAAGCGTGTGCAGGCAGGTTGGAATGGTTGGAGAAAAGTGTCCGGTGTGATGTGTGATTGGAAGGTATCGGCAAGAATGAAGGGAAAAGTGTACAAGACGGTGTTGAGGCCAGCGATGTTGTATGGTTTAGAAACAGTGGCCCTGGGGAAAAGACAGGAGGCAGAGCTGGAGGTAGCAGAGATGAAAATGTTGAGGTTCTCTTTGGGAGTAACGAGGATGGATAGGATAAGGAATGCAAGGGCCTAGGCTGGGAGAGTGCACAAGGTGCACGTGCACCCCCTCCCACACACACACATACACACACACACACACACACACACACACACAGCAGGAGTTGAGTTCCGTTGGACAAGAAATTATGTGTATTCACAATCTTATCTAAACTTAATGACTGTTATTGAAGGGAAAGTCGGAGATAAGTTCAGCATGACTAGAGTCAGGAAGTAAATTGGAAGTTAACGTGTAACGGGCACTGCGCATGTGCAAGCTCAAGCTGACCAATCAACAATCAACGACAAGTACGTACCTACTTTCGCCTACATCACATATTATCAGTAAGCAATAATAGCTGAACACTGTCAATTAAACAAAGTGCGAGTGTGAGAATAAAGCATAATTTGTTAGCACCGCCTCCGGCCCCTGCACATGTGTTAGAACACAAAACGTTGACGCACAGAGAATGAATGGCTAAAATAATCATAAGCCATCCAGACTGGATCTGCAGCCTAATTGCTCAGTACTTTAATAAAATTAATAGTCTGTCTTTGTGCTGTAAATATGTATTAATATTTGTTTGTGCCTTTGAATAGATAAATAACTTTAGCTCAATTTGTACATTTATTTAGCATATGTACTTGCAGATGTAGTTTGAAATATATTTGAGAATGGTTTTGGTTGAACTATAATATTTGATTCATCTTCTGAGAGTAATAGGTGAATCGTCTTCTGCTGAAAAACTGTGCGTGTTGTTGGCATGAGAGTCCATGTTGTTTATCTCATATGCTATGACATGCATGCACTGTATTTCATGTTTCATGTGGTACTTTGGACCAAACCAGTGACGTCACAGTAACTTCATGTAGGCGGGCACTTAGCAATGGCGGTTTTCGGGTCGATAATTTATACAACAAGCACATAAAACAAAACCGCTGTGTGTGCAATTGTTTATTTATGATATAAAATTTAAGCCACAATCGCTTCAATAAACTATACTTAAGCTACCGACAACTTATTTAGTCGGCGTTTCATTTCCCCTTTAAGGCTTAGGCCTATAGCCCCTGGGACTCGAGTTCCGGTCAACCAAGATGTGCACCCCCCCCCACGGTCAGACCAGCCTTCACCCTTGGGAATGAATACATCAGAGGGACAGCCCAAGTAAGAGGTTTTGGAGACAAAGTCAGAGAGGCTAGACTGAGATGGTTTGGACATGTACAGAGGAGGAATAGTGAGTGCAGTATATTGGTAATAGGATGCTGAGGTTGGAACTACCAGGCAAAAGGCTGAGAGGAAGACCAAAGAGAAGATTTATGGATGTGGTGAAGGAGGACATGAAGGTAGTTGGAGTAAGAGTAGAAGATGCAGAAGATAGGGTGAGATGCAGGCAGATGATTCGCTGTGGCAACCCCTGAACGGAACAGCCAAAAGGAAAAGAAGATATATATATATAGATATATGTACATATACATCAGACGATTCATGGATGTGGTGAAGGAGGACATGAAGGTCGTTGGTGTAAGAGAAGAAGATGCAAAGGATAGGGTGAGATGGAGGCAGATGATTCGCTGTGGCGACCCCTGAAGGGAAAAGCCGAAAGGAAAAGAAGAAGAAGAAGTACATATACATCAGTCGGGGGGGTTGATCCTATCTCATGGAATTCGGCGGTCGCGGGGGGACCTCGGTCCCAATTAACCATGGAAAGTGAGGGATCCCTGTATATGATGTTTATGAGCTGCTGTCAGTAAAAAAAAAGATTTAAAAAATGAAGGCCATATTTCATAGGGTTTTTGGGAAGGATTTTTGTTAAATTTGGAGGATTTCAGAATCAGTGACTGCAGCTAAGAATACGTTTTTTTCTCTTATTTTGGATCAGGCTTTACCAGAGTTTGCAAATTTTAGCCAAATTACTTGTGAAGACACCTAATAAGCACAATGTCTGGATTCCTATCAATAATTAGTCCTAACAAAAATCATAAAAATGTGTATAAATAACATGCTATAAATGTAAGCTCACAAGGAATGCCACTGATCATATGAATGCGAACCTTTTTTTTTTTTTTTTTACGCCGAAGTGGCTCATCAGGCCGGTGCTTATTTCCAGTTTCCATAATGTGAAGCAACTAGGAGTTCAATTCCTCCAGGATGGAACGCTAGTCCATCGCAGGTTACCTTCCCAGTATATTTTTACTGGTACCCATTTATACTGCTGGGTGAACAGAGGCACACTTGTGGTTGAGACCTTGCCCAGTGGTCTTCGCACAGTGAGGGTCTAATTGGGATTCGAACACACAATCTCCTGATCATGAGCCCAGCACCCTAATCTCTACACCACCGGCCCCAGAATGCAAACCTTGACATCATCTTATTGCCCTGGGGTTTTTTGTTTGTTTGTTTTTTGTTTTGTTTTTTTGCTGTACTGTATTAATCCCACAAGGGAAATTATTTTTCCCTGTATTTAGCCCATCCAAAGTGATCACACACACACTCGGAGCAGTGGGCTGCCATACACACTGGGAGAGCCTGGAGAGAAGCTGGGGGTTTGGTGCCTTTCTCAAGGGAAATTCAGCCATTGAGTTAATAGAAGGGAAGATGCAGCTCACTTCCCCACCAACTGCTCCAACAAAGCTTCTTCATAACTATATGCTTATCAGCCATAACATTAAAACCAGCTGCCTATTATTGCGTAGGTCTAATGCAAAACAGCTCTAACCCATCAAGGCAATGGACTCCACAAGACCTCTGATGTGCTGTAGTATCTTTCACCAAGCACTTTTATTTTTCAAAGTTGCAAATGTGAACGTGTTTGTTCAGCAAACCCAACAGATGGCAAATTTAGGGGCCAGTTTTCCTCAGACTATTCCTGAACACTATTTGCATTATAATAGAGGGTGTTATCTTGCTGAAAGAGGCTACCTCTGTTCAGAAACACTATTGCCATGAAGAGGTGTACTTGTCTGCAACAAGGTTTAAGATAGTATGTGTCAGAGTAGCATCAACATGAATTCTGACCCAAGGTTCCCTAGCAGAATATTTCCAGAACATCACATGGCTGCCAGTGGCTTTCCTGCTTCAAATAGCACATCCTGTTGTCATCTCTTCCTTACAAAAGTGACGTACATGCACCCAGCTGTTCATGTAATGTAAAAGAAAATGTTATTTATCAGACCACTTCATGTTGTTCTTTTACTCCTGGACATGCATTCATTATGGTTAATGATTGGGGAACTTTGTGTTGATACCACATGTCATTCAACAATATCTTTTCACTTCCGTTGCTCATTTGTGTCACATAAAATTGAAAAGCAGTTTAATTCTGTTCACTCTTCGCATCGTGGTGAATATTTCAGCTATTCATCGCTTCATACAGCTTGTTTTTGTTGATTTTGCATTAGACCTCTTATTCTGTGCGCCTATGTGTCAGACCATGGGTCAATGACTCTTTGTGTTTTTCTGGCAAGCTGTTCTGGGTGTATCCTTTATTTGTTCCGTGTCGGCTGAGATAGACTCAGTCTACCCATGACCCCAATAAGCGGTCTGGCAAACATGTGAATGAGTCTTTTTTCCCATCGGCTGTTCCCTTCAGGGGTCGCCACAGCGAATCATCTGCCGCCATCTCACCCTATCCACTGCATGTTCTTCTCTTAATGAGTGATAAAATTATTTCATTTTATAATGCTGAACTGCATAATTCCACTCAAGTCTTCGGGAAGCCACACCTGAGTGAAGGAAGCATACACCCTGAATAGCTTGCCAGTCCATCACAGGGCCAACAGGCCATTTACATTCACACTTATACCTTGTTACAATTTGAAACAGGTAATTAACCTACTATGCATGTCTTCACGGGCAGTTGTGGCCCAGTGGTAGGGTGCTGGATTACTAGACCGAAAGTCAGGGGGTTTAAGTACCACTATCACTGAATGTCACTGCTGTCCCATATGCCCAGGTTATGAAAGGCCGGCCATGTCTCTCACAGTCTATGGTGAGAGGAATGTCAAAAAAACTAATGCTGACTTTCGTAAAGAGTAGACTGCACTGCCGTCAGCATGTTTCTGCCCTGCGATGACCTGCCGAGCTGTCCAGGGTGTACTTTGCCCTTTCCAAGAGACAGCTGAGATGGGTACCAGCCTCTCCATGACTCTAATTAAGTGGTTCAGAAAATAAATGATTGAATGTATGCACGTTTTTACACTGTGAGAGGAACATCTTGAAGAAATCTGTGCAAGCACAGCGAGAACATGCAAACTCCATGCAGTGAAACCCTCGCCGAGCCTAGGACTCAAACTCAGGACTTTTTTGCTGGAAGGCAACCATCCTAATAACTATACCACTATGCCACACCCTGTTACATGATAAAAAGACATCCACAGCATCATACACAATCTCGAACAATTGCATCACTGGCATAATTCCGCTATAGTCAGAGGATTTAAGTGGAAAGGGGTAGCTGTAAGGCTCTTATGGTGGCAAAGTTATAATCTTGACAAGCAAACTGGGTGTAACTGGCACAGCATTTAGAGCTTTTTATACTTCGAAGCTAGAGTTATGCTTTCTGCAGTGTAAATTCCAATGTATTGCATTAAATTGGGTTACATATGAAGTCAGAGAGTGGTTTTCAAATGACCCTGCTCGATAAATATGTATAAATCAGAGAGATAGGAGGAAAGAGAGAGTGAGTAATTGAAAGGTGAAGAATAAAGATAAAGATATCTTTATATTGTTAACTGTTGCATGAACAATGAAAATCAGTTTAGCAGCTCTTTATTGATCAGAAATTATAAGAAAGAAAAACGGGCACAAGAGAAAACTAATGAACTAAGCTATACATGTGCATAGATCTACACTCACATATACAGGGATCCCTCGCTACTTTGCGCTTCAATTCATGCGGCTTCAGTGTATCGCGTTTTATTTTTTTAAATATTCATCGAATTAAAAAATAAGGAAATTAAGGAATAATACGGGGAAAAGTTAAGGAAAATGCCACAAAAACAAGGCCAATTATGCAAAAAAAAAAAAAAAACAATCAACACAAAACAAAAACCAACCCGAAATCTCCCATCAAAACTACTTACATTGTTGTGAGGTGCGCATCTGAGTGTGTGCATGCGTGTGTCTGTATGTGTGTGTACTGTATTTATATTTTATTTACATCTTATGCATTATTTTTTAATATATAATTGTTATTATAAGCATTTATAGCATTGAATATGTATTTATTGTTATTATATACACATATACATGTACGCATACGTCAGTCAGAGGGGGTTGGTGGGGGTGATCCTACTTTGCGGATTTCGGTGATCGCGTGGGGATCTTGGTCCCAATTAACCACAGAAAGTGAGGGATCCCTGTATATGCATACTTATGTACACATATAGACACATAAACATACATACACACATACTGTATATTCTATACATACCTATACGTATATCTATTCACATACTCACACATTTATATATTTACATATTCACACATATATAGAAGGGTACATGACAGTCAAAGGTGAATGATATACAGCTCGTAAGACGTTGAGTTTTTAATTTTACAGTATATGATGATAAAATGTTATGATGTTCGAAACCTGCTCTAAACATTTTCTTGGTGAATGATTTAACTGTCCGGAGGAGATTGGCATGACTTAACCAAAATATGTAAACAAGCCTTAGATTGCATAAATAAATGCACAGGCCAAAGCACATCCTCTTTTTATCGGATCAGTTAATTATGATCTATGCGTTTCATCCCCTTTGACTAACTGTCCCTAGTAAAAGACTTTCTATAATGGCGATTTCACATTATGTTGAGGCTCAATAAAGCATGGTTCCATCCCTTGTGCTTGATGCAGTTCATACTGTATACACCGCAGATGCAGGTATGACACTGACACTCATCGGGATGCTGTCTGAGTAGGGACTTGAGGGGATTGAAGTCTGCAGGGAACGGAGAGATCAGGAAAAGATTAGATGCTTTTTGAAGTATGTGCTGTCTCTGTGCATATCCCAAGTCCCTGCTCTCTGTAGTGTACTGAAAGTGTAAACTGTGGATTTAAATGGTTTCAGCATGCATGCATGTCTGTGTCTTTGAACCGAGAAAGGTTGGGGGTGTTTGCTTGGCTTCCATCCTACGTACACACCAGCAGAAATGAGGGGTGAACACAATCATTCATTCATTCATTTTCTGGACTGCTTACTCCGAATTAGGGTCGCAGGGAGGCTGGTTCCCATGTCAACTGACGCTGGACAAGGGTGGGTTACACCCTGAAAAGCTTGCCATGCCATTCCAGGTAATGTATACTTAAGTAAAAGGTGTTTTAATATTTAAATGTAAATTTTTATAATTGACATGATTTCATTTATATGAAATTTCATAAAAATTTGTGTTCAAAATTTTATGACTTATTAATTTTTCCAAAATAAAAAATGGCCAATGTGGACAATAAAACCCAAGCATACAATCTTAGTGATTTCAGACATCTGTGTAAAGTTAAGGACTTTTTCTACAATCGTTGTTAAGAATACTCTTCGCGTTTCATACCTGTTGTTAGCGCTGTTTGATACACTGTCACATGGCTATTCCGGTTTTGATCATTATTGTAATTCGAGGGCATAGTGGCCTGGTGTATAGCGCTATGTCACAAAGCTAAAAAGTACAGTTAGCTTAGGTCAACTGGCTACATTCAGTTTAACTGGTGTGTGAATGCAGGTGTAAATGTTTGCCTGTTTTGGCCCAGGAATGTTCCAAAAAACAGTTCACTGTGTGCCCCACCTTTTGTTCACAGTCAGCAGGTATTGGCTCCAGTTTCCCTGCAACACTCAATAATATCTTCTTCTTCTTTTCCTTTTGGCTGTTCACTTTCAGGGGTCACCACAAATTACTATAATCATTGGGGCCAATGGCGTAGTGGTTAGGGTGCTGTGCTCATGATCAGGAGGTTGTGTGTTCAAATCAAAGTTAGACCCCCACTGTGCTAAGACCCCTGGCGAGGTCTTAACCACAAGTGTGTCTCTGTTCACCCAGCAGTATAAATGGCTACCAGTAAAATATACTGAGAAGGTAACCTGCGATGGACTAGCGTCCCATCCAGGAGAAGTTGAACTCCTGGTTGCTTCACACTACAGAAAACCACAAATAAGCACCGGCCTGATGAGCCACTGGGCTCAGGTGTAAGAAGCCCCAGACTATAATCATTATAACAAGATAATGAATGAATGCATTCATTTTCTCTGGTTTCCAGCTTACTTGTCAACCGAGAATTAGCAAGGTCTATCTGCCATTTTATTCAAATGATAACAACAGACCTTGTTAATTCTTGGGTGCCATATTGCCAGGCCTCTCTGATGTTGTTTGCTGTTCTACTGACCGCTGCCTCTTACCTAACTATGACTTTCTGTCTGACAATTTGGAATTCTTTGCAAGCTTTACAACAGTGGTGCCTTCACTTCACAATTTCTGGAAGATGCCTGCACAAAATTTTGTAAATATATCTTTCTTCTCTTTTGACCTAATTATACACACTTAAAGATGTGCGTTCGTGTGTCCTTTCTCATTTAATTTTGGATAGATTCATTATTACTTAGGGGTGGTTCAACATTTTCAACATTTTCCCAAGTGCACAGAGAGTACTCTTTATTTGGACCCCCCCCAGAAAGTGTACAAATAAATGTTGATGATGTCTCGGCAGGATTTTTTAATAAGATATTAAACAAAACAATGGTCAAACCTCTTTTATAAAATAAATCAATATATTTCCTTGATCGATACCTCTTTTATACACCAGTCAAATAATAATGAAAGCAATAAAAAATTATACTTTTAAAGAATTCTTTTTAATAACACCTGCTTTAATATTAATATTAAGATATTTGGTTTTAATAATAAAAATTACATTGTTTTTAATATTATTATTTTATATTAAAATATAATTCAGAATGTCTGCATTTTTTATTGGTCATTGGCTTTTGGACGACCACGCTTCAGCTTGTGATCAGCTGCCTTCTGATGTTTCAGCAGCTGATACCGGGTTGGTAGTATTCATTGCAGACTTTGCAGATATGCAACACCACAACACCGCAGGTGGTTGGTGAATATAGATAGATAGATAGATAGATAGATAGATAGATAGATAGATAGATAGATTGATTGATTGATTGATTGATTGATTGATTCACAAGCGCATGTATTATTGTTGATCGACATTTTTATAATATTAAAAAGCGTACACAGACATCTTAACTTAAATGTTGAAAATATTGAATGACCCCTTATGCCACTGAGTTGTTTACATTTTTAAAAAAAAATGAAATTGTACCAAATATTGTATTTACAATGTCAGGTCTCCAATCTATTTTGTTTTCAATTACATTTTTTTAAAATGCTTTGAATAAGAAAGAGGCAGGGATCTGCAGGAACCAGAAATACCTTGCTGAATTTCCCCATAGCATTCAATTCCATTTAAAGACTCCTTCAAGTGACATGAGGAAGAATCATTGAGAGGAACCAAATTCAAAATGGAAACCCATCCTTATTGAGGCAAATCCTGATAAAACTACAAGCCATGTCGCAGAAACGTCACTGTAGTTTAATATGATGTCTAGCTGGTTATTTTATAAATGTAATGGTAATTGTAGTTATAAATAATTCATTCATTTGCTGAATGCTTAATCAGAATTAGTTTGGCGGGGAGGCTGGTGCTCATCTGAGCCGATTCTGGGCGAGGGCAGAGTATACCCTGGACCGCTTGCAAGGCCATCACAGGGCAGAAGCACGCTGACAGCAACCCAATTTCCTACTCATTACAAATGACAGCAATGGTTCTTTTACATGCTCGCACTACAGACAGTTAGAGGCATGGCTGACCTTTCATAACCCAGTTAGCTGCACTTGGGGGACCTTCGGATCAGTAATCCAGCAACCTACCACCGGCTCACCACTGACCCAGTCAAAAATCATTTTAGTTAAAAAAGTTTATTTCATCAACAGTGACAATATCTCCATTTATAGTCTTCAATCAAGCCCTGAGCTGACATAGAAGAGATGAAATAACAAACTCCTCTGGTGGAATTTGGTGTGTTTCAGAGTGGAGAAAAGTACAGAGATTGACATTTCAGTCGAGAGCAGCGGGGATTTAACTGCCTCCTTTTTACTTGACATCCCAAGTGCTTGGCACCCAAGAAACATAATGTCCCACTTCCCAGTGCTCATATACCAACAATAATGTGGCTCCATTACAGTCTATAGCACTCAGCAGGATGCGCAACGGTAGGAAGATTATGTTTGTACCATAATAATGATTGGCACTGACAATGACAAACACTGACCCTGGTCAAATGAACAAATCAACAAAGATATGAAGCAAAACACCCTACAGGTAAATTGTGCTGCCCTCAGAACCACATACCATGGATTCCCCTGCCATGCATGATTGCAGACAGGGGCGTTGCGGAATTGGCCTCAGAGCAGCAGGTTGGATAGCTCTAAGTCACTTAAGGAAATATGCAAATTTGTCCCACAGTGAG
Organism: Plotosus lineatus; assembly: GCA_024760905.1. Taxonomy (NCBI): domain Eukaryota; kingdom Metazoa; phylum Chordata; class Actinopteri; order Siluriformes; family Plotosidae; genus Plotosus; species Plotosus lineatus. The sequence goes on from CM045732.1 coordinate 49,945,149, forward strand.
AAAAATTCACCTCAGCATGACACTAATCTTTTAGCTTCCCATACAAATAATTTATTAATTTAATATTCATGCGCACAGCAGGCTGATGCCTTCACCTTTGTATATGCCTGATTGAGAGACATTTCACACCATTCAGTCTTATTGTATGTATTATTGTTGCTTGGTTGGTTGGATGCCTTTGCATAAGTTAGTTATAAAAATCATTTGGCGACTCAGATATTTTACATAAATCTAAGTATGCTGTACTGCCTCTTAAGTATATCAGTGACAAGTTGTTTTCCATCAATCCAAACAGCAATTGATGTTCCATGATGTACATCCCTATTTTAGTCTGTTAGTAAATAGCTAAGATTGCTGTGATAGACATTGCAAAAAGTGATCTGTATGGGTTTTGAAAAAGCTTGTAATAACCAGCTTTCACCAGACACCTTGGCATTATCTAAGGCTGTGCCTGGACCATTCACATTTCTGTATATTTAAGTACCCTACATCATACATTAGTTGTTAATCATTGGTATGTCAGAGTGATAACACTTTTTTCCATGGACCAATAAAAAAAAAACATTATTGTAAGACAATCACAGTGTTTGCGATCTGTTGTTCAAAACACAGTTGTTTTTTAACCACTGGTTAAGTAGAGTTAACCGAACGTTAAATTTAACGCTGCCGTTATCTTGTTATTCAAAACTCGGTTAACTTTAACCAAGTGTTAAGTTGACGTTAAAGTTAACACACCTAAGGACCACCATTAAATTTTTAACAGTGTGGTTAACTTGCAAGATGGCGTTCATGGCTAACACTGCATTCATGATGCCACATCAGCGAGGCTGGATTCTTATAAATATTATTAATATTATAGTTCAACCAAAAACATTCTCAAATATATTTCAAACTGCATCTGCAAGTACATGTGCTAAATACAGTTACAAATTGAGCTAAAGTTATTTATCTATTCAAAGACACAAACAAATCTTCATACATGTCGACAGCACAAAGACATACTATTTTTTAATATATTTTATTATTTTTATTTATTATTTTTTTATATATATTATTAAAATATATTTTATAAAAGTACTGAGCATTAGGCTGCAGATACAGGCTGGATGGCTTATGATTATTTGAGCCATTCATTCTCTGTGCGTCAATGTTTGTGTTCTAATACATGTGCAGGAGCCGGAGGTGGTGCTAACAAACTGTGCTTTATTCTCACACTCTCACGTTGTTTGATTGACAGTGTTCAGCTATTATTGGTTACTGATAATACTATGTTTGTTGATTGGTCAGTTCAGGCGTGCACATGCGCAGTGCCCGTTACATGTTAATTTCCGGTTTACTTCCTGACTCTAGTCATTCGGAACTTATCTCCGACTTTCTCCTCAATAACACTCATTAAGTTTATTTATAAGATTGTGAATACACATCATTTCTTGTCCAGCAGAACTCAAATCCTGCTGTGGGGGGGGGGGGGGGGCACGTGCACACTGTGCCCCCCCCCCCCCCCCCAACCTACGCCCTTGATCAGCTGCCTTCTGATGTTTCAGCAGCTGATACTGGGTTGGGTTGTACTGTATTCATTGCAGACTTTGCAGATATGCAACACCGTAGGTGGTTGGCGAATCGCGCATTGAGAGTTTTAAAACGTAAATGCACCAAAAAAAAATTTATTCACGAGCGCATGTATTATTGTTGATCGACATTTTTATACGTACTATTAAAAAGCGTACACAGACATCTTACCCCCTCCCCCTTAGCGTATGTTTTGTACGCTTAGGAAAATGTTGAAAATGTTGAATGACCCCCCCTTAGTGCTAACCAGTAACGTTAACCACGCTGTTAACTTTGACGGCAATGTTAACTAACGACGTGACTAACCATGCTTTGAACAACGCATATTTAACGGTCGGTGAGCTAATGGCTGGTTAAAAATTTAACCAGCTGTTAGGGGCTAACAAGTGGTTAAAATAACCGTGTTTTGAACAACCGGCCCCTGATTGGTTGTTGAGAGGTTTGTGATCTCCCAATATGAACCCGACTAAAACATTTTTCTCAGCCCACCAGCACTTAGCCAAAATAAAGACTTCAAATAAAGTCAATCTTTTCTCATTTTCCTTGTTTTTTTTCTCACTCATTATTGAAACAATATCACATTAGATTCAATACCAACAGCAAATTTGAACTCAACGGTCCTAAAGAGTTTGAAGAGGAAGAAAGTGACTCAACTTGGTGCTGCAAATGATGAAAAGAGCAACAGAAATGTTTTTGTTGTTGTTGTTGTTTTTTTGCCAATACTCATGCACAATTAACAAAGAGAACATAAACATTCTTCATTTCCTGTCTCAAGAACCTTTTTCTTCACCTCCTTTGAGAATTTTTGTCCCTCACTAGTCGTCTATACAAGCATTTCACAGCCAGTATGAACAAGGTAGGTGTGGAGACCTGTATCGATCCAGTGGAGCATTACTTTTAGCAGTACTTTTTTATTTTATTGTATATAATGCCATATAATAAATAACCTTGTTAGTTTGATCAAATACATAGAAACTCTAGACCTCAGCATTGACCCATTGCCCGCACTATCATTTTGTCTGTCCTTGGTCTTGCCTCAGTGCAAAATTTCTCTGTATTGACCTCACACTTGGTCAATAAGTATACTTGATTAATACTATAGTAATATTGCTTTTACAATTTTTAGTTTTATTTTAGTTATTTTTGGTCAAAAAATCTTAATGCTCACATTGCACTTTTTTAAATTCTAAAATAAAGTTCAGCCAAGGTTAATATCAGACACATGCTTGCAGCTCTTGTTTACAATGAAACCGTGAGTTGGTTACTGAGATATAAGTACTGCCATTTTTATTTGCTTTTTGCTATTTTAAATGTCTACCTTTTGTAGTGCTCACTGTTTTGCTTATTGTCTTTGGTATTGTTTTTCTGTTTGCTATGTCAATCAGTGTTGACAGTTTGTAATACAACAGCTAGCTCAACTTTACATATCTTTTTAGTGTGCATTTAACACTGTTTCATTATACACTACGTATCTCAAGAAGTATAACTTTTAACATAACAACATATTGCTATCTTAGTTAAAAGTGCTTAAATACAAAAACCATGATTTTGTGTTCATTATGTCCTGCAGTGTGTGTGTGTGTGTGTGTGTGTATTTATATTGACACAAGCAAAAGACAGCATCATAGCTTGTGTCTGTCAAGAGTCAGGATACCAGTACTGACGTGACCTCGATTTTTATTAAGAAACTTCTGCTAACAAATGTGTGAGCAATCCCATTTGACAAATACATAATTCATAAATAGTTTAAAAGTAACATTTGGCATTTCCATTGGCATAGTGATTGGCATATCCACCTCACAGCAAGAATTTATGGTACTGGATTCAGGTTCCGGGCTTAGGGAAGCCATTACTGTGTACAGTTTGCATGCTCTCCTGTTGCTTGCATGAGTTTCTACTGGGTACTGCAGTTTCCCAGTGAAGGACCAGTGGTGTAGTGGTTAAGGTGCTGGGCTCATGATCAGGAGGTTGTGTGTTCGAATCCCAGTTAGGACACACACACCTGTGCTAAGACCTCTGGGCAAGGTCTTGACCACAGGTGTGCCTCTGTTCACCCAGCAGTATAAATGGGTACCAGTAAAAATATACTGGGAAGGTAACACATGCTATGGAAACTGGGGATAAGCACCAGTCAAAGCAACTGCAGTTTCCTCCCATAGTTTAAATACATGCAAATTAATTTAATTTGCTGCTCCGAATTGCCCCTCGGTGAGAGTGTGAATGATCGTGTGTATTGCACCACAATGGACTGGTGAGCACCTCACCTTCACCCAGAGTCGGCTGAGATAGGCCCAAGATTAATTTGTTTAATCTGAATCGTGTCCCGTTGCCTTCATATTTTATTAGTTATCGTTTACTTTTCCAAGATCATGGAAAATCTTGTTGGACCAAAGAATGCATAATTGTCTCCTCATCTTTTAAATTACTATTTAGAGTGCTTCTAAACAAGCTTTTCATTTGTCTTACAAGAATTTGAAACCTATCCACTGCTAGCATGATATTAGTAGCTCAACCAACCCTGCAAGCAGACAACCAAAGAGATTCCCCACTGTTTCAAAGCTGTTTGATATCCATGGCATGTGCCTCTGCCTTCACAGTACACAGAACACATACAGAAAAATCCTCTACTGTCCCTCAGACTAACAGCCTTTTGAACATTTGGGAGGGAAAAAAAATAGATAGGCAGTAAAAGAAATCAAGAAAGATGAAATAGAGTGATTAAATTCTTCTTTATTTATTTATGACACATGCAGCACTTTAAAAAATTGATTTTCAAATTAAATTTACCCATTTGTATGTATAAGTACAGTTACATTTGCAAATCATAACATCCACAGTGGGTGGCATATTGATAAGCACTATCGCCTCATGCAAGCAGGTTTATGCTTTGACACGGTGCCTGTTTGTATTGGGTCTGCAACATTTTCCTCATGCATTGTTTTCCTCTGGGTACTCAGGTTTCTTCCCACAGTCCAACGGCATTTGAATCAGGCTAACTGCCTACTGCCCAAATTTCCCAGAAGTTTGAATTACAAGTGTGTCTGTGTGTCTGCCTTTCCATGTTAGCCCCACAATAGTTTGGTGACCCTTCTAGGGTGTGCCCTGCCCAGAATCAACTGGGGTTCATTCCAGCTAAAATGGGCACCACGATGAATAAAGAGCATAGGAACAGAATAAATAAATGAAGGACTGAACGAATGAATGTGGCTGACTCTCCTTAGCTTTTAAAGGTGCTTTCCTAAAGTGAGTTTTTCCTCCATAATCATTTTAACAACTTGATGAACAGTTTATGGTCCCATAAATCAGCATAGTTTGCAAGTTCTGCACACAAACAACACATTAATCAAATACACATTTGAAACAGGTTAACTCTTTAGCTCACTGAGCTCATCTCATGTGTGAGAGTTTTTTCTATAGACCCCTGCTGTCATACACTGTAATAATTGTACTGCAGCTAGTGACATATAGCTTTGTAATTGCAGTTTCTTGCTGTGGGTTATAGGTTGAAGTAATAAACACAGTAAATTCCACAATAATTTCAGCTCTTTTACATAAGTCATCTATTTAACTGTTTTAATTTCCTGGCATGTAATGTGAAAAAGCAAGTAATTCAAATATAATTATATAATTTCAATCTGCAGGCATAAGTATGAGTGCTAATTATGCATCATTGACGTATTCAAGAAGTATACGTGCACTATACTTTTAAATAGAAATAAATTAATTATAAGGTAATCAGTACTGTACTATGTTGGTCTGTCAGGTCACAGATTGATTGATATTATTGTACCTTGAGAAAAGTAATCAGAAAAAAGTGTTAGATCTAGAAAAGACAATATAAATAACAAAATGTCTTCTACACGAGTTCGTGAGCATTGGGTTTAGTTTATACAAACTTATATAGGCAAATCATTCACAGAAAACTGCACAGAAAAAAGATGGGGAAATGAATAATGTGGATTGTGTGCCCTCTTCTCCAACCCAGCTAGTTTAAAAAGATACTCTGATCAGTAGGCCATGACAGAAATGTACAGAAGAGGCATGTGTATTGTGCCTGGTATAATAAAATGGTTTAAAATTAGCTTTATTTTTCTCGCATCCAACTGCTATCTATCATGCAGAGCCATCCAGATTATTAATTATTTAGTGTATTGGGTTTTACAGTGAAGCCCATTTTGGTCAGAAAATGCTGTTGGTTTTTTTCCATTTATAACATTGTGAGATTTTATTAAATGTGAAATCAGGAACTTCCTTGCCCTAAAAGGTAAACAATGGACTTTGGCTGGGTTAATTAAAAAAATAGAGTAAGTCTAAATTTTTTACAATAGTAGGTTGATAATGGTTATGTCAATCATAAGGCAGCTGATAATTTTTGTTCCTTTACCATTTACCAATACCACAAATTAATTGCTAGATTTAAACAGTGTATGTAAAATGTGTAGTAATAATAATAATAATAATAATAATAATAATAATAATAATAATAATAACTGTGGAGCTAATACACACTTTCAAAATTCAAGAGTGTTCATTTGTCATTATGTTCACACATGACGAAATTTCGTAAAACAAAAACACAAAAAGATACGAAAAAAAAACTGAGGGCTCCAAGCCACCATATGCACATGTGTTGCCGCCATGTTAACCGCATCAGTTTTTGTTTATATTATGGGTCTTTAAAACACACGCGTGCTCTGTCGAACTTGTAGAAGAAGTTGAACTTCTAATTATCTAATTAGCTTCCAGTGTTAGACCTATTGGAAAGTTCCTGTCTATGTAAATGTAATGACTATATTTACAACTTCTGTTAGTACTCAATTACGATAGTCATTACAATTACAGCGATAGGAATGGTGGTCTGGGTAAAAGGGGAGGTAATGTAAGTAGATTTGTAGACATGAGAACTTTGTGAATACAGGGCTTCACTGCATAAACAGGTTGTTAAAAATGTAAAAATATATATATATATCATTGGTTATCAGAAAATTGTAGTGCAATGACCAATAATTTGGTCAAGAGAAACTTTGTCATTTATAGCATTGGGCAGATGTTCTCTATCCAGAGCGAATTACAATTAAAATTTTTTATACAACTAAGCAACAGAGGGTTATGGACCTTGCTAAAAGGCACAAAGAGTGGTGATAGAACCGCTCATCTTCTGATCAGTAAACCATTGCCTTAACCACATAGCCACCATTGCCCATCACAAAGTTGAAGTCCCCATATAAATTGGTTGGTGCTACCAATGGTTATACCATTATTGGTTGTCATTAAACTGGTAAAAAAAAAAATACTTGTAAATGATAAATATGAATCATGCATAATGTTTAGGGGCTAGCTCAGCTTGCAGAGAAAATAGATCTGAACATCTGTTCAGACAGATGCTGGTATAGTATTTCATCTGTGGGTCTCTATATACAGACAATAAATTGGGCCTGTCACTGTACCTTCCAGATTGTATCATTTATAGGTGTACATATCCCTCTTACTTTAGCCTTTTGGGTTGATTAGGGATGACTTATCATATTACTATATTTCACAACCAATGTTTTCAACCAGTGTCACTTATTTGAGGTAACTGGTGTTTTGGTTGGGCACATTTTAAAAATTCATATTAGTTGAATACAGTAAGCCAATATATTGTTTACAACCATTTGTTTTTGCAGTGTTACTATTATTTAGACCATGTCTCTCAACCAGTGGTAGAAAGTGTACTTTAATATTCATTTATTCGTTTTTCTGAACCGCTTCATCCCCATCTCAGCTGACTCTGGGTGAGGGCGTAGTACACCATGGACAGCTCGCCAGGCCATCACAGTTGCTATATAATTGTGAAAGGAAAAAGTGTTTACTCATACAAAGCACCTCGTAGCCTGTTAATGCTTGTCAATATTCATTATAACTTGGTTTCCACACATATTTGTTTAATTTCTTAGTGAATACATGTACTTTCAGGTATGAGGATGCTGGCAAAATTTGTGATTAGCTGACCTGAGTTTTTAATTCTTGGGATCTCAAACTCATTCCACAAAGGGATGCTGTGGCTGCATGTTTTTCTTTCAACAAAGTAGCAGCACACAGGATTTGGCTCATTTAATCAACTGATCTGAGTCTTCAGGCAATTGATTGGTCAATCTGTATGACTCAGATTCGGATCAGTTGATTAAATGAGCCAAGTTTGATGTGCTGCTACTTTGTTGAAACAAAAACTTGCAGCCACAGTGGCTCTTTGAGGAATGAATTTGAGATCCCTGCTCTAATTGCTTGTCTTAACATTTCCAACTGTTTATCAAACATTCCACTTTTAAATGGCAGGTAGCTGGTAGTTTGAGTTCTCTTTTGTTTTTGCTTCATGTGCTTCGTTTTAATGTGATTGGACAGATCTATGGGTGCATACCCATTGGCTGCCATTGTGGATACACAACTGTGACTATCACTTTTGTTCCTGAGCTGGCTGCCCAGTACTTTGAGTAAAACGTTGGATATCTATAAACAATCTGAATGGGGGAAGAGGATAAACAAGCTTGGACTGGATTGATCTGATTTACAAAGTAAGCAGGAGACCAGCTCACATCCAGTGCATGCTGTTATCTATTTACTCTATGTTTTATCTAGTGTATACCAGTTGAAAAAAAAACTCATTCTGTGCATAATTTCATGTAGTGACAATCATTTTGCACTGCAGGATAAAGGGGCAAGTGTCAACCCAATCATAATTAGAATACTGGAATCCCTCGCTACTTCGCGCTTCAATTCATGCTTCAGTGCATCGTGTTTTTTTTTTCTAAATATATTCATCGAATTAAAAAATAAGGAAATTAAGGAAGAATAGAGGAAAATTTTAAGGAAAATGCCACAAAAACAAGGCCAATTATGCAAAAAAAAAAAAAAAAAAAAAAAAAACCTCCCATCAAAACTGGCTACCTTTTTGGGAGGTGTGCATCTGAGGGCGTGCACGTGCATGCGTCTGTATGTGTGTATTTATATTTTATTTACACCTTATGCATTATTTTTTAATGTTTAATTGTTATTATAAGCATTTATAGCATGGAATATGTATTTATTAATATTTTATACACATATACATGTATGTATACATCAGTCGGAGGGGGGTTGATCCTACTTTGCGGAATTCGGTGGTCGTGGGGGGATCTCGGTCCTAATTAACCACGGAAAGTGAGGGATCCCTGTATCACTAATGCATTCTTTATATTAAAATATATTAAAGTTAATGCACTATGTGTAATCTGGATCTGAAATTCCCCTCTAACACAACTCCACACCCTCCATACACACAAACCCCCAGTTTTATTTTTAAGAATTTTCCTCATTTATTCAAGAAAAACAGAAGAAAATGATGAAGGAAGGAAATATTATCTCTGCTCACCTATCTATACAGTCAATACCCAGACATGCCCAATAAAGCACAGATGACCTTTATTTATAATCTACCCTTCTTCCACAACTCAAAAGAGGCCATATATTTTTTATATCTCAAACAAGAGTCAGGTAAATTAGGCTTCATCTTGAACCATAATTTTTCCTTATTTTACATTAACTGTCTGCATGCTGTCTGACAAACTTACACAAGATGTAATGCTATTTCCCAGTCATGACTATGAAGTCATCAGCTAGCTAGACATACTCTCCAGATGAAAGCACTACAGATAGTTTTTTGTAGACCCAAAATAAATTTCTAAAATTGCATTTCAGGGTTATATTTTTTTATTCCTAGGCATTGGGAAGACAGAAATGATGATGGCACAGATGACGCAAAAGAGAGATGCAAGACTGAATGTTCTATTGTCTAGAGAAACCTTGGAACATAGTAAGGCGAGGGATTTTTTTTATTCATACTAACCATCATGTTAAATAATATAGTTGACAGTGGACAAACAAGTGAAACTAACAGGAATTAAAGGATGTGATCCAAACTGTTTGGTGCCAGATACAACAGAACATCCTCAGAGGTCTTGTACAGTCCATCCCCTGGTGGGTTTTGGTGACACAATTGGTACCTACACTGTGGTTTTAATATTGCCGCTGATTGTATATATGTGTGTATATACATATTGCTCTGGCTGCTTGGTGTACAGGGATCCCTCACTTTCCACATTTAAATGGGACCGAGACACCCACCCACCCACCCACCGCGCGCGCACGTGCGCGACTGCCAAATTCCGTGAAGTAGGATTGACCCCCCCTGACTGACGTATACGTACATATATAAGTGTGTATAATGTCAATAAATACATATTCAACATTATAAATGCTTATAATAACAATTAAACATTCAAAAATAATGCATAAGATGTAAATAAAATATAAATACAGGGATCCCTGCCTACTTCACACTTCAATTCATGCGGCTTCGGTGCATCACCTTTTTTTATAAATATTCATCGAAATAAAAAAATAACAAAATTAAGTAAGAAAAGGTGAAAATATTAAGGAAAATGAAAGGCCAATTATACAAAAAAAACCATAAACAAACAAAACAAAAAACAACCTAAAATCTCACATCAAAATTACATTTTTGTGAGGTGCGCATCTGCGTGCGTGCGTCTTTATGTGTGTGAATTTATATTTTCTTATGCATTTATATCTTTATATCTTATGCATTATTTTTTATTGTTTAATTGTTATTATAAGTATTTATAGCATTGAATGTGTATTTATTGATATCATATGCTGTACACATATATATGTATGTATACGTCAGTCAGGGGGGGTTGGGGAGGTTGATCCTTCTTCACGGATTTCAGTTATGGGGGGATCTCGGTCCCAATTAACAGCAGAAAGTGAGGGATCCCTGTAATCACACATACGGACACATGAGCGCACACAGATGCATACCTCACATAAAAATGTAATTACTTTTGATGGGGGGTTTTGGGCTGGGTTTTTTTTGTTGTTGTTTTTGTTTGTTTGGGGGGGGGGTTGCATAATTGGCATAAAAAAGATTAAAAAAAAAACGCGATGCAAGCCGCATGAATTGAAGCCCGAAGTAGCGAGGGATCCCTGTATATATATGTAAAATGATGTAAGTGGCATTTGTATGCTCAAAATTTCTAAGTGTTTAAACGTGACTGTGTGTGTGTGTATGTGTGTGTGTGTGTGTGTGTGTGTGTGTGTGTGTGTGTGTGTGTGTTTAATCTCACCAGAATTAGTCTGCAGGGTTTGAAGAAGAACAGTGATTGCCTTGGCTTTGTTGGACCAGGTGGGCTGAAAATGCACGTCAGTAAATATGTCCAGTTCATTTATGTTGTTCTGCAAAAGTGGCTTTATTGTAAATGATTGATCTGAGAGAGAACGCTCAAGAGAACTTCACTACCCATATCTCCAGGGAATGTTTTATTACGACAGTATCCATAATAAAAAAAAAAACTGTTGTTCCATGGTTTTTTTGCACTCAGCAAGTACAGTTTTGTTAAAAAAATTGATTTTGATTTCCTTTTTTTTTTTTTTTTGTATTGCACTGTATTGCAGCTCACTAATGACCATATCAGAAAAGATTTACAGTTCAGCAATACTTTTCACGTAAACCTGTTTTGTGAATAATCTATTGTTTTTCCAATCCTTTGCTTCTCTGCATGTTATTCAGAGCCCTGATTTGCCTGCAGGGTATATAATTTATGGATGAAGTGTGTGATTAAATGAGTATGTAAAGGTTACTGCAAATAGCAAGTACAGCATTTAGTTTAGAATTAAAGGGGGCTGTGGTGTAATCTGAATTTTCTTTGTCTCTCTCTCTCTAGATTTATATCCTTTTTTCAACAAAATATGAACTATTCAAAATATTTTTAAATTTAACGAGTAACTGGATTTTTCTTTCATATCACTTTCAGTTCATTTTCTATGATCGCTTAATCCTAAGTAGGGTCACGGGGAGAATGGTGCCCATCCCAGCCGACTCCAGACGAGGGCAGAGTACACCCTGGACAGGGCAGAAACATGGTGATTGCTTTGCAGCCTACTCTTGTCGGAAGTTAGCAATGGTTCTTTCAATGAACCTCACACCATAGATAGTGAGAGACATGGCCCACCTTTGATAACCCAGGTAGCACTGGGGGTACAGTGACGACCTGTGGTGAGTGGGGCTTGAACCTCCAACCTTAGGATCAGTGATCCAGCGCCCTTTACCACTAGGCTACTACTGCCCTTCTTTATCATTTTATTAAGTGATTTATTAATTTATTTTCCATAACCAATTTATTTTGGTCAGTGTGGTAATTAACATAGTTGGCGATTTAGCCTAGCCAGTCTCCCCAATATGTTTCTTGGACCAAAAGGGAAAACCCAAAGAATCCACCCAAATTTTGAGAGAACATTCAAAACTTGACATAAACCGTACCCTAAGTTTGGGATCAAACTCAGAACCATGGAATTGTAAAGTCATTCATTTTCTAAGCTGCTTAATCCTAATTAGGAACACAGGGATGTTGGCACCTTGATTCTAGGCACCCTGAATAGCTTACCGGGCCATTACATGGTCACCACAGTGAATCTTCTGATTCACAGGTTTTGATTTGGCATAAGTTTTTACGTCGGATGCCCTTCCTGACACAACCCTTTAGCAAAGCAGCTACTCTTTACGAAAGTCGGCAATGGTTCTTTTACATGAACCTTTCACCATAGACAGTGAGAGACATGGCCGGCCTTTGATAACCCAGTTAGCTGTACTGGGGGGACAGTGCCAACCTTGTTGAGAGTGGGACTCGAACCCCCAACCTTAGGATCACAGATCCCGCACCCTTTACCACCAGGCCACCACTGCCCTGGGAGGAACCTATACAGGCACGGAGTGACCATGGAAACTCAACGCTCATCACAGAATTAAACTCGGGACCTTCTTGCTGTGAATCAAACACTGCACCACCATGAATTAAAATGAGTTCAGGTAAAATATTGGTATGAATGATTGTGAGCTGTTATAATCCATACAGCAAAATATAAGCCCAGGAATCAATCATGAGAGATCTGATGATTTAATAAAAGACAAGACAAGACAAGACAAGACAAGACAAGTTTATTTTTGCATTTGGGGCCTCGTGACCCATAGTGCTAATACACAAAATACATACAGTGTGCTTTTAATACAATTTTTCATATAATCTTGGCAGATTTCTTTTCAAGTATAATGACACAGATCTGATAAGTTTTACATTAGTAGATGATATTAACTGATTCATTTTAAAAATGGAAGGTTCATTATAACAATATTCTGGTAAAAACAGCTGTCTGCTGGCCTTAAAATAAGGACAAATAAGTAAGAAATGATGCTCAGCTTCCTTGCAGTCTAAACTACACTTTGTGCACAGCATATTGGGATTTTCATTACATTTAAATCGAGATAACTGAATTTTCAACTTGTGTGAAACCCAACAGAATTTACAATATAATCTTAGTAAATCGTTTTCTGTAAACAATTCCGCTACATACTTCTCTACACCTAAATTGGATTTAAAACAACTATAATATTTTAGAAAAGATGATTCGAAAATTTTAGAGCGGCAATTTTGAAATTGAATATCCTTACATCTTTGTGAAAATACTTCCATAAATAAGTTTGTCCTACCACAATCTTGATCAATCTACACATGTGCAAACCCAGTTTCAAACAATAATGCCCGAATACGAGAAACACAACAAATTTTATTTTGCTCATCAAACCACTTCAACATTTCATAACAAGCCCTTGGGTAACGCAAACTATCTATATGAATAAGTCTACACCAGTAACTAATCCAATGACTGCAATATCTAACACACATATAACTCCTCCCCGTATCACCAAGGATAATGTTACTAGACGTATGTTTAGAAACCCCAAGACACCTTTTGAAGAAATCAGATTGGACTTTTTCAATTGGTTCCCTGAAACTATAACCCTAAATTTCTGCACCATACAATAATACTGCAGAAATCTTATAATCAAAAATTTTAGCAATAGTGTGAAATGGCAGTGAATGAAAAGAATTGATTAATCTATATACTGGAACAATTGCTTTTCTTGTCTAGATAGAAATAGTATCACACGCTCTCGACCAAATTAAGCTTGAAGAAAATGTATGTCCTAAATACTTATAATACAAAATGCACTTGAGTTCCCTACCAGCATATGTCTGACACTCCTTCTGTTTTAATGGACCCCCATTTCTGAAAACGACAACATTAGAATTGTCAAGATTTACATCAAAACACCATTTAATGCAGACCTTTTAAAGAAAATCTAGGTTTTTTTGTAAACCTATCACTGTGTCATCAACCAAAGCAAGATCATCTGAAAATAAAAGTAATAGTATTTCCTTAATATTCTCTTGAACAAATATGCCTCTAAGATCACTTTGATTAAATTCATACACAATTTCATTAATAAAAATGATAAAGAGAACTGGGCTTAACATACACCCCTGACGAACACCGGCAGAAGTGGTGAAGTTACCTGAGAACCCTTCTCTTGCCTTAACACACGCCTTAACCTTTGCATACATATCACAAAGAACATTAAATAATTTACCACATATACCCTTTTGATGAAGAACATACAAAAGTTTTTGGCGATTAACTAAATCGAAAGCCTTACGAAAGTCAATAAAAGCTACATAAAAATGATGCCTTGGTTTTCATAAATATTTTTCACATAATGACTGGAGAGTAAATATATTACCAATAGTCAAATAATTACTCCGAAAGCCTGCTTGTGATTCATAAATAATTTCATTTAATTCTACCCATTTTCTGATTCTATTCTCAATTATAGAAGTAAAGACTTTACCTAAAACATTTAATAAAGATATACCACGATAATTATTGGGATCCATAACATCACCCTTCTTAAATAAAGTAGCCACCATTCCAATATTCCAACTGTCAGGAAAAACACCACTGTCCAAAACCGAGTGAAACGGAATCTCAAAAAAAGGAACTAAAACTGTAGCCTTCTGTATGAACTCTGGGGGAATACCATCCACACCGCCAGATTTACCATTCTTAAGTGAATTCAATGCTTTCCTTATCTCCATTTGAGAAATAGGCTCAGACAATAAAAAGGAATTATTACAAACATCACAACTTTCACTACCATGGTTTTTCATAAAATTTCCAACTACGTACTTCATCCAATGGAGAAAAATGCTCAGAATAAATGGGGTTCAAAAGAGTCTTAAAATAATCAAACCATGTATCAATAGTTATTGGAGACTCTTTCCCCTTAACTAGCAACAAAGATTTCAACTTCTGCCAAAACATTTTGCAATCTTTTTCAACAATAGCCAAATTTATATTATTTACTAAACTATCCTTATGAAAACGTTTCTTACTGCTACAGAGAACATGAAATTGCTTTCTACAATTCAAAAAATTCTTTAAATTAACATCACATTTATATCTACAGAATAGATTCAAAAAGGCATTTTTTTACGCTTTAAAGCTACACAATCATTATCAAACCAAAGAGGTTGTTTACAAAATCTGCTTCTCATAGGAGATGATCCAACTCTAACCTATTCACCAACCAAATAAAAGATATTTGTTAACTTATCTACAGCTGAGTTTACATCAATATTGACAACATTTAAAAAAAAAAATCCACCATTTTACGCACTGTAGGGGACTCCAAGTGTTGTAAATATGAATGCTCTCCAACTTCTCGCCATCTCTATCTAATCACAGGCTTTACATCTGTCTGTGAAAAGTTTACAGTATCATAATACTCAAAAGAAAAATCAAGTTGACATGTCACTGGAAGGTGATCGGATTCTGTCCTTGATATTACAACATGGTCACTAATTTTTTTCAAATAAGCTTGAAGAGGCTAACACATAAACGACTAGGCTCGTTCCACTATGAATTATACATGTGAAAGCGCCTTTGGGTTCTCCTGACTTGCGTCCATTTACAATGTGAATACCCCAGAAGCGACACAAATCTAATAGTTCCAATCCGAAACGATTCGTAACTGTATCTTGAGTTGCACGAGGGGCACGAAATATGTCAATTTCATACAGGTCACCCAGGTGCAGAATATCAACATCCTCCTCATCATCAATGATAAAATCATCATTAGTTCCGGTATGAGCATTAAAATCTCCGAATAGCATGAGTTCATCACCATATTCATGTTTGAGGGTAGATGAATATTGATTTAAACTGTCCAATCCATTGTTTTTGGATACATACATTGGTGAATTCTCAGGTAGAATGTAAACAAATCCCATTATGAATGGATTAACTCCTGTTGGTCTAACAATAAAAAATACAGAATTAACCCAGTTTTCACAAAGCCTTTTAAACATTTTAGACAAGAAATTACAAATATACACTGCAACACCTCCTGAAAAACAACCAGAATCCTTTATACGTCTTGCTACAGATCCAAAACATACATGATCCTGCAAAAGATCCTGTACAAACAAATCATCACTATGCATAGTTTCGATTAACCGTACTATATTAAAAGAACATAAATATTGAAGAATATCAAAATCTATGCAAAGTGAATGGATACCATGAATGTTCCAGCTGCACACATGTACATATCCTGATAAAATGTTAAATTCGTTAATATCCTCTGTATGCGCAGTAGCTTGTGGGTCACTGCCACGCCCCTAACTAATACTAACATTGTCACTCGTCTCCGGTCCGGGAGAAGATCGCAGCTCACACAGTTATATTTCCGGTTTCTTCCAATCTCTGCAAGCTGGTCGTCCTTAAGAGTGAACACTTTATCCTCGATCACTAACTCGTCATAGGATAAGTATGCATCCTTTTCCTGGCTTTTCCTGGCCTTGATCAAATGCGGTATCAGTCCACTTCTTGTCGTGTAAAGTCATTGACCACGCGTTGTTCCGAATCCTTCAGTGTAGCTCTCGATGCCTCCATTACTCTTATCTTATCCCTATGAGAACTAAATTTCACCATAATTGGTTTCATTAGGTTCTTTGATTTAAGTCTCTTTACCTGTTCAAACTTCACACTGCTTGAGTTATCAAACTTCAGACTCTCTTTCAGAAAATTTCACACAGTCTGCTCTGTCTCTTCCCACTTTTCTCCCACTGTTCCTTGAATGCCGTGAATGATTATGTTATTTCGTCGTATTTGAGCATCTTGGTTATCCAGAATGAATTCAAATGTCTCCAAGCATGTTTTCAACATTAAATTTTCCTCTCTCAGAGTGTTGCAGTCCTCCCTGATTTCCTCAAACATCCAGCCAAACTTCTTATTTAAAACGCTCAATTCAGATCTGATCAACTTCAACATTTGAGTCTGAGACACATTTTCTTCGCTCCCCTCCAGACCATAATCATCTCTGTCCTCACCAAACTGCAATCTGGTTTGTCTTGTTGGCTGACCTTGCACTTTAGCCTGCTTCAGAGGTCCCGGGCTTGACTCAATGTAAAATTTATTAAAAATTTTTAGTAACATACCTTTCATGGTATAGTGAGGCTTACATGAACAATGTATAATATCATAGACACTCATTCATTCATTTTCTGAACCACTTAATCTTAATTAGGGTGTACTCTGACTCTGACTCTGCCCATCTGGACAAGGGCAATGTACACCCTGGACAGCTCGCCAGGCCATCACAGGGCAGGAGCACACTGACAGTTATGTAGCTACTCTGGACGAAAGTCAGCAATGGTTCTTTTACACGCCTCCCACCATATACAGTGAGAGACATGACCTTCCACTGATAACCCAGTTAGTTGCACTGGGGACAGCAGTGACAACAGTTGATAGTGGGGCTTGAACCCCCAACCTTGGGACCGCTAATCCTTACCTTACCACCACTGCCCACAACTGATTTTAGTACAAAAAAAACCTTCTGAATCTGAAATGATTTCATTCACCCATTTGCTGAACTACCTAATCCTACTAGGGTTACCAGGAGGCTGCAGGCTATATCAACCAACACTGGGTGAAAGCAGGGTACACCATTAACAGCCTGCCTGGTCGTCGCAGGACCAACACCCACACACAAATGTTCACACTCATTTCTATATTTTGGGGAAATATGGAACACGTAATTAGCCTAATGTGCATGTCTTTAGGCTGTGGGAGGAAACTAGAGTATCTGCAGGAAGCCCATGAAAGCATGGGGGGAAATGACCTGAGGCTGGGAGGCAGAGTGGCTAAGAACTATGCCATTGTGCCACCTCAAGTGTTACAGTCTATACTAAATCACTTGGATACTTGGACTGTACCTAGACTGACTGTACTTATTTGTATTTTATATTCTATATATTGTGTAGCTGTTCAGTCAAACCATTGTGCATTCATCTTGCATGTAGACAGGCAATTGTGAAAGTGACATAGCTGAAAAATATCCTCTGTGGATTAATGTCAATAGAATATATTGCAGTGATTCTCAAAAAGCCTACAACAATGTAGGAAAACAAATATCCTTCCTCTATGAAATCATCTCTGGTGTTAGGAGTTCAAAAGAGGGCAACAAAGCCTTCACGCTAATGTTGTCTGTGATTTAAGAAAAAAAATACTGTAATATTAATAGTACATGGGCCATTAGACTGCAATATTTCAATTTATCTCAGGTAATGTTGTTTTCGTAGCACATATTAATCCCCAACCGCCCCACATATCAGAAAAGAAATTTGAGTTGGAGTACTGGGTAAGACTGAGCTATATGACAGACACATGATGGCATGACGAACTGATGGATTGGAGTTATACATATTGCATGGGGGCAGTTGTGGCCTAGTGGTATAGAGTACTGGATCGCTGATCCAAAGGTTGGGGGTTCGAGTCCCACTCTCCACAAGGTTGTCACTGTCCCCCCCAGTGCCGCGAACTGGATTACGGCCGGCCATGTCGCTCACTGTCTATGGTGTGAGGTTCATGTAAAAGAACCATTGCTGACTTTCGACAAGAGTAGCTGCAAAGCCGTCCGAGCTGTCCAGGGTGTACTCTGCCCTCGCCTGGAGTCGGCTGGGATGGGTGCGAGCCTCCCCGCGACCCTAATTAGGATTAAGTGATCACAGAAAATGAACTGAACATATTGCATGGTCCATAGGGTTTGGGAACAGCAGTTAAGAATAAAGTTCCCACACTTATTTGCCGAACTACTTAAACCTATTAGGGTCGCAGGGAGGGTAGAGCCTATCTCTGCCAACAATGGGTGAAGGCGAAGTACACCCTAAACAGCTCACCAGACCATCACACATCCCACACACAACTATTCACACCCTCACCTAGGCTGGCCTAATGTATTTTGACTTTGGCCTTTGATAGGTTTTTTGACAGTGGGAGGAAATCGGAGTACGTGAAGGAAACTCATGCTAACCATTACACCATCGTACCACCAAGAATAAAGTTCATAATCCTATATGATGAAATGTTTATCATAAATATGAAAAATCACTTACCACTACAAATTGTAATAAATAAATTACCTTGCAAATAATTATAAAAATTTGAAAGGACTATCATTTATGACATTATTTTTACACAAATTATATAGTACTGTTTATATTTGTGTTTATATTACCCTGTTTATATCATACACAATATTTCTGGTTTTATTTACTTAACTGTGATTTAATTGTATTAATTACTGCATTGTAGTGAGAGGCATGTAAAAGAACCATTACTGACTTTTGTCAAGACTAGACTGCATAGCCATCAGCGTGTTTCTGCCATGCAATGGCTAGGAGAGCTATCCAGGGTTTACTTTGCCCTTGCCCAGACTCGGCTGAAATGGGCGCCAGCCTCCCTACAAGCATAATTGGGATTAAGCGGTTCAGAAAATGAATGAACGAATGAATAATTACCCCATGCGCATATGTGTGTGTGTGGGGGGGTGAAAATATGTGCAAAAGAAACACACACCCAACAGTTCCAGTGCTATTTTATCTTCTACACAAACAGCCAACAGAACTAAAAAAAAAATCACCCCTCACCCCTTTCGAGTTTTTCAACATGCTAATTCTAGCTGGAAGATATCCGGGTTCTGTTTTGTCTAAAAACAAACTGTGAAATCTTCCCCTTTGGTTTGTAGTGTCTCCACTATATGAAGGGATTTAAGCAACAGATATATGAATCATTTAAAGGCTCCCAATTGGTCGAATTTCATAATCATTCAGCCTGTATTTGGAAGATTACAGATTAGAATCCTGACAGTGCCGCAGCCATATGTAGTGTAAATGCCAAGAGAGTAAAATTCATCTTGTAAAATGGATGCCATTTCACGATCCTCTGCTAATCAGAACAACATTAGTAAATCTGAGCCATCTGTTAGTGTATGTATATATGATATGTATATAGATGAGTAGTTACCTCTTTTTTTAAACTGTCCAGCAAGACTGTACGAGCAGCATTGTGATAATACGTGATGGTTGTCTGAGACAAGCTAGCAGCCTTATCAAATGACAGGTTGATAATTGTTGAGAATTCAACGTGGAGAATTGTGTTGAATAACATTTTATTTTAATCATAGTGCTGTATTGCACTCTAAGACTACAAGCAAAGCTCTAAAATGTCATGAAAGGTTTTGCTAAATATGTGCTGCTATATGCATTAGTATTACAAAGGGATTCTAACAACATGTTCAACATCATGGTTAGTTAATTTAAAATAAACAATAATTATTTGTGATTTTTTTTTTTTAATATAAACTTCCATAGTAGCACAATCCATGAAAAGCTCACTACAGTAGAACACTAGGTTCAGTAGAACCATATGGAACTCAGAATAAGCTCCGCCTTCAGCACAACCAAGCTACACATTTATCGGAACAATTTATTGAAAAATGTCATGGAAGCAGAACTTTTCTGGAACTCAGGTCAGGAGACGGGGCTGTTGATTATGACTGGAGGAACTGTTAAAGAAGTTGGATCTCATTTAAGTTAAATTAAATTTACAGCATTTGGAGACGCTGTTATCCAGAGCGACTTACAATTATCGTTTTTTAGATATATCTGAGCAACTGGGGATTAAGATCAGTAACTCATCGCATTAACCACTAATCCACCACTGCTCTAATTTTGGTTGACAGTGGTATCTGTGCTTTTCAAGTTAGGTTGGAAATGTTTTTTTTTTTTGTAAGTAACAAGCTGTTTTATCTGGCAATATAGCTTACTATTTTCATTTTTGAACAACATACGGTAAATTAAATATAAACACGGCGTTCTTGAGTTGGCTTGCTAGTTTAGTAATGTTTTTTTAGTAAGATTAGCTAGATAAATGTACATAGGGGGCAGTGGTGGTCTAGTGGTATAGCGCACTGGATCGCTGATCCAAAGGTTGGGGGTTCGAGTCCCACTCTCCACAAGGTTGTCACTGTCCCCCCCAGTGCAGCTAACTGGGTTATCAAAGGTGGGCCATGTCTCTCACTGTCTATGGTGAGAGGCATGTAAAAGAACCATTGCCGACTTTCGTAAAGAGTAGCTGCAAAGTCATCAGCGTGTTTCTGTCCCTTGCTAAAAAGGGTTGTGCCAGGAAGGGCATCCAATGTAAAAACCTCTGCCAAATCAAACGTGCGACTCAGATGACTCACTGTGGCAACTCCCGAGTAAAAATGGGGAAAAGCCGAAGCCGAAAAGACAGACAGGTAGATAAATGTACATAATGCAGTGGTGGCCTAGTGATATAGGTGCTGGATCACTGATTCTATGGTTGGGGGTTGAAGCCCCACTCACCACAGGTTGTTACTGTCCCACCAATGCAGCTAACTGGGTTAACAAAGGCCGGCCATGTCTCTCATTGTGTATGGTGTGAGGTTCATGTAAAAGAACCATTGCTGACTTTTGACTAGAGTAGCTGCAAAGCCGTCAGAGTGTTTTCACCCTGCGATGGCCTTGCGAGCTGTGCAGGGTGTACTCTGCCCTTGCCCGGAGTCGGCTGGGCTGGGCGCCAACCTCCCCATGACCCTAATTAGGATTAAGTGGTTACAGAAAATGAACTGAACTGATGTACATAATCCCAGAAAAGCAGGGCAGATTGATTATGTGAAAAAGTCATGAAAAGTAACTGGTCTTTTATGAATTTCTAGATGAGCTGCGTGACTGGAAATACTGCTAGGCTCTTAGTAAAACCAGCTTATTGTTGGGTCAATACTAAGGTTTTTGGATCCGATTAACTTTGACAGAACATACATAGAGATTCACATACAAATAACATGATGCAATAATGGACAAATTCTATAATGTAGATATAATGTAGAATTCTATGATGCAGGAGGTAGCACTGATTCTGCAGAACTACATGGTCCTTCTCAACTCAATTATGTCTGTCCTCATATAAATCTAACTTGTCCAGCATGTTCAGATAAAAAAGAGGTTTGCAAAAAAAAAAAGTAATACCCAATTTTCCTCACATCAGGATTTCGCAAAGATATAAATTATTTTGAAGAAAGTGTGATGCCGCCATATGAGCACAGTAGGCGGTATTGTAGCAAGTAATTTGACAGCATCAGCACAAGAAAACTCACTCATCCACTCATTTGTCGAACTGCTTTATCCTATTAGGGTCACAGGGGAGGCTGCAGCCTATCTCAACCAACACTTCATAAAGCAGGGTACATCCTAAATAACTTGCCAGACCAACACCAGGCAGCAAACCATCACACACATACACAACCATTCACACTCACACAGCTAGGGATGATATCTGGAACAGCCAATTAGCCAAATGAGCATGCATCTGCACTGTGGAAGAAACTGGAGTCCCCGGAGGAAATCCATGGAAGTGCAGGGAGAACATTCAAACTCCATACAGAAATGCCTGAGCCAAGCCTGGGACTCAAACCCAGAACATTCTTACTCTGAGACATGCTAACCACTGTTCTGCCCAGACAGAAAATATTTTTAAAAGATCATTTATCAGGCATTGTTTCAAAGATGCAGTACAAAGTGAGCAAAAAGTTGAAATAGATATAGACTAAGACAAACATGAGTGTGTGTGTGTGTGTGTGTGTGTGTGTGTGTGTGTGTGTGTGTGTGTGTGTGTGTGTGTGTGTGTGTATGAGAGAGAGAGAGAGCAAGAGAGAGAGAGAGATTCAACAGCAAGATGTTACTGAGTTTGTGTCTTGGGCTCAGCAGGGCAATTGCATGTTCTATTTTGCATGGGGTTCTGCTGAGAACTCCAGTTTCCTCCCACAGTCCAAAGACATGCACATCAGGCTAACTGGCTATTCTAAATTGCCCCTAGATGTGAGTATGAATGGTTGTGAATGTTTTGCATTTTTTAGGAAAACATTTCTTTGGATTTCTATCGCCCAGTGCAGCTCACTGGGTTATCAAAGGCGGGCCATGTCTCTCACTGTCTATGGTGAGAGGTTCATGTAAAAGAACCATTGCTGACTTTCGTGAAGAGTAGCTGCAAAGCCGTCAGCGTGTTTCTGTCCCTTGCTAAAGGGTTGTGACAGGAAGGGCATCCGACGTAAAAACCTATGCCAAATCAAATGTGCGAATCAGATGATTCGCTGTGGCGACTCCCGAGAACGGAAAAAAACGAAAAGAAAAGAAGATGTCTTTGGATTTCTATAATTTCAGAATATTTTTACCTTGGCGAAACATGAGTTTTTGTATGCCGTTTTGATTCAAAGATACAAGATAGTGTCAATATACTAATGTGTGTTGGTACTTTATTTACAACAAGGGAACAGCACGATCTAATTTGATCTCAATACAAAACCTACTTATTAACCGAGTGTGAGGACCATACAATCAAATCTCAGCCCATGGTCCTTAGTCCAGCTGTGTTAAAAAAAAAAAACAAAGGGCTGAGATTTCTGTGCATAGACCAGGTGAACAAAGGGTTAATAAATAGTTTATTATATGGCATTTTAAACAAGCAGTATTTTTAATTCACTTCAGATGCTGTAACGTGCCCAATTCTGAACAAAGCGTCGTCATCCTTGTCTGTGAGGACTTCCCGTGATAAAAAGAAATCTTCCACAAGCAGTGAGTATGTCAGATTCCCTTTTCTATATTTTATGTATACCTTTCTCTTCAAGAAAATGCTGCATGCTCCTCTGAAAGCTGATAAAGATCATAGCACATATTGCAGTAGCTAACGGCTAACTTGCCAGTCGGATACACACCAGTATGTCTATGATTTATTGCCTCAGTGTTAACTAGTCATCATCATCATCATCTTCCTCCGCTTAATCTGGGGTCGGGTTGCAGGGTCAGCAGCCGAAGCATTGAGGTCCAGACGTTCCTCTCCCCAGCCAAGCTGTTGACTTGTCACATTATGCATATCGTCAATGTCATATAATCATTGGCATTATGAAACCTGAAGACTCAAAAGAATGCTTTGGGTGTATTACAGATGTTTTTTCTCTGTTCACAGCATCATCACCTAGGCTGAGGTAGATAAATATTTTAAGTGATTTTTTTTTCTCTGAGATATGTCAGCCATAGTATATGCTTTACATATACATCTCTGTGTGTTTTTGTGGCTTAATAAATAGATCTCTCGCTCCCTCTCTCTCTCTCTCTCTCTCTCTCTCTCGCTCTCTCACACACACACACACACACACACACACACACACACACACACACACACTCTCTCTCTTTCTCTCTCTCTCTCTCTCTCTCTCGCTCTCTGTCACACACACACACACACACACACACACACACACACACACACACACACACTCTCTCTCTCTCTCTCTCTCTCTCTCTCTCTCTCTCTCTCTCTCTCTCTCTCTCTCTCGCTCTCTCTCGCTCACGCTCTCGCTCTCTCCAAGTCTAAAAAGCTGAGAAATGTGGAAACATCAAACAGGGATACTGCAAAAGCATTAGGCACACAACAATTGGCAAAGCTCTAGAAAAGAAAGAAATCATTTGTGTTATAACAGCCAGACATCAAACAGGATCACCAATAAAAAACTCAACAGTTGATGGCCAAAACATTATGAAAGCTGTCAAGAATAGAGAATTATGTAAGAGAAAGCAAACAGACAGAAAAATGGATTTCCTCTAAAAGTTTTATAGTATGTAACACCCTGATTCAACCACACAGTAAGAACACAAAACCCCTAAAGTTTTATTCTGCATTGCCTCCTCTACTGTTGTGCTTTTTTGTTCAGTCACGTCACTTCAAGCAGGCCAATACACTATTCCACATTCTGTAGACTCACATCTCCATCTGCTGGTCACAATATTCATACATGTTACGTGTTCATTCATATGTCAGATATTCCATTTATTCCAGGATAATTCGGGCCTGTAAATTACACTTTCTCTGTCTTTATAGAGCTACCACTGAGAACAAGTATAACATAGTAATTTTCTTCAATTGAAATATATTATTCCCAGATGAGAATTTCACAAAGTGTACATGTCCAAAGCAATTTCCTTTGCCTCTCACACAGACCTCCTATCTCACTGAGATGACAAGAGAATTACAGCACAGGGATTGATCGAGTGCAGCACCCTTTTTTTCTGCAATTACATATGTGACATGGTGGGTAATTAAGATATGGACAAGTTCTATTGTGTTAAAGAAGGAGAGATATAAAACTATAGAAACATCTAACAACCCATAAGATTATTATGTAGCATTGAATAGATATTACAAATTACTGTATGTACTTGGCATTTTAGTACAAGATTGATAAAAAAAAATTAAGTGATGAACCATCATCACTTAAATTACGTTCACAGCTTATGGCCTTTCAATGTCTGTTTCCTTTCAGAAAATTTTGTATAACATATTGAGTTGCAGAAAAAAATAGTCAAAACCAAAAAAAAAATCACAAAGTGCCACAGCCAGGTTTCAGAAGTAATTGACACAGTGAATAATTAAAAGGGGGGGGGGGGAATATATTTTTTTTAACATTAAGAGCAAGACGAGCTCAGCACATTTGTCACACCTTGAGATAATTTCCTCTTTTCTGTCTCTGTATTCCCATATATTTAAAAAATCTTCCATATTAATAAGCTTACACTTGCTTAATGCGTGAAAATGTCAATTATAACTACACATGTTGCCAGAACAAGCAGTCACATTTCCATATTTCATCAAACGGAGGTGTACTTCCTGAAGTGTCAGGCATTATTAGGTTTTATGTATCTGCCTTTTGAAGAGATAAATATGATGTGGCATCTGAGTGCCACTCTCATTTCTAGATGAAAGCTAATGCTCAAGCAAATCTGGTGGCTGCCATGACTGGCATAGAAAAAGCTTTGCAAGAAACAAATTAACTACTAGTGTAACAGTTCTCAGTTTCTTTACATGCATCAAACTTCACACACACACACACACACACACACACACACTGTTGATCCCAGTATTGTTTTTAGTCATGAGCTATTCTTTAACATCAAACACACCCAAAGAACACATAAACAAAATCTAATTAGACACAGGTGCAGCATGCATTTACCTGCCAGTTCTTTCTGACTCCTTTTCAACTCCAGAGGGCGCTTGACCATGCCCTCACCAAGCAGTCCGAGTTGGCGTAATCACTTACCACCACTTGCATTCAAGGCCTGTTCACAACCTGAAACTTAAAAGGTGGTAAAGCAAGATACCAAGGAGCCTTAGCTTCCTTAACATGCTGAATGCAAGTGTGAAACAAACATCACTTGAAAGGGTGGCCCTGTAGCTCGTACCAGAGAATGAGGACTGCCCACTTGATGGCCAGACACACCTTCTTTATAGTGATGTACTTACTCACCCTCATGGAGAGCTTACGGCTAATGTAAAGAACATGTGCTCCTCTACATTCACCAAATGAGACAAAACAACCTCAATATGGGACCCCTGGCATCGTCTGAAAATTAGGTACGAACCTACAATAATAGCCGGCCATAGGGACTGCTTTTCGGTCTTAGATCTTAGGCAGGTCACAATCACTGCGATCTTACTAATTTGGGGACTCACTTACCATCATACCATCATACCAAATACCATAGTCATCATCATCATCATCATCATCATCATCATAATCATCATCTTCCGCTTCTTCCGGGGTCGGGTCAGCAACCCAAGCAAAGAAGCCCAGACATCCCTCTCCACAGCCACTTCCTCCAGCTCTTCCGGGGGGGGGGGGGGGAGACACCGAGGAGTTCCCAGACAAGCCAAGAGACATAGTCCCTCCAGCATGATCTAGGTCGACCCCGGGGTCTCTTCCCGGTTGGACATGCCCGAAACACCACACCAGGGAGGTGTTCGGGAGGCATTCTGACCAGATGCCCAACCCACCTCAACTGGCCTCTCTCAATATGGTGGAGTAGCGGATCTACTCCGAGCTCTCCCCGGATGGTAGAGCTTCTCACCTTATCTCTAAGGGAGAATCCCACCACCCGGCGAAGGAAGCTCATTTCAGCCACTTGTATCCGTGAACTTGTTCTTTCGGTCACTACCCAAAGCCCGTGAGCATAGGTGAGGGTTCATACCAGATATCATACTTCACCCAAATGTACTTCTTTGTATTTGCTGGGAGCCCTGCCCATCTGAAGGCTCGAAGGAAAGCTCTTAGATGATATAAATGCCACTGCCAATTGTTACTTACATGTCAATCCTAGTGCCCCTGCCAATCATATTGCCATATCTGAAATCTGGATCAATACTAGTTAGTATTAGTAAATTTCTCCATTGTGAGATTAATAAAGCTGTATCTTATCTATGTTATCGTCTGAAAAATGGACAGACTTTAAGCTATGTGTATGAACTAAGATATAAAAACAGACAAAAGAGGTGTGGGTAAATCTCTGGATTTTAAGGTTTTGGATAGTATGACCACTGTGACAGATAATCTTTAACAATGTATAACAATTGAAATCAACATGGAAAAAATAATCAGCCTCATATGCAGAGCATCAGGCTCAAATATTGAACTATTCAAGGACTATGTGGAAGAAAAAAGTAATAAAACAATTTTCATATTTGGGGATATCAATATTGACTTGTTGTATCTAAATAAAACTAAATAAAACTAAATAAACTAAAATAAAATAAAACTAAATAAAAACATTTATTTTCAAAAATTACCAGACCCATCAGAATTACATCACATTGATCAAAAACATTTTCACCAGTGACATAGAAAACCAGACAATAAGTGGATTATTAATCAGTGATATACTGTATGTGACCACCAGCCAGTCTTTACAGTTTATGGTTTAAATTACAGGATTATTAAACCTAAAAACGCAAACCAAGTACAGTATAGGAGAGTAAGGTCAGAGGAATGGATCAAAAATCCAACTAATAATCTACTGGAACAGAACATGTATGATGTAGCCAATAGCTTTAAACATGCCTTTGTAAAAGAGAAATCCCTGGTCAATGTTTCTCAATGCGGTGAATGTGGAAGAAACACTGTATTAGTGAATACATTAAAAAACAAAAAGTCAATGGATTTTAATTATATTGATATGTCATTGGTGAAAAAATAATTGTGGCGATTTCAAAACCATTCTTCTTCTTCTTTTACTTTCGGCTGCTCCCTTTAACATTTGTATATTATTTATCTCCCCAAACCAGTTCATTTCTAGATAAAACAAACATGCTGATGGCGATGCAGCTACTCATGACAAAAGTCAGAAATGGTTCTTTTCCATGAACCTCGCACCACAGATAGAAACATGGCCGGCCTTTGATAACCCAGTCAGCTGCATTCAGGGGACAGCAGTGACAGCCGTTAACAGTGGGGTTTGAACCCCCAACCTTGGGATCCTTAAATCCAGCAGCTTACCACTGGGCCACAAGTACCTGCTTATTAATTGGGTTACTTTATTAATTCCTTTTAGTATATTGCATAGAAGGCTGGTGGTGTAGTGGTTAGCACGTCCGCCTCACAGCAAGAAGGCCTGTGTTCAATTCCCAGCCTGGGTGTTTCTGTGTGGAGTTTGCATGTTCTCCCCGAGCTTGCATGGATTTCCTCCAGGTGCTCTGGTTTCCTCCCACAATCCAAAGACATGCACAGTAGGTTAATTGGCCATTCTAAATTGCCCATAGGTTTGCATTGTGCAGAAGGCAATGGCAAACCACTGCACTAATCCTACCAAGAAAAACCTCCATGATGATGATAACCAGGGCATTATCCTTCATGGTGGGTCGCCAATGGTCATCCTACGACTCAGGCACTAGATAGATATTGTATATTATTTATTTGTTTTTGTTAGTTTTTGTTCTCTTTTTCTTGTGAATAAAGTTTGGTAGAACTGAATGATTTGCAGTATGAGAGGTGCACATATGAGAGATATTAACTGGAAAGTGGGTCCATTGTAATCAGTCATGAATTGTAAGTGGTGAGATTAAATAAGATTATTCTTCTTCCCCACTTCCTTTCAAATATTGTACAGTTAACAATTTCATTTACTTCATGATTATTATCGTATTAGTATATTACTATCATAACTTTCATTATTCTTACTGTTCTTATTGTTGTTATTATTATTATTACTATTGTCTTTTCTTTAGTCATTTTATTTAATTATCCAAGTGATTAATTTTGTCACTGTTTGTATTATCTACTATAAGCACTGTTTACTACTGTTTACTGACCACTAGTTTTACATATCTGAAATAAACATTCATTACTGTAAATTGTGATGTCATCTAAGTAGACAGCAGTATACACATTATTTGAGGATTTTGTTCATGAGGTGTTAAAACTTTGTCGGGACTAAAGCAGCCCAAAAGGAAGCATAATGAATTGTGGTTAATCATACAGAGTGAACAGAGCTATTTTTTTCAATGGACATTGCCATCAAGGGAATATGTCAGCACTGTGTTCCCTGCTTAAATATGGCATAGAATAAAAACAAGTCACTCCTAACCAATCAGCAGTTCATTATTGCGAGGCATAGGATAGGCATCAAGTTTTGACACCACACTGACTGTTCTACAATCCACACAGAACCAGATTGACCCGTGAGACTCACGCACTAAGACCACAGTCTACTCTGGTCACTGTGTGACTCCCCAATTACCCCATGTCAAGAGTGGTTTCAAGTTCACTCCCAACCATATTTTTCTTGTGTTTATGGTGTCTGTACAGATGATTGCACATAACCATAACAAGGATTCTCACTGTGGTGTTCTATGAAATCAGTACCTCCCAGTTGGGACATAAACACAGCCACAAATTTCTACTGTAACTGCATGACTGTCTGGCACAGTGAGAGTTGGTCTCCACAATGTGGCCACGTTTTTAGTAATCTCCATTTGTAGCTCTGCCCTCTCCTGAACCGTTGCTGCCTCTCCTCTCTCTCGACTATTTCAGGAGTTGGAAGTGGTATATTTATTATACAGGACCTCTATTGGTTCCCATATTCTTATCGTCAATGTCGCCCACTCATTGTGTGACCTTATAGGGTGCTTGCCACTTTGCGAGTAATTTAGAGCTCAACATGGGCATTAAAACAAGCATTTTATGTCCTGGTGCAAATTCTCTCAAATGAGCAGCCTGTTATACAACCGAGCTTAGTATTCTCGTGCCTATAGCAAATTACTCTGGGTTGGGTGACTAATAGTGTGAAGCTTCACTCAAATTGAATTTCATTTTTACTTTCACAAGATCCCTCTTCCCAATTTTCCTTAATAACATCCAGCACGTCATGTTAAACCATAAAATATTTCAAAGGGAGAAAACCCTGTGGAGACTTACAAGGGCTCTAACCATTTATCTCAATTAGTCATTATCATGAATGAATTTGTTTTGTTTTAAGTGTTTAATTAAACTGTGTGTCCAGCCCATTCATCTGAGGATAGCACATGGTGGTATGGATCGATTTAATCTGCAGTATTTCCCATAGTTCAAGTGGTGTATGTGGCATAAAAATTGTGCCACAATCCATGAGAATCTCCCTCAGAAGCCCACATGAGAGATGGCACTGAAAAGCCCCATCACAGCACTGTGTGATGATCTTTCGCAAGAGCACTGCTTCTGGATATTGAGTGCGTAAGTCCAGTATAGCCAACATATGGTGATATCTGGATGCAGACCTATCTCAGGGCCTGATAATATCCATCCAGATTCTTTCAAACTTGGTTTCAACCAATTAAATGGGATCCAATGGTTATTTTTTTCGAATGCCTGGTGAATTAATCAATTGGCATTCATGGACAGATAGCACAGCAGTAATGTTTCTAAATATTGTGTTGGAAAGGATGGGACGAGAGAGTGAAAGCGAGAGAGGGGAGGGAGAGGCAAAATGCTCACCTGTCACCCAAAACACTGCGCGATGATCCTCCCAACTCCTCTTTTCATGGGCCAATGGTAATACAGTACAGTACACTCAGTTCTCTGTTCACACCAGCAGCCTCACAATGAACTGCTCCAACACCACTTTGTAGGAAGCAGCCACTTCTAGCAGAGATTCTTAAGCTGCTGGAAAAAGAGAAAAGATTGGCCAACGAGAACCAAAAACCAACGAGAAGGACTTCCTGCTTCATCTTCAGGTAAGTGCAGCCAGGTATTTTGAGAATCTACATGGCCTTGCCCATCAAGAGTGACAGCAGCCTGTTTGAATATGGCTGCCTGAATACTTTGATGAATGTTTCTGCATTGTTCTGCAGACTGATCTTGGTGAGGGCAGCATGTATTCTTCATGTTTTTGCAAACACAATCAAAGGACGCACATTAATAGAGCCATTGAGCAGGTACAGGTGCCCATCAGTCTACCACATATAATTATCAACTAGCTGTGCCTAAGTCCGTTTCACCTGCGGATTGCACTCAATCATGCCTTCATTGCTACAACTACTTACAACACAGAAATAATTGTAGGTTTTTGAGCCCTATCTCATAACAGACCATAACAGCTAATAATGCAACAATCTGAGACACAAACATAAACGCAACACTTAGCACGTTGCCATTTTAAAATGAAAACAGGCAGGTTCATTTATTAAAATAAAAATATTCACAGAAACTTAAAGGGGCTATATGTAGGGCAAGTATGTTATTTTAAAGAATAAGCAAACCATCCACATAATGTATAGAAACTACAGTTCTGAAACTGAACGTATGCATTATGTTGCAGAGCGTGGCATAGTGTTCTAGTGGTTAACATGTTCAACTCACAACAAAAGGTCATGGGTTCAAGTCCTGGGCTCAGTGATTCTCTTTCTGTGTGGAGCTTGCGTTTCCTCCCACAGTATAATGACATGTGTATTATTCTACATCTTCTTTTCTTTTTGGCTTTTTCCCATTCTCGAGAGTCGCCACAGCGAATCATCTAATTCGCACATTTGATTTGGCATGAGTTTTTAAGTCGGATGCCCTTCCTGTCAGCAAGGGACAGAAACACACTGACAGCTTAGCAGCTACTCTTTATGAAAGTCAGCAGTGGTTCTTTTACATGCCTCTCACCATTGGCAGTGAGAGACATGGCCCACCTTTGATAACCCAGTTAGCTGCACTGGGGGGTGGGGTGGGGCGGGCAGTGACAACCTTGTGGGGACTCGAACCCCCAACCTTAGGATCAGCGATCCTGCGCCCTATACCACTAGACCATCACTGCCTGTGTATTATTCTACATGACTGTTCCAAATTGCCCCTAGGTGTGAGGGTCCATACAAATGGTTGCATGCATTGGTGCAGCGATAGCTTGGCTGTTGAGGGTGTACCCTGCCTTTGCCCATAGTAGGTTTCAGCCTTCCTGCAACCATAATAAGATAAAGCAGTTTGGCAAATGTGGCATTTGAATAAGTTAATTCATTCTCTTCTACACTGGTAAGTAAACAGCTGCTGATGCTAAGGTTGATGCGTAATTATTTAACATGTTGTTAATATGCTTGCTAAGTTCGCTGATTGATGAGGAGTTTTTGTTTTTTTATTGAGAATCATACTTGGTTCCTCCACTGGGGTCCAAAGTAAAAAATAAGATCTGAAAATGGGAATGACCATTATTTCCATTAACTAGACATTAAATTAAAATTTAAAGTCAGTTAGGCTTATTACACCCGAGCCCAGTGCTTATTCCCGGTTTCCATACCGTGAAGCGACCAGGAGTTCAACTGCTCCTGGATGGGATGCTAGTCCATTGCTGGTTACCTTGCCGGTATATTTTTACTGGTACCCATTTATACTGCTGGGTAAACAGAGGCACACTTGTGGTTAAGGCAAATCAATAAAATTATATCTAATTACCGTACATCTCAGGCTGCTTCTGGCTTTCTGTTTTTAATCATGCTGTCAGCGTTAATCTTGCTCGAGTCCCTGCTTGCACTCAGCACCTGATAAACACTGTTCTTACCCATTACAATAACAATGTTTCTCTCACTCGCTCTCAGTATGTTTACATGGCATTAGAAAAAGGTTCAGTTATTGTATTAGTCCAAATAAAAGTGGCATTTTTAAAAAAAAAAAAAAAAAAAAAAAACAGACATCAAAAAAGTATTTAAAAATAATAATAATAATAATCCACATCAAAAAAGTAAAGCATACAAAATTTCAGGGAATTATATCAGACCAATTCCCAACTTAACACAGCACCAATTGGCCACCAGTCAACTGTATTCATTTGTGAATAACAAGTTGAAAGTGGGAATTTTGTCAACTATTGTTCCAGAGTCTAACACACTTCATGCCTATAAATTGGTTTCTGCCTTTGTTTGTATATCGAAACAAGAACAGTCGTCCAGTAAAATGGCCCAGTTGAGCTATAACTACACTTGTGTGCGTAGAAACTGTGTGTGTGTGCGTACACCTGGCACTTCTGAGATACTAGTGATCCTGATCTTCCTGCTCTCTGGAACTGTGTGATCGATCCTGATGTCCTTCTTCTGGCTGGAGTAATCACTTTAGAAAGCCTTTACTGATGATGCCCCAATATTGACCTAAATATACATCAAAACTGTGACAAAGGCTTTAGACTACTGTCGATACAAATGCTTTTTGTAAAAATAATTTAGGTCTACATTACAATTATAGTTCTGAGATAACTTTCATGCTACAATTATTTTTAATTTGTAATTTTTCTGCTACATGCTTTGTACTTTTATCTGCTGCCAACCAAATGAGGGGCCAGTGGTGTAGTGGTTCGTGCACAGGGTATGGGTCCCGCTGATCATGCAGCAATATAAATGGGTGTCAGTATAAAAATTAAAAAAAAAGGAACGGTAACCATCCATCCAAGCAGGAGTTGAACAAATTGCTGCACACTACAGAAACTGAGATAAGATCCAGCTCAGTGTCCTACAAAATTCAGGTGTAAAAACCCAACAGACTTACAGATAAAATGAAGATAGTTTTATGGAATTTTTGAATAGAAAAAAGCGCAGTGGTGGCCCGGTGGTAAGGTGCTGGATTACCGATCCTAAGTTTGGGTTGAACCCCCCCCTGCCCCACTGCCAACGGTTATCACTGCTGTCCCCCCCAGTGCAGCTAACTGGGTTATCAAAGGTCAGCCTGTCTCTCCAAATGTCTCGCACTTTCTATACTTTTGACAAGAGTAGCTGCATAGCCATCAGCATATTTCTGCCCTGCAATGGCCTGGCGAGCTAACCAGGGTGTACTCTGCACTCCCCCAGAGTCAGCTGAGGTGGGAAGCAGCCTCCCCATGACCCAAATTAGGATTAAGTGGTTCAGAAAATGAATGTATGAAAAGAATAGAAATAGTTAGGGTTAATAAGTCATAAGTTTTGATTCATTCATTTGCTGAACTGCTCAACTCTACTAAGATCACATGGTGGTTTCTCATCCAACTGTGGGAAAATGGTGGAGTACAGACTGAACAGCTTGCTAGCCAACATACACACACACACACACACACACACACACACAATTCACATTAATATTTACAGCTAGGGGCAGGTCTTTGGGCTTTAAGAGGAAACCAGAGCACTCAAAGTAAACCCAATGGCAAACCCAAGCAAACTATGGGAACAACATGCAAACTCCAAAAATGCCATTATTTAAACCAGGACTTGAATGAATGAACTGAAAACCAGATAGACTTTACATACAAATAGAAGTGAATTGCTAATTAAATACTTTTGGGGTTGATATTAACTAAAAAATAAAACTCCTGATTTTATGGCAGTGGTGGCCTGGGGATAAAAGATGTTGGATCACTGATCCTAAGGTTGGGGGTTCAAGCCCCACTTTCCATGGGTTGTCACTGACTCCCCCAGTTCAGCGAACTGGGTTATCAAAGGCCGGCCATGTCTCTCACTGTTTACGGTGAGAGGCATGTAAAGGAACCATTGCTGACTTTCGTCGCTGCATACCCGTCAGCATGTTTCTGCCCTGTGATGGCCGGTGAGCTGTCCAGGGGGGATTCTGCCCTCGCTAAAAGAGAGCGGATACATGCAAGGGCCAGTGATGCCAGAAGCATGTCAACACACCAGTAAAACTCTTAAGTTTTGTGGGCTCTTGTTACTACTAGTAAACACTAGAGTATTTTGTGAGAGTCATCAGAGCTATAATGATCTGGATCTAATGGTGTCTAAATTACACTGGGTGGAAATATAACAGGTACAGAATTTAGAACCTAGCACCACTTGTACCAGCATAAAGGCTAACTAAACGCATGGTTTTATATAACATTAGTTATATATATTAACAACAGCATCAGTGATAATCATTGTGGTTTTCCGGAGAACACACTTTTTCATGGACATGCTTATCAAGTTGATGTGGATGTCAATACAGAAGGTATTTCACATCCAATGCTAATTATATTTTCAGAAAGCTATACAGTAGAGTGCTGCTTTAGAAAAACCAATTGCAAGCATTTCTGTCCTCCACATGTACTTCTACTTTGCAGAAAAGACATTTTTTGACAGACAAAGGATCCCAACAAAGCCACTTAGATTATGAATAAAGCTTACAAGCAGCAGAACATCTTTCTTGATTGTATTAAAAATATCAATCCAAAAGAAAAACTTAGTGAGTTTAATTATGAGTGCAATTCAAAAATTTCAAAAACTGCTAGTAAAAGCCGCTATGTACTTTTATTACAGTAGAGAAAATTCAATTCTGTATTTGATCAAAAATTTCGGAATATTTTCCTCTGCTAGCACTGTTTACTGGAATTTAGAAAATATTTTACTCGTGTAGCTGAAACTACTCTTTCTCAAAACAACAATAAATAAGAGACAGCCATAAGGTTAAAAAATAGATTTAAAAAAAGATATCTATGTTTTTCCACTCATACACACCTCAGTTTAATCACTTACTTTCCTCATGATGTGGAACAGATTTTTATTTTTCTTGCTTACAGAAGACTCAGCTGTTTATACAAATTCATGACTGATTATAATCAGTTCATAAGAAAACAGTCAGTCATCAAAAAATTTGAAAGCATAATTTTTTTCTGGTACCCAAAACTGGATTTTTGTAATATGGATCATTTGTTTAGCGTGCTGTTTTCAAAAAACAACAAAAGTGGCAAAAATAAATTATGCACCTCAAAAACAACAGAACTAAATGGCACCTGATTAAATGAAAGTAAAAACAGGCAGTGCTGGGGTCTTGATAAAGGCAGTGATTTGCACTGGTACAGCACGATGAAGCCGGTCCCTCGAGGGCTGTGACTGAATGCAGCAATCCTGTTCGGGGTTGTCACTGTCTCTCGCCCTGGACATGCGTGGCCTGTCATCAGTTGACCCTGTCATGTTGTGGTGGTCAATGTTTGAGATGGTGCATTGTGTCCAGCCCATAGACAGATTTCAGTACACTATTGTCGAACATTAGTCATGTGACTAACGTGCACATGCGTACTGGATGCAAAACAATTACATTTACAGCATTTAGAAGTTGCTCTTATCAAGAACAGCTTACATAAGTGCTTCAAAGTTACTATCAGTGAATTCTTATACTGGGTTGTTTGACCATCAGTCAAACTCCAGCAGTAGGTGTTGTGTGGGTTTATTTATTTATTTATTTATTTTGTGCGCATGTGTTTGTATACAGCATGGTACTGATCTAAGTCCTGTTGAAAAGGTACGTTTTCAGCCTTTGTTTGAATACGCCCAGTGATTCAGCTGTCTGGATGTCCAGAGGAAGTTCATTCCACGACCTTGGAGCCAGAACAGAGAAGAGTTGATGTGCATTCTTCCCTTGTCCCTTAGAGCGTGGGATCAGTCTAGCATTGCTGGAGGATCTGAGAGAACGCGGTGAGTGCAAGGTGTGAAACGTCCTTTGAGGTAGGAAGGTGCAGGTCGATTTTTGGCTTTGTAGGCAAGCATTGTTTTAAATCAAATGCGTTCCGCTACAAGAAGCCATTGGAGAGACCATAGCATTTGTGTGGTGTGGAAAATTTGGGAAGGTTGAAATCAAACCATGCAGCTGCATTCTGGATCATTTGCAGAGGTTGAACAGTGCTCAAAGGCAGACCTGCCAGGAGTGAGTTGTATCAGTCTACTCGTGAAATGATAAGAGATTGAACAAGTTTCTGAGTGACCGTGCTGGAAATTGACGAATCCTTCGAATGTGAAAAAGAAGAAATCAGCATTCCCCATTCTCATTGTTTTCCACGTTATGCTCAAATAATGGCCATGAATCTTCTTTTCCTTTTGGCTGTTCCCTTCTGGGGTCGCCACAGCAAATCATCTTCCTCCATCTCACCCTATCCGCTGCATCCTCTACTCTTACACAAACTACCTTCATGTCCTCCAAATAATGGCCATGAATGAATCATCTTTAAGGCTTGAAAGCAGGGTTGTCTTTAAGTACGGGTGAGTGAATGCCGGACCCTTGCAGTATTCCAGAAAATGAGTGGTCAACCAATGTGACATTGTGCCACAACCTTCAATGGCCAGATATATACATACACACACACATGCATATCTACCATATAGACATAGTCAATTTACTAAGGAAAGTTTGAAAACCTACAAATCATGAGAAGCCTACAGTTATTTGGTGTGCGGACATGTACAGGCAGTTAAATATGCCTGTCTGTCCTCCTTTCGGCTTTTTCCCTTTTACTCGGGAGTCACCATAGCGAATCATCTGATTCGCACGTTTGATTTGGCAGAGTTTTTACGTCGAATGCCGTTCCTGTCACAACCCTATTTAGCAAGGGACAGAAACACACTGATGACTTTGCAGCTACTCTTTACAAACGTCAGCAATGGTTCTTTTACATGCCTCTCACCATAGACAGTGAGAGACATGGCCCGCCTTTGATAACCCAGTTAGCCGCACTGGGGGGGACAGTGACAACCTTGTGGAGAGTGGGACTCGAACCCCCAACCTTTGGATCAGCGATCCAGCGCCCTATACCACTAGACCACCACTGCCTTCTATTTTGTAAAAATAGGTGCAGACCTGCTGGTATCCAGAAAATTTTAAGTCCAGGGTTGTTCGTGCTTAATTTTTTTTTTCAGATACCCGCAGGTCTGCACCCATACAGTTAATAAAAAATAGAAGAAATGGCCTAGTTGAGCCATAACTATATGCATGCATAGAAATAGTGTAGGGGTGGGCCGGTGTACTTCTAATTTTTGAGTTACTGTACTAATCCCATAAAGGAAATTATTGTCTCTGAATTTAACTCATCCAAAGTGAGCGCGCGCGCACACACACACACACACACACACACACACACAGGTGCCTGGAGAGCAGTTGGGAGTTTGGTGTCTTGCTCAAAGACACTTCAGCCATGAATATGGTGGAAGGGAAGATGCAGTTCACCCCACCGCTACACATTTCTCCTGTTAGTTCAGGAATGTAATCAGTTCATTTTTTGTAACCGCTTAATCCTAATTAGGGATGCGGGGAGGCTGGCACCCATCCCAGCCAACTCCAGGCGAAGGCTGAGTACACCCTGGACAGCTCACCAGGCCATCGCAGGGCAAAACCATGACTCTTGTCAAAAGTCAGCAATGGTTCTTTTACATGAATCTCACACCATAGACAGTGAGAGACATGGCCGGCCATGTTAACCCAGTTAGCCACCACCTCCCCTGGAGTCGACTCAGTGACATTGTTAGTAGTAAGCATTATGTCACAGCTGCCACCAAATTTGTGCAGTCAGCGCTACACCACGAAGGCATGCTCTCGTGTTTTTATACAAAAAAAGACAACAAAAAGTTTACGCCGCGATGCTCTTATCACGCCAATAAACTGTAAACAATACTGTTTTCCACCCATTCTCACAGCACACACCCCAGGAAGGTCGAA
Source organism: Plotosus lineatus (assembly GCA_024760905.1). Taxonomy (NCBI): domain Eukaryota; kingdom Metazoa; phylum Chordata; class Actinopteri; order Siluriformes; family Plotosidae; genus Plotosus; species Plotosus lineatus. Next base: position 49,983,775 of record CM045732.1, read on the forward strand.
TCCTACGTCACGTGATACCCATCGCTATGCCGCGCTCCCTCACTTGTGAGCTACAATTGATACAGTTGCTCACGTGATACTCGCGGGATTATGACGTGCACTACACTAAAAATAGTAGTGAACATTTTTGTGCCTTTATATAGACGTTCCAAACCACAGGTTATACTCCCAACCCGCAAGTACAGATACAAAGAATTTTCTCAGACTTTTTAATGACTGTCAATGTAGTACGAATTCCATAGTAAACACGGAGAACCATGGCTAGCTACGGGACTTTTATTTTTAAAAATATTTACCCATAATTCCGTGTCGATACAGAAACCAAAGTTTTACCCGGCGTTTTATTTGTCTTTTCGCCTGTATTCGGGTCTAATCTGGCATTCTGCTGTATGATTGGTTTTTAAATTCATTCTTACAACCAATTAACTTGAGAATTTGTTCTCCGTGTGAGTATCTTGGTCCAATCATGGTCCGCAGGCGGGGCTTGTCTGAAAACGGGTTGGAGAAATGAGGGACAGAATTCGCGCAGATGCTTCGTGGCGTTTGGTGAAGAGCTGCTGTTTGTGTTAGCAGCGTGGCAAAGGGCACTCGGAGCACTCAGAGAGGAAGCAAAATGACTTTAAACCTCACCGTTAATCCTAGCAACCCACCGCTCGGTAAGGCAGCCGATATCAGGGTTATTGTTATAGTTTAAAAACTAATTTGTGGTGATTGAAGTGCTGTCGTGGCACAGAGCTTACCCATGTGATTAACTATCCTATCACAGCTCTTCCAACGTTTACTGTTTAATAGTTAAAAAAAGAAAGAAAGAAAAGGGGGGAAAAAACGTTTGTTTTCATAGCGTGAGAATGCTTTATCCTGTGTAAAGCCTATGTTATCTACTGTTATTGCTTTGGTTAAATACCGCTTTCTGTTTCTCTTTTGTACACTTTGCATGACCGTCTGAGACTGATAGATGATTTGAACATGAACAAATAACGTGAGGCCTGTATTTTTTTATTATGATTATTATTTAACTTGTATTTTAAATTCCTCCCATTGCCAGTTGTCTTATCTGAGTGCAGCGTGTTGTCAGCCTGACGCACTCTGGTTCATTTTTTGTGGCGCCTCCGTGTGTTAAGAGCCGGTATTTCAGGCTGATGCAATCCGAACCTCCTAAGAGTCATTTCTAATTTTTATTTACTCTGGATTATTATATATTTTTAATTATGGTACATGCAACAAAAATACAAGGCTATACACTTTTTTATGTAAAACTCTCTTTTACTTTAATTGTCCAAGGAAGAGCTGATAAAACAGTATTCACATATTCCAACATTATCACATTCCAACAGACACCAAGGCCAAGGCCCAGGACCAGGATCTCAGAACCAAAGCTAAATCACCAAGTTATGACTGATTAAAACTGAACTGTATAAGACTTGAGGAATCCAGATGTGAGTAACAGGACATATCAGATAACTGAAGCACAGTGATCCAAAAACACAGACAAACAGGAAGGTTGCAGTGATAAAAGGAAAACAAGAAATGCTTTAACACAATTGAGAAGTTCAGCTCTGTCCCAACTACCAGTGTTGAAAGTAAATGCATTTATTTGAAATGTACTTGGACAGAATTCACATGGTCATGTTTCAGTGCATCACTTTTTTTAAATGTTCAACTAATTAAAAATTAAGGAAGAATGGGGGGGGGTTTGAGGAAAATGCCACAAAAACAAGGCCGATTTGGGAGGGGACTAAACGATAAACAAAACAAGACCTCCCCTCAAAACTATTCACATTTTTGTAAGGTGTGCATCTGCGTTTGTGCCTGTATGTGTATGTACTTATATTGTATTTACATCTTATGCATTATTTTTAATGTTTATTATAAGCATTTATAGCATTGAATATGTATTTATTGAGAAATGTATATATGTATGTATACGTCACTGATCCTACTTCGCAGAATTCAGTGGTGGATCTCGGTCCCAATTAACCAAGGAATGAGGGGATTCCTGTGCTTGTGTCTGTCAGCCCCCAACTTACGAAGACCCCTGTGTACGAAATACGTTTCCGTCCCTGAGATACGAAACAACCCCCTCTTATGAAAAGAAATTCAAACACGCCAATCAAAATTTCACAGGATGCACAAGTTGCTCTCTCATTGGCTGTCTCTCAACCCCCCCAGATCAGATTAATTTAATTTAAGATAACAGATTAATTTTGTAAGTTGGGGGCCGACTGTATTTGTGTAGACACCCTGTGTATGTATGGGGTTTTTTCTTCAATGCACAACTGAGCAGTTGAGGATTAATTGTCTTTCTCAAGGGCCCAACAGTGACAGCTTGAATGATAACAGGGTTTAAACCCCTAATTTTCAGATCAGTAACCTTGAGCCTGAACTACTGAACCACTACTGTGAAGAAAATCTTTTTGACCAGCTAAAGGAACACGATATACAATCTTTTTTCTTTTTTTTTTTTTTTTTTAAATGTATACCATATAATTTTTGTTTCACCTTTTAAACTTTATTTTAGCTCCTCTGGTATTATAGGAGGAAGCAAAGCCTAGTCTGTTTCATTTATTTGACTATAATTTGAGTTTCACTGGCAGGTGAAATGTAAAACCGCCTGACAGTCGGCTTGGGAGAGACAAAACATACACGAACAGTGGTTGATGGCATTGAACATAATCTGGGGGGGCTGTTGCACACTGGTGTTGATGTTGCACACAGTAGACACAATTTGCATCTCGGCTCGCGCACGGCATCATTGGATTGCGACTACCAAACATGGCAGAAGTAAACCTTGATGTGGATGAGAACTGCACTATCGATGTGTTTAATTTATGGAAAGTTCCCGAACTTCGGGCGTATTGTATATGTAAGGGTCTTCCCGGTTGTTCCCGCAAGCGTAAAGATGAACTTGTTGCACTTGCATTTGCGGCGACGTTACAAAAACTGCCGATAGTTTTGTCAAAGGCTAAGGAATCTAAACAAGTCCAATGTGACTCTGCCAGCTTGTTGACATTTGAAGTGCACGAGGAAAGCATGACGATTTCCGACCCCTTGGGACTTGAAGACGGCTGGGAGACAGAAAATGACGCCTTATCAAAGTGGCTGCCATATATGTACGCTGACACAGTGGATTTTTTGATAATGAAGGGCCAGGCACCCCTACTAGCGTGACTTCATAATGACTACAAAGAAAGTAAATACAAGTTTTACAGCTGTCACGAAGTGATCTGACAGCTCTTGTTAGTCTATTTTACACATTAACATAGTAATTTTCAAGATCTATGTCTATGATGTGTAATGATTGCTAAAATACATAAATCTGTTTAAATAAAAATGCTGCAATATTAGATCTACATAGTCCATATATTCTAATTAGGAGCAGTGGTGGTCTAGTGGTATAGGGCGCTGGATCGCTGATCCAAAGGTTGGGGGTTCAAGTCCCACTCTCCACAAGGTTGTCACTGCCCCCCCCCATCCCCGTGCAGCTAACTGGGTTATCAAAGGTGGGCCATGTCTCTCACTGTCTATGGTGAGAGGCATGTAAAAGAACCATTGCTGACTTTCGTAAAGAGTAGGCTGCAAAGTCGTCCGCGTGTTTCTGTCCCTTGCTAAAAAGGGTTGTGACATGTAAAAAAATAAAATAAAATAAAAAAAACCTCTGCCAAATCAAACGTGTGAATCAGATGATTCGCTTTGGCGACTCCCGAGTAAAAGGGAAAAAGCCGAAAGGAAGACACAGTCCATATATTCTAATTCATTCAAAATCTTCTTCTTTTCCTTTCGGCTGTTCCCTTCAGGGGTTTCCACAGCAAATCATCCGCCTCCATCTCACCCTATCTTCTGCATAATACACAATCTCCAACAACCTTCATGTCCTCCTTCACCACATCCATAAATCTCTTTGGTCGTCCTCTAGGCCTTCTGCCTAGTAGTTCCAACCTCAGCATCCTGCCAATATACTCATTATTCCTCCTTTGTACATGTCAAACCATCTCACTCGAGCCTCTCTGACTTTCTCCAAAACATCTACCTCCATCTCTGCCTCCTATCTTTTTCTCAGCGCCACTGTTTCTAAACCACACAACATCGCTGGCCTCAACACCATCTTATACACGTTTCCTTTCATTCTTGCTGATACAGTACTCCCCTATCGCACATCACAATGGACACTTTTCTCCAACCATTCCAACCTGCCTGCACATGCTTTTTCACACTCTCCATTGCTCTGGATTGTTGAGCCTAAGTACTTAAAATCCTCCGCATTCCTTATCTCTGCTCCCTGTAACCTCACCGTTCCTCTTGGGTCCTTCTCATTCACACACATGTATTCTGATTTACTGAGGCTAACCTTCATTCCTCTCCTCTCCAGGGCATACCTCCATCTCTCTAGATTTTCCTCCACTTGTTCTCTGCGTTCACTACAGAGTACAATGTCATCAAAATGCCCTTATTAATTATATTTTTTTATACAAATGCCAGTAAGACTAGTTTGATTTTAAGGGCTACTTCTTAACTAAGAGTCTTAAAATTTCATGTAATAATACCAGGTCTATTTGTCGACTAGGGCCAGTTTTGTAACTGTAGTAGTTCACCATTTGTGTATGTTTAATTTTTCAGGTAACGTATTTAGCAACTTTGCTTCACAAAATTCTTGGATACAGCAAACATACGGTCATCAAATATCCCCTGAATCCAAATTGTAATATAATAATGTAATAAACTTGCAGCTTTAATCCAACATTTGCGTCCCTCTGGATCCTTCAGCTCGGTGGGGAAGATAAATAGCGTAAACAGTGGCAGACATGAACACGCGTTAGTTCAAAATTTGCAGGCATGTATACTGCAAACTAGCTTTTTCCAATGCTCGAGATGATGCATGCCGTTCCCACAGTTCACTACGGCACAATGCGCACCTGGCATGTCGATAATTTAAGGCTTAAGGCAGACTTTAAGCGGCAGTTGTTCGGATGTGTTTCCATACAACAGCAAGTGGCTGCAATAAAGTTTGGTAGTAGTGACCCTTGGATCAGCTGTTGGGTCACGTTCCCCGCACATGCACAGTCGTAATGTGAATTGTGTCTATTCTATTTCGTCTTCTGATTGTTGCATGTTGAGACTTTTTGTCACCTGTTGTAACACTGTGTACCTGCAGGGGCGCTGTTGGCAGCAGAGCATGTGAAAGGCAGTATCAGTGTCTCTGTGGAGGAAGGCAAAGACACCAAGCTCCAAGTCTCTGAGTAAGTGTTATGAGTGTGCATAATGTAGAATATAATGTAATCAAATGTTTGTGAAAATTTTAATATTCCTTAAAAAAAAGTAATACTTTATGGGTGGCTGTGTCACGTTTCACATGTTTCAAGTTTGCGTGGATGTCTGTTTACCTCTCAAAATCGTGCCAGTGGGTTGGTTAAATTAAATTGGTTCTGGATTTAAGTGACTGTTTCTAGATGATGTTTTCAACGGACCTGTATCCGGTCTTGGGTAATCCCCTCAGTACCCAGTGTTCCTGTGTTTTTAGGCTCCAAGGGGATCATAAGGGGGTTACTGAAGTTGTATGAATGATATAAATTGTTTGTCATTCCATATTTCAAAGAAAAAAAAAAAATCAAATGTTCAATCTAAAACACCAGCTTTCTCTTTCTTGTCTTTTGTTTATTTATTTATTTTAGTCAGGTGCAGTTCAGCGACGTGAACTCCATCACACGTTACCTTGCACGTGTAGCACCTGCATTTGGTCTGTATGGCTCCAACATGCTGGAACAAACTGAGGTCAGAAAATAAGGACCCCTCTCACCGCCACGCTATACAGTAATATAGATGTGTGATGCCTTAAACCAGATTCAGTTACACTATACATATTTCTTGGCTCTGTTAAAAATAACAATGATGGCTCCCAAGTGGTACATCGATGATGTGCCTCCGAGTATGTTGGTTGCCTCCAAATACCCATGCGCAGCAGTTCATAAAGAGGCAGCATCACATGTCACAGTGGAGGCGTGTACATGCTTATGTATGTATCCTGGTTGATGTTTGTGGAGTGGGAAAGGCAACACTTGACGGGTGGGAATCTGATACAACTAAATTGGGAATGGAACCAAATCTGTTCTGATGATAAAATAAACAAATCTGGAAGAAATGTTTTCTTCCTTCGTGATTCATCACAAAAATCTTGCTGTGGCTTTCAGTTCTGGTCTGTTGTTATTTGTCATCTTTAATACCGTCTGAACTAGTAATACATATTATTCTGCTGTTACTGCTATTATTTCTAGTTCGCTGTCTTGTCTTTTTAAATTATATTTCGTCTTGTTCTTTTACCAGCAGAAAGATTCTGACTGTGTATCGGCTTCTGAGATCTGTTAAGATTCCCTATTAACTTTCAGTCTGACACTTCACGAACGTCTCACTAAACTGAGACAGACAAATGTTAGGAATGCATACTTCCTTTAATTTTCCTGATTTTGTAGAGTTGACCCACACCTATTTTTAATGTTATAAGTTGTGTATAAACCATTCTCACATTTCTTAAGGTGGACCACTGGCTAGAATTCAGTGCCCGTCGTTTAAGTGGACAGCCTGACCTGGCACCTGCTCTTGCCGATTTGAATGTAGCGCTGTCCTTGCGCACGTTCCTGGTGGGCCATACCCTGACACTGGCTGATCTCTGTGTATGGGCTGCTCTCAAAGGTAAAAGCACTGAACCTGATCAGGGTCATTTTGTAATACGTATTCGATGTGATAAGTGCCCAGGGCGCTTTAAAAAAATTAGAGGGGTGGGCACTTATTAAAATGTTACCAGGAACGGTAAGTGCTTATCACCATCAAGGTGGAAAACATGAATAATAACAGAATAAGAATTTTATTGGTATTTGTTATTCATTTTGTGGAATCAACCAAACTGCTTACATGAAAGCTGAAAATAAACAGAAAACGGCATTTTTTAATAAAAGACCCTTTAATTTTCCCTCCCAGTGCTGTTCCTTTCTATATTTTCCCGGAAGTAAAATCGAGCCAATCAACACAAATGTCAACTTTAACACACGGCACGTTGAACCAATCAACACGAATATAAACAAAATCAACGTCTTTAAATTAAAGTGAGGCCGGTGGTGTAGTGGTTAGAGTGCTGCGCTCATGATCAGGAGGTCATGAGTTCAAATCCCACTGAGACCCTCACTGTGCTAAGATCCTGGGCAAGGTCTTAACCACAAGTGTGCCTCTGTTCACCCAGCAGTATAAATGGGTACCAGTAAAAAATATACCAGGAAGGTAACCTGCGATGGACTAGCGTCCCATCCAAGAGGAGTTGAACTCCTAGTTGCTTCACGCTACAGAAACCGGGCATAAGCACCGGCCTGATGAGCCGCAATAGCATGGGTATAAGCCCACGGACTTTACCTTACATTGAACGAATCAACATAAACAAAAGCACACGTCCAGGAACGTCTTTAAATTTTATGAAGTCAGTGAGCAGGAGAATTGGGTGAAAAATACTCATCACCATCTGATGGGTCCATATCTGGCTCATCGCTCCATTCATTCAGCGCATCCCATAGTTTTGCTGTAGTAGTTTCTAATGGTTCATCGGTTGTTGGACATTTACCAAGAGAACACAGCAAAATATTTTCCTGTTTTTTAAAGCACGGCAGAACAATCAAATGAACATTTTAGACATTCCCCAGTGGCAGGGAGTCTTGAAATACCGTGTAAACTCACTTTTAGAGGCAGTGAACGCCTCATTTTACCGTTACAGAGACTGATCCAATAAAATTGGTAAGTTTGATCTACGATTTTGCTCCCAGTACACATGGGCGGTTATTAGATGTAAGATTTAAAAAAAATAATAATAAATAAAAAACATGGGGGGGGGTGCTTATTACGTTGAATACAGTAGTATAAATCTGGATTTGTCCAAACTTGCAACTTGCACTAATGGTAACGGAAAAAGTCTGTTTGGTCAACACTGTCTAGCCATTTTGGAATGTAGCTGTTTGTTTGTTTGTTTTTTTCCCCCCTCTGGTCTTCAGGAAGCGGGGAGTGGCAGGCTGATTCAGGTTCCTTTCCTCATGTGTGCCGCTGGTTCTCTTTCTTGAGCGCTCAGGTGCCCTTCAGTGAAGTCGGCACCAAGTGGGCCAGCAAGCTCTCTGCCAGTCAGGCTGCTGTAAGTCTCTCTTTGAATGCATTGCTACCATTAAATGTTTTTTGTTTTTGTTTTTGTTTTTTTTTTCACTCTCTCTCCCTTGTGCAGCAGCCAAACTTTTCATGTTGAAATTACACACATGTTGAGTTTTAAGATAACTGGCTGAAGCTCAACTGGTGCATTGTAGCTGGGGATGGTGGCAATTGCATAATTTTCAAACAATTTCTGTTCTTGTTTCAGCCTGCTGCTAAAGAGAAGAAACAGGATTTGGGGAAGTTTGTAGAGTTGCCTGGTGCTGAGATGGGCAAGGTTGTGGTGCGGTTCCCCCCGGAGGCCAGTGGGTATGTTCTGCCTACATTGGATAAAGTGGTTCATGAACTGCTGAGGTGTATGCTTCAGTCTCATCACATAATTCTAAAATATTCATTGACATCACACTGTCTGCAGATACCTGCACATTGGTCATGCCAAGGCTGCCCTTCTCAATCAGCACTACCAAGTTAACTTTAAGGGCAAGCTGATCATGCGTTTTGATGACACAAACCCTGAGAAGGAGAAGGAGGATTTTGAGAAGGTGCGTCATCTGTTTCTTCCCCACACTTCCTTCTTTTTGTGTTATTCTGCAAGTATCATTACTGTTTTCTTTTTTTGTTGTTGTTTTTTTGTTTTGTTTTGTTTTGTTTTTTTCTCCTGTCTCTGGGTGTTTTTTTTTTTTTTTTTAAAGCTTTTTTGTTAAACATTTCGGGCTCTCGGGTAATTTCAGATGTAAGATGCTGCTTCTTACTGTAGGTGATCTTGGAGGATGTGGCTATGCTACAGATTAAGCCGGATCAGTTCACTTACACAAGCGACCACTTCCCCACCATCCAGCGTCTGGCTGAACAGCTGCTTAAGGAAGGCAAGGCCTACATTGATGACACTCCACCTGACACCATGAAGCAGGAAAGAGAGCAGAGGATCGAGTCATGTCACCGCACCAACTGTGAGTCCCTGCTGCTGAGGCCCTTTTTTTTTTTTTTTTTTTTTTTTTAACCTTAAATTTTGTCAAAGGCTAAATTGAAGGGAGAAATGGAGGCCCAGCTAGTTTTGGGTCTGGATTACTGATTGGAACGTCAGAGGTTCAAGATCCAACACCGCCGTTCGGTAACTATCCGGTCTTGTTGGCTCAATCCACCTATGTCGGTCCCATGTACAAACAGCTGTACAAAGATGTTATGAGCTAAACGGCACTAATAATACATTGCTGTTTTTGTTGTTTGTGTTTGACATCTTCCTCACAGAATTTAGGGGGAGGTTTGACCCAGTGACAAATCCAAATAAAATTATAGATACCAATAAAATTGTAGATACTCCAGCCATTCACAGGCGGCATAATGGTTAGCACGTCCGCCTCACAGCAAGAAGGCCTAGGTGTTTCTGTGTAGAGTTTGCATGTTCTCCTTGTGCTTGTGTGGGTTTCCTCCGGGTACGCTGGTTTTCTCCAACTGTCCAAAAACATGCACAGTAGGTTAATTGGCTTTTCCAAATTGTCTGTAGGTATGAGTGAGTCCGTATGTGGCCTGGTGAGTCATACGGGAGATCATGTGATCACAGCCATGACAGTCCCTGTATGAGTATCATTTAAGCTTCAGGGATCGACGTCTGTTCCTCGTGATTGTATGTAGACGTAGAGAGAGAGCCATTCATAATTGGTATGCATACATGTTCACACACTCCATTTCACCAAAGGTGAATTCCCAGTGAACATATTGCACAAGGAATTAATATTAGCATTAATACAGAGATACAGGTGTGTGAAATAAGGATTATTATTTTGCATCACAGCACTTATGATAATTAGTCATTTTAATGCTAAGTGTGTAATGCTGACGATTTGCCACTTAACCATATCAAAATTTAGCATGCATACCAGTTTAATTTGTAATAATGCATTTTAAAATTTCATTATTTTTAGAATGCTAGATTTGTACTTACAAAGTTTTGACCAATTATTATATTTACATTTTTTAATTGTAATTTTTTTGTAATTTAATATACAGGTATGTTTTGATCCTATTACACGGCTCTAACTGAAGATATAAAAAGTTGCTTTGGTTAACAGCTTGTTGTATTAACGTGTTTTTGTAGGTTTATAATTATGGTGGTTCTCACTAATGATGTAATAGATCGTTTAAAAATACTGACGGCAACTAAAAGTTCTCAAACTCTTTTCTTCAGAATAGTGATGATCATGCCTTGAGGGTCACTTCCATGACCATGGAATCCAATCAAAGGTTTCTTTCCATGGGTTTGTCATCTTTCACTGTTACTGTGAAAAATTAGCGAGGAAACTGTTGGTTAACTTCACAAGGGGCAAAAAAGATTTAAACTGCTGGATGGTTTCCATCTTATATTTGTTAGTCATAAGCCTGGATCTTAAAATTGATATCAAATATAAATTCCTTGACCCAAAAACCTCAAAGCTTGCACTGATCAGCATTACAGGTCACACACCATTGAGATGCATATTTACAAGATGGCGAACGGCGACCATCTTTTGCTTTCTAAGTCAAAACAAGGTTGAATCATAAAAAAAAATACCAAAAATGAATTCCCTATCTTCAAAAACCCCAGAAAGCATACGCTGATCAGAACTTTAACCCAAACCATAGAAAAAGTAATTTTTAAGATGGGCCCCCTTCACTAATTTTCAACGTAACTTTCAAAGATGAAAAATCCATAGCACGAAACCTTTGTATGGACTCTGCTATCATGGAAGTGCCAGAAATGACCCAAGTCGTGTTTTTTTTTCTCCCTCTCCGTAGCGGTGGAGAAGAACTTGCAGATGTGGGAGGAGATGAAGGCGGCTACAGACTATGGTCAGACGTGCTGTATGCGAGCCAAGATTGACATGAGCTCCAACAACGGCTGTATGCGTGATCCTACTCTGTATCGTTGCAAAAACACCCCCCATCCCCGGACAGGCAGCACATACAAGTGCGTATATGCATCTGAGCACAGACTCCTATTGTCATGGTGATAAAGCCACAGAAGGCACTCGAAGCAAAAAAAAAAAAAAAACTCAAGCACACGGGGCATTTTTGTTTGATATTTTGATACATTTTTTTAAATTTTGCACTTGTGTTCCACTGTTTTTGTCGAGCATGTATGAAGAAAAATTGTGCCACAAAATTCATTGCTGGTTTCCATCTTTATTATTTTTATTTATTTATTTTGGATTTCCCCACATTCTCTCCCTAATTTAGCTGTATTCTGACCCATCAGGGTTTGCCTTCCCTCCAGCCACCATGGATGTGGGAGGGGTGAAAGCATGCACAGCCGCCTCTTTTCAAACTTTGGCGCATGCACATTTTGGGGGTGGTCTAACGCACGGAAGGAAAGTGCTATCCGCCCCCTCGTACAAATGAGCTCACAGACGCACTTCATTGGCTGACGATTGCTGTGAGTGACAGGGAAGTGAGCATATGCCATCCATCTCATGAGCGCTCAGCCAATTAGCTCCAATGGACTCTTGGCTACAAACAGCTGTGGCATTAAACCAGATTCAATCTTGCGAGCTCAGAGTTAATAGTTCCACATCTTATCGATGCACCACTCGGGAGCCATTTTTGGTTTCCGAAAGCGTATTGTTGGGATTTTTACACCCGAGCTTAGTGGCTCATCAGACCGGTACTAATTTGCGATTTCTGTAGCGTGAAGCGACCAGGAGTTCAACTCCTCCTGGATGAGATGCTAGTCCATCGCAGATTACCTTCCCAGTACATTTTTTACCGGATCCCATTTATACTGCCGGGTGAACAGAGGTACACTTCTGCTTAAGAAGACCTTGCCCAGGGGTCTTAGCACAGTGGGATTTGAACATACAACCTCTTGGTCATGAGCACTGTGCCATAACCACTACACCACCGGCCCCAACAGACACTAAAGTGTACCACAACCCATTATTTTTCAGGTGTTTTTATTTTCTGGTTAAATAATTTCCTAAATTTTTGTTTTAATTCTGAATTTTGGTCTACAATCTGTACTTTTCCTTTTGGCTGTTCCTTTCAGGGGTCGACACAGCAAATCATCTGCCTCAATCGAACCCTATCCTCTGCATCTTTTACACCCACTACCTCCATGTCCCCCATCACATCCATGAATCTCCTCTTTGGTCTTCCTCTAGGCCTTCTGCCTGGCAGTTCCAACTTCAGCATCCTACTACCAATATATTCACTATCCCTCCTCTGTACATGTCCGAACCATCTCAATCTAGCCTCTTTGACTTTGTCTCCAAAACCTCTTACATGTGTTGTCCCTCTGATGTACTCATTCCTGATCCTATCCATCCTCGTTACTCCCAAAGAGAACCTCAACATTGTCATCTCTGCTACCTCCAGCTCTGCCTCCTGGCTTTTCCTCAGGGCCACTGTTTCTAACCCATACAACATCGCTGGCTTCACAGTCTTGTACACTTTTCCTTTCATTCTTGCCGATACCCTCCTATCACACCAGACACTTTTCTCCAACCTGCCTGCACACGCTTCTTCACCTCTTTTCCACACTCTCCACTGCTCTGGATTGTTGAGCCTAAGTACTTAAAATCCTCCACCTTCCTTATCTCTGCTCCCTGTAACCTCACCGTTCCTCTTGGGTCCATCTCATTCATACACATGTATTCTGTCTTACTGAGGCTAACCTTCATTCCCCTCCTTTCTAGGGCATACCTCCACCTCTCGAGATTTTCTTGCACTTGCTCTCTGCTCTCACTATAGATCACAATGTCATCTGAAAACATCATAGTCCATGGAGATTCTTGTCGATCCTCATCTGTCAGCCATCACCATAGCAAATAAGAAGGGGCTCAGAGCTGATCCTTGTTGCAGTCCCACCTCCACCTGGAACTCTTTTGTCACACTGACAGCACACCTCACCACTATGTTACATCTCTCATACATGTCCTACACCACTCTAATACACTTTCGTGCCTCTCCAGACTTGTTCATACAATATCACAGGTCCTCTCTTGGCACCCTGTCATGTGCTTTCTTGCTACAATCTGTAATGTGGTTTTTGAGCACAAGGGAGCGAAAGACTCGGGCTGCTTGTGCCTGCTCAGATACCTTGACCGCTACAAGGTCCTGTCCATTAAGTTCATCGCCCCATAGTCTAAGCCAGGGCTTCTCAAATAGTGGGAGCGGTTTGATGTCCGGGGGGGGCGCGTATGACCCTGAGAAACATGCTTTTCTGGAATAGTGTACGATAATTAAGCGTAATTGCACCTCCACTCCACTAATTGGCAGTGGCGCACTCATTGTCCTGCTATGTTGTAGCAGTTTTTTGCACGAACAAATGATATGAAGTGCAGTAAACAACCTCTCAAAAAATAACACTGCAAACTTTCTAACAGGAATGAGGAGAAAGTTTGAGAGATATTAAGACAAATAAGTTGAATAAGTTTCAGGATGATTTTTTAATTTCAGGCACATTGGTGCACTTTAAATCTTTTCAATTGCAGATTAAAAAACGTTAATGAAGTTTTTATTGGTTGTAAGTTGGACTCAAATGTGCATAATTTTTAATGGTATGAATATAAAATGTGTATGTAATAATCGAAATGGTTAATGTAGACTCTTTGGGTTTGTGATAAATTTGAGGTCGTGTGTGTAAGTAAAACGATCTCTCTTGTCCTAGGGTGTACCCCACGTATGACTTTGCCTGCCCCATCGTAGACAGTATTGAGGATGTGACCCACGCTCTTCGTACCACAGAATACCATGACAGAGATGAGCAGTATTACTGGGTAATCGATGCCCTGCGACTGCGGAAACCCTATATCTGGGAATATGCTCGTCTTAATCTCAACAATACTGTGTTGTCTAAGAGGAAACTCACCTGGTTTGTGGATCAGGGCTACGTGGATGGCTGGTAAGTTGTTCCAGAAAACTTTGTTTGTTTTTGTTTTTTCCAGCAGTTGAAACAATCACAGGATCCATAACAAAAAAAAATGGGCATACTTTTAGGGCATTTGCGAGTATGAAACTTAGCTGTCGTACAGTGGAAAATTCCATGTTACACCTTTCTCACGGAATTTTGAACATTTTTCCAGCATGGTGTTAATTCTGTGTATTAGGTGGTTTTGTTATTCTATTTCCTACAACATTGTTATGTTGTGATATATCTACAACATGGGTGTGCTTTCTGGGTCGTTGCCTTCGCTCAGTATTGTACGGTTTTCTGACCTCATCCAAACCTATATCGGTCCCTTCTGTCGTAGCTCGGCTAAATTCATGGCAAAGCAGTTGCAGGATGTTTTAGAAAAAGGGTTTAATACAAATGATGGGGTTTGTCTTCTAGGGATGACCCACGATTCCCGACAGTCCGAGGAGTCCTGCGCAGGGGAATGACTGTTGAAGGGCTCAAGCAATTCATTGCTGCCCAGGTATGCAACATTTTTATGCGTGTGTTTATATTTTAGATGTGTGATTGGTCTTCGTTTGCTTATGTTTCATGTCCACACACAGGGTGGCTCCAGGTCTGTGGTTAACATGGAGTGGGATAAAATCTGGGCATTTAACAAAAAGGTAAAGGCCTCTTGCTTTTTCTTGCATTCAGTTAGACAGCATCTGTGGTCAGTCATGTCACGCTTGTCAGTAAACATGCTGATGTAGGGTGTGAATTGCAAGTGTGCTTCCAAATGATGTCACTGCTGAAGTCTTAAGTGTGCACTTATTGTTGGAAGGTTGACGCAGAGATTCAGATACCCGACAGTAACAAATGATCTGAGTACCTACTGTGTAATAATGCTCTTCAAATCTTCCTGATTAAAAGATTTATCCATTCTTGTTTTAATTTGTTGCTGCTCGTTTTTTTTTCTTCATCCGGATGCCTGTAGCACAATAAGAGCACACTGTATTCTTAAAGTCTCTTGTGTATCTAGGTGACACTGGGTCTTATCCAATCCTCGCTATATTTTCATACTTTCTTTCCTTATTTTGTCTCGTTGCCCCATTCCACTTTTAGATTTATGCTTAGTTTAATCTAGATGCTTACCCATCCACCTTCCCTTATTCGTTATTGTAAGCATGTTGTTTTGGTAGCTGTTCTTGTGAAACCATTCTGCTCCCTCATGTTTAGATGCCGTAGCAGCTATGCAGCCCTTACGTGTCATTTGCATGTTAAATCATTGGCACATTGCACATGGTGTGTTTGTCTCGTCTCATGTGCCATTGGAGTAAACTGTGTGCTCACTGGCCACCTGAACCTGTACCATATCGGAAACCTCTTATTCTGAATGTAGTCAGGAAAGCATTTCTTGGCTCTTGACTTGTTTTTACTTTCTCATCACTTTTTAGTGTACGGTTAACACTGCTTTTTGTTTGTATCGAGGGATAGCAATGTATTCTGTCTTTGACACTGATCTGGCTGCCATTTACACTCTCACTATTCCAATAAAAACCTGGAGGAGGCACAGGTGGAGGATAGTTACATATGCTTCAGTTGTTAATGAATGAAAGGGGCAAGGAGAAAGCACCTCAAACATTTTCCCATTCTGTCTGACCTGAACTGTCTGACCTCTTGAACTCTGTCCTCTGTTCTGCATTAAAATGCATCTCATTCTTCTGTTTCCAAGCTGCCAGTTAGCTGTAAAAAGGTACTCCTCCTCTTGACCTTGTCTGCATTTACCTCTATTTTTTTTCCCCCTTCTTGCTTTTCTGTCCTTCCTATTCCATATTTATAGTCCCTGTCATTCTATCTTCCCAATCCCCAGGCCATCTGTCACAGAAAGCAAAAGTGTAATGTTAGCAAGAACACATCTTGTGGGTATGTTTTTGTTAACTTTATAAAGCTTGCTCACTTTTTTGAGCTGATACAGCTGATTTGTATGTTATTACAGTTTTCTGTGATGGGACCTGACAATAACTCCTCCTGGCTTTCCCACGGTGTACTTGTTTTTAATGGCTCCCTTCCTTCATACAGCTTCTGGCAGATTTCACACACCACAGAGAGCCTGAGTCACTTCTGCATCCTCTTGGTTCTTAAAGTAGGAGTTGAAGGCCCATGACGAGGGGATAAAAGGATTTTGATCCCATTTGGAATGTGCCATGATTAACGCACATGTTTGCCAATTTAAAGGGCAATTTTGTACCTCAGCTAGTTTTTCATTGGGTGCTGTTAGCTAGTATTTCTAACTAACTCATAAGTATGTATGGAAGGGATTGGTATTACCAGGGACCAGCAACGATATCACAATACTTAGGTGACAGTTCAATATACCCGATACCTTTAAAAAAAAACAAGGGAAGCATTTACATACTTTCACGTACTCATTTACTCAACCATTTAATCCTACTAGGGTTGCAGGGAGGCAGGCTTGTGACTATCTCAGCCAACACTGACTTAAGGCATGGTACACTCAGAACCGCTCACCAGACCATCAGAGGGTAGCACGCACACAACTATTGAGACTCATTCACACCTTTGGTCAGTTTGGAGCCCCTAATTTATCTAACGGTGCGTGCCTTTGGATTGTGAAAGAAAATCGGAGTGCCAAGAGAAATCCACACAATCACAGGGAAACTCTATGTAGATATCCCTGAGGCCAGGAATCAGTTCCAGGGCATTCCTGCTATAAGGCAGATGTGCTAACCGTTGCACCATCTTGCCACTAACATTTGTGACCTGGTCCAGAATGATGCGGATTATGTTGCAAGGAAGTGTTGTAAATACCGTATGCAACGTAATAAGTGCCCTGCTCCAACCCCCCCCCAAAAATGTCTTGTGTCGCATAACTGCCCATGTGTACTGGGAGCAAAATCGTAGATCAAACTTACCAATTTTATTCAATCAGTCTCTGGAACCGTAAAATGAAACCTTCACTGCCTGTAAAAGTGAGTTTATGCGGTATTACAAGAGCCCCTGCCACCGGGGAATGTCTATACTGTTCATCAGTAACGACAGATTTGATTGTTCCGCCGTGCTTTAAAAAACAGGAAAATATTTTGCTGTGTTCTCTTGGTAAATGTCCAACAACCGATGAACCATTAGAAACTTCCAGCAAAACTATGGGATGCTCTAAATGAATGGAGCAATGAGCCAGATATGGACCTATCAGAAAGTGATGACTAGTATTTTCACCCGATTCTCCTGCTCACTGACTTCATAAATTTAAAGACATTGCTTTTGTTTATGTTCTTGTTGATTGGTTCAACGTGCCATGTGCTAAAGTTGACATTCGTGTTGATTGGCTCGATTTTACTTCCCAGTAAAATGTTTAAAGGAACAGCACTGGGAGGGAAAAGTAAGGGGTCAAATACAAATACTAGTAAAACGCTTTTATTCTTGTTGTTCATGGTTTCCACCTCTATGTTAATAAGCACTTACTGTTCCACTCCGCTGGTAACATTTTAATAAGCGCCTACCCATTCCCGTTGTTTTTTTTAGTGCCCTGGGCACTTACGTCGAATACAGTAATTTGAAAATGGCATATTAGAATGAAAATGTGATTTACTAAAAGTGCATACTTCACATTATAATCTTACACAAACTGTTCATGCAAGAATACCTGTTTAAGAAAGGGTTCCATGTCCAAATTGTTGTAAACCAATTGAAATGTGTATATGCACATTTCCTTATTATCCATATTCACAACCAGAATACCTACTTACAGAATTCCAGAAGGATTCCCGAATCATATCACGATAAACCATTGAGAGTCTTCAAAGCAGACATGACCCGGTGTAAAGAGAACTCCTCTGTTGCAGGGAAGCCACGAGGAAATTCGCGCTCGTTGGTCGAGTTAGGGTAATTTTGTGGATGCTAGTGAGTTTCAGATGTGGACATTCAGTAACTGGTTCTTTTAACTGCAATTACTAACTGTGATGTGACTCAATTTAATCATGTATTAAATCTCATTTTGAAGTGTATTACCTTCTCTTTACAACTACGGTATATGAATATTTCAGTATGTTAAATTTTCTACTTAATCTGTTATATACTGGAGTGGATCACAGTTACACAATGCTTGCCAATTTGTGAATAGAATATTTTAGAGCATGCCACCTGTAGGGTTATAGATGAACAGTAGCATCTCACTAGCTCAAATTCAAACTTTTCATTTAAAAATGAATAAATTAATTTCAGAGCTAGTGTACATAAATTGTCATACAGAAGCATCGCTATACATAACTAAATAATTTTTTTTTTTGTCTATCCCTTGGCTTATGGACACATCACAGTTTAAACATCCAGGCATCACTTTAACAAAAAGTCATGTATGTGATGTTTTGGATTTGTAGTCTTTATAATTCATAATTTGTATTGTTCTGTTTAAGCAGCCCCATAACAAACTGCAACTTCACTTTTTTTTTTAACAGTTTCTAATTATGGTACAATTCAAATTGTGTCAAATTATTTGCCTCTCACAATTTAACCACTATTCACATTTTTTCCTGAAATCAGGTCTGATGATACAGAAGTGACTCAGGTTCTCTGTAGTATTTAACTTCATAACTCCTAGTTATGTTCAGTTGGACTTTTGCAACTTTGTAATTTTGGTCTAAAACGTACTGAGTGGTCAGTATGAGTTGCTGATGTAACATGGAAAAGTCAGAACATTTTTAATCTTCTTTTAGATACAAATTTATACAAAAATACACAACAGTTCAGCTTTCCTTGCACTTCATCTGTCTCTCCTCCATCTTGTGTTCTTTTTATTGCTTTTATGGTATGGCTCTTGCGATGCTAGACAGTTCGTTTTATTTTTCACCATGCCTGTCCTCTTTCTCAATGTCTCATGGTCTTTCTCACTCTGTTTGTGTAGGTCATTGACCCAATAGCTCCTAGATACAGTGCCCTGCTAAGATCACAGGTTGTTCCCATCAGTATATCTGATGCCAAGGAAGACGTGAAGGAGGTGGCCAAACATCCCAAGGTAAATGCATGTTAATATTTAAAGGATTATATCATTATATTCCACACGTCCATCATCATTATAACCATCTGTATTCCACTGCAGTGTAATCCAGCTCTGAGAATAGAGTCTAAAAATTAAAATAATTAACAAGTTTTCCTCTTTCCAAAAAAACCCATCACATTTAAACCACGAAAGTGATGAGTAATGAATGTCCCCAGCCTTCCGTCTTCAGTCTCAAACCTCATGGCTTATTCACTTTCTATAGAAGTACATACTCTTAAAATAAATTTTATTTTAAAACATTTTGCAGACAATCTTACCGGAGCGATTTACAGAAGTGCTTTAAAGTCTCTATCAGTGAATATATTCTTGTACTGGTTTGTTAGAACACAGACTATGTATACTGTCAGTCAAACTCGGATGGTAGGTGCTGTAGGTGTGTGGGTGGGGGGGTTGTGTGTTTGTATACAGCGCAGTACTTAATCTCAGTACTGCTGAAAAGGGTACGTTTTCAGCCATCATTTGAAGATCCCAAGTGACCCAGCTGTTCAGATGTCAAAGGGAACTTCTTTCCACCACCTTGGAGCCAGAACAGAAGAGTTTAGATGCAGTTTTCCCCTTGTCTCTTGGTAGAGATCAGTCTTACGGTGCGAGAGGATCTGAGAGAAAGCAACTTTGAGGTTGGAAGGTGCGGGTCTATTTTTGGCTTTGTAGGCAAGCGTTAGTGTTTTAAATCGAATGCAAGCAGCTACAGGAAGCCAGTGGAAGAATTGAGACAGTGGTGTGGTGTGGGAAAATTTTAGAAGGTTGAAAACAAGCCATCCAGCTGCCTTCTGTATAATGTGCAGAGGTCGAATAGCGTTCAAAGGTAGACTTGCCAGGAGTGAGTTGCAGTAATCTAGTCTTAAGATTGCAAGGGATTGAACAAGTATCTGAGTTTCCTTCTTGGAAAAAAATGGACGAATCCTTCGGATATTAGAGAAGAAATCGACATGATCAAGAAAGATTAGTGATGTGGTAAGAGAAGGACTTATCTATGGTTACCCCAAGACTTCATGCAGTGCCTGAAGGAATGATCACAGCATTGTCCAAGGAGATTGCAAGATCTTGATGTGGGATTAACAGCAAATTCAGTCTTGCTGGGATTAAACTTCAGTTGATGAGCTGCCATCTATGAGGAGATACTTGCCAGGCATGCAGAGATCTGGGAAGAAACCTCAGTATCTGAGGGAAGAAAGAGACAAGTGTCCTCTGCATACCAGTGGTATGAGAACTCATGTAAGGATATGACATCACCAAGTAACTTTGTATAGAGAACAGAAATGGAGCAATAACTGAGCCCTGGGGAATGCCAGTGGAAGGTCTGCGTGGAGAGGATGTTGATCCTCTCCATGTAACCTCATATGGGTGACTTTCCAGTTAGGAAGCAACCCGCTGCTATGCTACACCACAAATTCCTAGACTCCTAACTGTGGACAAGAGTCTTATGGTTGATCATGTCAAATACTGCTGAACGGTCGAGCAGAAGTCCCATCAAATGAAAATAGTCAGTGTCTATGAAATTTGGATAAGACAGTGGCAGTTTTGTGGTAAAGGCACTGGATCTGAAGGTCAGTGGTTCAAGCTCCACTAGATCCATGGTGCTACTGTTGGGTCCTTTAGCAAAGCCCCTAGGCCACAGGTGTTTTTTTTTGTTTGTTTGTTTGTTTGGGTTTTTTTTAATGATAAATGTCTTTTCACTTTGAATAATGATGTCTGCCAAATGCCATAAATGTACAAATATTAATGATGGTGACAATGGGTAATTATATATCTCGTGTGTGTGTGTGTGTGTGTGTGTGTTACTTTTGGCTCACTATTCATTCCCATTTTACTCCAACCAGACAATGTGTAAGTCAAGTGAACAGTTAACAAGAAATTGATAAAAAGGTTATAAGCTTTTTCAGTGGGTTAATTATACTCGACTGCAGGATCATTCAAAATCTCAGAATCCTGCTGAGCTGCAGTTCCGACTGCTCTGCCTTTTTATATTATTACATCCTCCCTTAGTTCTTAAACCTGAAATTCTCCTTCTCTTTTTTTTTTTTTTTTTTTTTTTTAAGTACACTTGTTGAGAGTGAATAAATTCTTACTCTCAATTGTTATAAAATAGAAAATTGCAGTCAGCCAGCAATATAGCATTACAGAAAATGGTTCAATCTGATTGGTGGATGATTTAACCTGTTGTTTTTGTTTCCTTTCTGTAGAATGCAGATGTAGGTATGAAGCAGGTCTGGTATGGGCCAAAGGTGTTTGTTGAGGGGGCAGATGCTGAGACATTCACTGAAGGAGAGACTGTTACTTTCATTAACTGGGGCAACATAGTCATCACTAAAATACAAAAGTAAACTATTTTTGGCATCTGATATGAAATTGACAATTAATATGCAGTTATTATGCAATGTTGATTTAATGCAAGGCAAATCTTTTTTTATTTATTTATTTTGCCACATCAGAGACAGCAGTGGCACCGTCTCATCTCTGGAAGGTCGTCTGAACCTGGAGAACACAGACTATAAGAAGACCACAAAGATAACTTGGCTGACTGACACTTCCAAAGCTCCCCTCACTCCGACCCTATGTGTCAACTACCAGCACCTCATCACCAAACCTGTACTGGGCAAAGACGACAACTTTAAAGACTACATCAATGAGAACAGCAAGGTAAGTACACAGGCTAATAAAACTTGGTTAATTAATACATTCTCCCACAATCCAAAGACATGCATGTTAGGCCAACTGACCGTTTCATACTGCCTCTAGATATTGTGTGTGTGTTTGGGCCCAGTAATGGTCTCGTGAGCTGACCAGTGTGTACCTTGCCAGTGTGTCCAGTTTTGGGTTGAGAGAGACCCTCTAGTAGCGTTTAAGTGGTTATGCTGTTGAGTAAATGAGACCGATTGCATTACGTGTGAGTGGATACAGAAATAAAGTTTTGTGCTAATATGAAATCTGCCTGTTTTAAAGACTGAGGAGGTCATGCTTGGAGACCCATGTCTGAAAGACTTAAAAAAGGGTGACATCATCCAGCTACAGAGGAGGGGCTTTTATATCTGTGACCAGCCCTATGAACCTGTCAGGTTAATATAATTCACTTCTCACAAATAACACCTAAATAAGCATGTTTTCTCTTAATAATGAAGCTGCTGGTACATGATCTGTTGTTAATATGTATTCCAGTGTTACTTTTTTTTTTTTTTTTTTTTTTTTTTTTTTTTAATTGCAATGAATTAGCCATTTAAAGATTTAAGCTGTATTTAATTGCAGATGTGACCTATATTTCTAGTCCTCACAGCTGTAAGGAGAGCCCCTGTGTCCTGCTGTATATTCCAGATGGTCACACGAAGGAAATGCCCACATCTGGTTCCAAGGACAAAAGCAAGAGCCAGCCAATCAAAAAGCCTGTGAGTGAAACTTGTACCATTATGAATTATTTTCCTTTCACTTGTTCTGTAGAAATAATAGTTCTGTTTGTATGTATCTGTTCTCAGGTAAGCACTGAGCCTGAAGTGTCTGCAACCCCTGTAGACAAAAGCCCAAGCACATTTTCATCCTGCCCTTACACACGTGTAGCTGAGCAAGGCGAGGTGGTGCGGAAACTGAAAGCTGAGAAAGCACCAAAGGTGTGCCTCCATTTGAGTTAATAGATACTTTTAATAATCCAGATATACAGTTTTGTGTTAATCCCTTTTTTTTTAACAGGACCAAATAGATGCTGCTGTAAAAGAGCTTGTGGCTCTGAAAAATAATTATAAACAGCTGACTGGTCAGGACTACAAACCAGGCATGACTCCTCCTTCTGCAGCACCAACAACTCAGCCATCCCCTTCATCTAGCTCCTCTCCTACTGACCTCTATGCACAGGTGGCAGCGCAGGGAGAGGTGGTCAGGAAGCTCAAAGCAGAGAAGGAAGCAAAGGTGAGGCTGTGGAACTGATACTATATTCAGTTTACACTTTATATTTAAAAAAAAAAACACGCTGCTAATTAACTGCTGCCATTAACACAATAAAGCGCTTGTTTTATTCACCACTGTTTATTTGACATGCTCCAAGTGTCTGTAAAGCAACCAGAAATCTTCAGTGCTAGTTTTAAGCTCGCAACTCTGAACCAATAGATCGACTGAGGATTGAATGCATATTTTAAATGAATGAATATATTTTCAACCAAAAATTGTTCACCTCTGCCAAGTGGATCAGGCTTAACAGAGAGTGATGTTTCTTAGCATCCTCTTATGGTTTTATGAAATGACAATCAAGATTATTTATTCAATTCAGTTTTGTTTGTATAGCGCTTTTTTACAATTGACATTGTTGCAAAGCAGCTTTACACAGTAAAACAGTAAAGGTAGGGGCTTACAAAGTATAAAAGAATTTAAAAGTTTAAAACATTTTACTCTCATCCCGACACGTTCCTAATGAGTCTTGCCCGTGACAACGGTGGCAAGAGAAAACCTTCCTCAATAGATGTGAGCGAGGAACCAGACACAAAAGGCAATACCGTCTTCATTTGGGTGAAACCAACAGGATATAAACATATATAATACGAAGGAGTTAATTGCAATCCAAAATCTAGTTAGTTGATTACAACTGTAAGTCCTAAATAATTGTGGGGAAGGGAGTTACTACAACCAGCATTGAAAAGTTAAGTTCAGTCTGTTAGTGCACATCTGCGTCCATTTAAATCTTCATCAGCAGGAAGGAGGGGCTTCCAAGATGAGGACTCCACCCAGCATCAGAACATCAGGACAGACCACAGGATTCAGAAAGCAGAAGAATCAGGCTCACCAGCATCCCAGAAGGAGAATGTGTACATCAGAGAGAGAGAGTGTTAGTGTAATGGAAACAAAAGAATGTACTATTGCTTAGTGCAAGCAGGGACTTCAGCATGACTGGCTATGGCAGCATAACTAAGAGTACCAGAAGGAAGGAAGACATGAGGGCACCCTGTGACGTTGGGAATTCAGACATCTCACTGTCAAACGGACCTGGGTGAGCATGTAGAATGAGGGAGCGACAGCATCCTAATATCACAGTTTACCAGAACTCACTATGCCTGAGACCCAAAGATCTGCTCCTTTACCTAATAAAAGCCTATTAACAAAATGCTTGACGAAAAAAATTTTCAGCCTCGTCTTAAAAACGGAGATTGTGTCTGAGCCTCGAACATTAACTGGAAGGCTATTCCGTAACTGTGGGGCTTTGTAACAGAAAACGTTGCCCCCTGCAGTAGTCTTCATTATTCGAGGTATCACTAAGCATTCTGAACCTTTTGATCTAAGGGCGGCATACTGGATCATAAACGACATGAAATCGGCTAAGATAATGTTGGTGTGAGACCATTAAGTGCTTTAGAGGTTAAAAGAAGTATTTATATTCAATTCGATATTTAACTGAGAGCCAAGTGCAGTGTAAATAAGATCGGGGTGATATGCTCGTGTCGTTTGGCTCCAGTAAAGACTCGCACCTATTAGAATAACCAGACAGTAACTCATTACAGTAATCTAATCTGTAAGTAACAAAAGCATGAACATGATTTTCCGCATCACGCAGTGACATTTCTTATTTTAGGAATGTTTCTGAGATGAAAGAAAGCTACCCGAGTAATATCTACATGAGCTTTAAGTGAACGACCAGCTCCATAATCACTCCAAAGGTCCTTTACTGTCAAAAGTGTCAAAGGCTGCACTAAGATCAAGTAACACAATTTGTCATTCTACTCTCCCCCAGGAGAAAATTGATGCTGCTTTAAAGCAGCTCCTGGCTTTGAAGGAAGAGTACAAGAAGGTGACTGGTCAGGATTACAAACCAGGAGCTGCCCCAGTTCCATCAGCTTCCACCCCATCAACCATTGCATCATCAATTTCCTCAGCACCAAAGAGCCTGGACAAAGATCCTGTGGACATTTACCAACGTGTGGCACAGCAGGGAGATCTTGTGAGGAAACTGAAAACAGAGAAAGCACCTAAGGTTTGTATTCTTGGGGCCTTTGAGCAGGTTATCAAATTTCTCATGGTTTTGAGAAGTCATTTTATTCAAAGTGACCTGGAATGCATCTGGAACAGCAAGTTGATCTGCTCATAGTTCAGGGGTCCAGGAAGTGCTTCCAGTAGCCTAGAAATCTGAATTCAAGTATCTCTAATCGCTAGCTCATAACTATAGAAGTGTGGGTTCCCCCAGTTTACTAATGATGCTTTCTTTATATTCTAGGATGAGGTGGATGCTGCTGTGAAACAGCTGTTGGATCTGAAGGCTGAATATAAGCAGCAAACGGGAAAAGAATATAAACCAGGCCAGGCTCCAAGTGTCGCTTCAAATCCTGTACAGGCCAATCCTGCACCACCTCAGTCTTGTTCTTCTCCTCAAGCCCAAGCTCTGTATGCTCAAGTTGCTCAGCAGGGAGAGCAAGTGAGAAAGCTGAAAGTAGAGAAAGCACCAAAGGTACGAACAACCCTTTTTAGAGTTACTCTGAGAATTTATTTTTGTAATGCATCTAATGATCTGGCAATGTTTTTGAAAGGGAAAGTAGAGAAATACTTTCATAACATGTGACACATACATACAGTTGTGTTCAAAATAATAGCAGTGTGTGGGGGTTTTTTTTAAATAAAGTGATTAAGCTCCTAATCCTGATAATCGCTTTTATTTTTATACAGTAGGCCCTTGATATTCGCGGGGGTTCGGTTCCAGCCCCTCCCGCAAATGAAGATAATCCGCGAGTTCTGTACCCGGAAGTAAAAACCCCATGTTATATATTACATGTGCGAATGAGCACCCGGAGGTAAAATACTGTGTATCAATTACATGCGCTAAAATATGCTTCTGAAACACATTCTAAAGACAGTGTTACTCATAACACAGTATTAATGTAGTAAAATGTAGTAATGGTTAAACTTTTCAATTTTTACTCTATTTATTGATGATAAAATATAAACTTTATACAGCATATACTGTTGTAAAGCACGAGTATTAAAGTCTTTATCAATTATTATTCCAGTACAGTACCTAAGTTAATGTTTATGCGTGAAATTTTATGTTCTGTAACATGTTTAATAAATGGTAGGATAAACTTTATTATGCTTCATGTCCTTTCACATTGAACTTGGAGTGACATCTCCAAGATGGCACTGCCTAGAGGGCAATGTCGCGAAGTTCTCGGAGTCAAATTGTTTTTGTTTTGTTTGTTCATGTTTTGCACTATGCTCGTCTATGACCAGTTGACCCTACAACAGCTATGAGATCGGAGTCTTCAACTCCTATCCTGAGCTAATATGCTATAGTAGCTCAATTCTAGCTGCACTCCAGCTAACAATAAGCCCAGGCGGGAAGGGACCAAACGACGACTCCGGCGCTTGGGATCACATGGGATGAAGGCTGTGTAGTCGACTGGTGCAATCGCCTCGTGTGGTGTACTTTCCTCGAGCCATGTTTCACAGAAACACAGAATGGAGCAGTCCTGTAGCTCCCTCTGCGCTGCAATCTGAGCATGAAGCTCATCCATCTTGTTTTGCAGGGACTGAACATTTTCAAGCAGTATGACCGGAAGTGCTAACCAAGCATCGGAGACTCTGAAAACTTCGCCTGGGCTTATTGTTAGCCGGGGTGTGGCTAGCATTGAGCTACCATAGCATATTGGCTCAGGATCAGAGTTGAACACTGCAATCTCATAGCTGTAGTAGGGCCGACCAGTCATAGACAAGCATAGTGCAAAACATGAACAAACAAAACAACAAATAAAACAAATTAAAAAGAACAAAGAAAAAATTTGACTCTGAGAACTCCGCGACATGGCGCTCTAGGCAGCGCCATCTTGGTCACTCCAAATTCAATGTAAAAGGACATGAAGCGTAATAAAGTTGATCCTTTTGGTATCGTTTGTAAAACATGCTACAGAACATAAAATCTCACGCATAAACATTAACTTGGGTACTGTACTGGAATAATAATTGAAAAAGACTTTAATACAACAGTTCAGAGGAAACTGTCGTTTCTTCAGGAGAGAGTGTTATTTCTTCAGAAGAGACATCCAGCGTTTTCTATCGCTTAGCCAGAGAAGACACACAGCGATTGAGTGCTATCATGGAGCTTAACTGTTAATTAAAACACACACACACAAAAAAAGGGCTCATTGACAACTTGTGCGCGAATGAGGAAAAAGGGGCGTTACATCATCTTGACCAATCACAGGAAGGAGGACAGCCATTGGCTGAATTTGAGTGACATGTTACTTGCTTGGCAGTCCGCGAATACTCAAGCCGTGAGTGCAAAACCACGAATAGTCAAGGGCCTACTCTACACACAAATGCATTGGCAACACGACATACTCTATTCCAAATCAAAACATGAAGAAAAAATATCAAATTTGTGCTATACATTTTAAAGAAATTGAAGAAAAGTGAACATTATCCTATTAAAAAAAAAAAAAGTGTCTGCTTTCTTCTATACGGACTCAAACGTTCACTGTATAAACTCAAAACGGTTTAAGATTTTGTTTCACTCACTGAATTAATATTATTTGTATAATCCCCGTTTTTGAGAACTGCTGCACATCCGTGTTGTGGAGTCAACAAATTTCTGGCACGTGTGAGCAGGTTTTTCAGCCCAGGATAATTGGACCATATTTCTCAATTCTTCTGTATTTTGTTGGTTTTGCCTCAAACTGCATTTTAATGTCACCCCATAATTTTTCTATTGGATGAAGAACTGGGGATTGGGCTACCGCTTCAAACATCAATCTTTTTGGTGTGCAAAAGATGATGCTCGTTTACCGGTGTGTTTGGGGTCGTTGTCTTGTTGTAATCCATTTCAAGAACCCACTCTTCAAGTAAAGGGATCCCTCGCTACTTCGCGCTTCAATTCATGTGGCTTCAGTGTTTCACTTTTTTTAAATATTCCTCATATTAAAAAAATAAAGAAATTAAGGAAGAAGTGGGGCAGTGGTGGTCTAGTGGTATAGGGTGCTGGATCGCTGATTCAAAGGTTGGGGGTTCGAGTCCCACTCTCCACAGGGTTGTCGGGGGGGCCTAAAGAAAATGCAGCAAAACAAGGCCAATTATGCAACAACAACAAAAAACCCATCAAATAATTTACATTTTTGTGTGGTGCCCATCTGAGTGTGTGCATGCGGTTTTCGCAGAATTCGACGGTCGTGGGGGGATCTCGGTCCCAGTTAACGACGGAAAGTGGGGGATCCCTGTATTTTGATGTATTAAACTGATCCATGGTCCCTGGTATGCGATAAATCAGCCTGACATCATAGTACGAAAAATGTCCTGATTCTTGCGCCACCATGTTTCACTGTGTTCACGGTGTACTGTAGCTTGAATTCAGTGTTTGAGGGGTCATCTAACAACCTGTCTCTGGCCACTAGACCCAAAAAGAACAATATTACTTTCATCAGTCCATAAAATGTTGCGTCATTTCTTTTTAGGCCAGTCAATGTGCTTTTTGGCAAATTCTGACCTCTTCTTCAGCACATCTTTTCTTTTTTTTTTCTCCTCCCCAACAGTGGGACTTTGCAGGGGGGGGTTCCTTGCCAAAATCTTTGCTTCACATAGGTGTCTTCTAAAGTTACCTGTGAGTCCTTTTATAGTTAGATCTTGTTTGTTCTTCCCTGAGCTGATTGGTGGCTGAGTCCTTGTCATTTTGGCTCTTTTTTCCATCCATTCGAATGGTAGTTTTTCGCTTCTCTTCCACCTCTTTCAGGTTCTGCGATTTTAAAGCATTTGCGATCACTTTAGCTGAACAGCCTGTCATTTCTGCACTTTACATGTTTTTCCCTGCTCCAATCAACTTTTTAATCAAGGTACTGTTCTTCTGAACAATGTCTGGAACGAACCATTTTCCTCAGAATTTCAGAAATGCTCTACAACCAACTTGTACAACATGTGCTGCCTTCCTTCCTAAAATAAGTGCAATAATTGGCACCTGTGTTCAAAGAATTGATGACATCACTGAACTCCACACTGCTATTATTTTGAACACACCCTTTTCATTTCACAATTCAGTTACACAGAATCAGCAGCGTGTATGTCATGACTATTGGGTCTGTTGGGTTCTATTACTTGACTACACCTGCTAGTAAACTATTTATCATGTAGAAATATAATTTCTATCAAAAACAGTGATTGATCAGGTTAGTGATGCCTGACCTGATGTTATTTTGAACATAAATGCACATTTATCAACAAATTATTTTGAGTGGGCTCACTTGAGAAACCAACTTAAATTGTACAGTGCTATGGTTCAGCAAGAACATGATTAGTTATTCCTCAATCTTTCACTTAATTCAATTAGGAACAGCTGGAAATGGCAGTGAAGACTCTGCTGGAACTGAAGGGGCAGTACAAAGCTCTTACTGGACAGGAATACAAGCCAGTGGGTGCTGCGGCAGGAACAGGAAACACAGGAGCAGAGGACAAGAGCCGCAAGGAGCGCGAGAACACTTCTGAGAAACAAGGAGGAGGCCGCAAGCCACAGAAGGGAGGAGAGAAACCTCAACAGAGTCAGGATAGTGGGGCAGGAGGATCTGGAGATGGTCCAGGACTGAAGAAACAGACACGGTATGATGCCTAGAAGTGTGTACTTCCACTGCTTTTTTCCATTTCTTATGTTTGTTGTATAGAATACTGTATTTCCTTTTTTTTATAGTACTCTTAGCAATGTTTTGACTTCACTGCCTCTTTATTCCACTCCACTGACAGCTTCATCATGCTTTTTGACTGTTCTTGTACAATTCATAAATTCTTGTTTTGTTTACTTATAATGTGACATATACTTTAACTGGTGCCTGTTCATGTGTGTGAAAACGATTCCTCATGCTCCCTGAACCACTCTTTCATGATTCAAGCTCCAATTTTATATCCATGCCATCAAGGAAGAATTCATCCATTTGATGTTCTAACCTGGTCCTTCAATACATTCAGCTTGACAGCTGACTTTATTTTAGTAACATAAGTTAAGCTTCATCCTGACCAACAACCAATAATTTCATGCATTCTGTAGTCAAGGCTAAATGTGCTCCAACAAAATATTGTTGACAGTTCTGGAGGCTTGAGAAAGTTTGGACGTTGTTTCAGTACTTCCATAACTGGTTATAACCTCCGAGACTAAATCTCGATCATAGCACTCGTATCTAACACTTGAGTTCAGATCATGTGCTATGGTCGAGGACATTTCAGTCAGTACAGTATGCCCCCATTTTTCACGATGGTTGATGGTCTGAAACACATTCTATAGACCAGGGGTCGGCAAACCGCGACTCTTTCACCTTTCTGATGCGACTCCGTGGCTTTTAAAATAATGAATGTGTATTTTACAAACGTGCTTCAGACACAAAAACCAACTGCAAAAAGAAAATGCCGCTTATTTACTCACATCGGAAGCACTCTGGGCTCCCAGGGATGGAGAATTTTTCCCAGCTTTCACCTAAATGATGGGAGAATCTGCCTAAGGCAGAGTCCTACAACGGTCGAGTACCCAGAGGGTAACCTTTAAAAAATGCTCTTTTGGGGTTGACAATTACATATATGAAAAGTAAGTCACTGGTGCCGGCGGATATTTATTTGGTGCGAGGTGATTTTGTGTGTTCTTGTGGACATCACTATCCTTATATTAATCAGCTACAGTGAGAGTCTGTTTTTTTTTATCTGCTGTGTTGGTGAATTTCCAAACTTTTGTGCTCATGGCAAGCAGTGTTCTGCAGCAAGCGAGAGAGATTTTTCTGTCGCCAGGGTTAGTAATCCAGGAACAGAAATCACAGCTGAAGTAACAGATGGTGGATGAGATTTGGATTATGCACAGCAGTCTCTGAATTAAATAACTCTCCTCCCAGGGACAAAATAAAAGACTGAGTATGGTTCAGTCTCCACTCTGAGAATGGGTCGATCAGTGCAATATTAAGGATTAATATTATGTAAACATACATGGCAATTTTCCGCGGATTCGCGGAATTCCGTGGTTTTTATCTCGAATTGGTCATTTCTGTGAATCGTCTAAATCCGTGGAGAAAATTTTAGGGGGGTATGGGGTGCTTCTGGCAAGCTCACTTGCTTGTGCTTGAGACAAAGCGTGGCTTATCCGGACTTCCGATCTTTCAAGTGAGCAAGTGAAGGCTGAGTACTAAACATGTATTCAATGGTGCCCTTGCTCACGAACGACCGGAGGTCCGGATAAGTTGTGCTTTGTCTCAAGCACAAACAAGTGAACTTGCTGCAAGTGCCTACTTTCGGTGGAGCGTCTCACATTGTAAGTCGCTCGTTGATTGGCTGTTTTAAGCTTAAAGTGACTCGGCTCAATGCAAATTTGCATGTTGTGTTTAAAACGGTGCAAACTTTAACGAAAGAAGAGGAATCCCGCATGTCAGAAATAGATAAGGATGTTGAGAATAAGTTTAAGTGGGAGTGGCTAGAAAAGATTGTGAAAATCGGTAGACTCGGAACGTATCGGA
The DNA here is from genome assembly GCA_024760905.1 of Plotosus lineatus. Taxonomy (NCBI): domain Eukaryota; kingdom Metazoa; phylum Chordata; class Actinopteri; order Siluriformes; family Plotosidae; genus Plotosus; species Plotosus lineatus. The sequence goes on from CM045732.1 coordinate 50,015,288, forward strand.
ACCTTTTGGCGAGTTTCATAAAGAAATCTAACGTCGCCGGCAAGGTCTTGTGTGTTTATTGCAACGACCTGATCAATTATGGATCTTGCGGATGTATTGCACTTATGGCCGACAGATAAGCCACTTGGGGAATTACTATTTATTTCATTTAGATTACGTGAAATCCCATTGAAATGTAACTTAATAAAAGTAATCTGTACTGGTAAAATTGTGTGATAAACTTACTCGCATTGTTGTTAACAGTTTAATATGTATGGGAATTTTCTTTTCTTTTTTTTTTTTTTTCTTTTTTTTTAATTTGCAGCCAAACGTAAGTAATTCGTGCTCAATTTGAAAATGCTCAATACATTGGTGACGGTTGTCATATAAATTAATACACTGTCATTATTTACCTGATTAGTATCTCAACATTAATTAGTAACTAGGAGGCTGGGACAATTAGTTGAAAATGTTTTATAAAGTGGTTTACAATTCTGTGTATATATTATATTGCAAATACATATGTTTACAAATTGTATTTATATTCCACACAATTCCATACAATTATATTCCAATTAGTCTATGCTAGATGATATGTTGACCAACTGTAGATAGCAAACAGGCTCCGCCCTGGACTCTGGACCCCGGCTAGCTACTAGGCTTTTCAGGTTTCAAAAGTTGACAGGTATGCTGTGTTGTACTCGAGATACACGATCAGTCCTAATGAGAGTGACAAATATTCATGGGCGTTCTCGGTGTTTTCATATGTTCACTGGGAGCGTGTCCACTGTTGCCTTGGTGACAAGCATGGGTGGGTGGGGTTTTTTCTCCACTCTAAAATTGATTGCTTAAAAGGCTGAAGGGTTTGTTTGTTTGGTTTTTTTTTTAAACACTCCATAGCTAGCAACTTGTCTTTGATCATTTGATATCAGCTACAAATACTTCAAAATTAATCATTTCCACCTTAAACACAAGTGTGCCTCTTTCCATCCAGCAGTGTAAGGGCTACCAATAAACTGTATCCCATCCAGGAGGCTTTGAACTCCCAACAGAGACCAGAATAAGTTCCGGCTCAAACTTCCTATAAAAGTCCCGGATACACATGAATGTGTGTATGTTATAACAATACCGTCAGCCCCCTACTTATGGAAATTCCGGGTTACGAAAAACATTTTCCTTAAGTTTTTGTCCCTGGGATACAAAAACAACCTCCTCTTGCAAAAAGCGCCAAATGCACCAATCAAAATTTCACACTATGCGCGAGTTGCTTTCTCATTGGCTGTCTCCCAACATCCCGTCCCGCTGGCCTCCCATTGGCCAGGAGGCAGCTGACGGTACCCATACTTCCTGTTTGTCATACGCGTGAAGGAGAGTTGACTGTTGGCTTGTTTTGAGATTGATCATGCAGCGTTGTATTTCGTTATCGCCGAAACCCCTCTACAATCGGGACGATATTGAACCAGAAGGAGACCTTAAAGCAGAAATACAGTGATGGAGGCGATTAGATTATTTCGGCACGATATTAAAACGGAGAAGACCTCAGATCTCACAAGGAAGCAAGTTAATATTGAATGAGGACCTCTGATCTTTCAAACAGGTACTGTAATTCCGCTTCAAATAAAACGTCCTGTCCATTTAAACATTTAAATAGAATGGTTCCGTCAGCTGCGCGTTGCATGTGGGCGGGGTCCGAGTTTGGTGTGTGTGAGAGATGGAGAGAGATTGCCTACAGAGTCAGTCAGATGAAGGGAGGCTTAACTCTTTAGTTTAGTTTTTTAAGTTATTTAATTCAGTAAATGTTTAATAAATGTGGTGCATGTGAGCAAAACGCGGCTCATCTGGACCTCCGATCCCTCAAGGAATCAAGTTAAAGTTAAGTTTGGACCTCCGATCTGTCTGTACATTTAATGTGTACTGTATTGTCTGTGTGTGTGTGAGAGAGAGACAAGTGTGTGTGTAAATAAAATGTTTAATAATGGTTTACTTAATAAATATGTTAATAAAATGGCTTCATAAAAATTTTTCTATTACTTTTAACACATTTCATATAAAATTGGTGTACTTTTATTATTTTTAAAGGGTTTATGGGGTCTTGGGAGCCTGTGAACAAATCGGGCATTTTACATGTAAATTGCACCCCTACTTGGATTAATTTCGTAAGTAGAGGGCTGACTGTATATTAACATTGTCAAGTTCTGTATATTTAATACAAGTCCATGCATGCTTGTGCGGTGTCATTTACTTAGTATGCTCACTTTTTTTTTTTTTTTTTTTCTCTCCCCCCTTCTCCTTTACTTTTTTATTGTTCTATTTTAGGTTAGGACTTGAGGCAAAGAAAGAGGAAAATCTGGCTGACTGGTACTCTCAGGTAGTTTGCTGTACAAGTTGCATTTACTGTCATTTACAGATGATTGTTGCTGCTCGCATACGTTCATGTATTAAGTTGAATATTTTTTTCCATTCTGCCTTGTTTCCAGGTAATTACCAAAGCTGAGATGATCGAGTATTATGATGTGAGTGGTTGTTACGTGCTGAGGCCATGGTCCTACGCCATCTGGGAGAGTATCAAAGAATTCTTTGATCGGGAAATCAAGAAGTTAGGAGTGGAAAACTGCTATTTTCCCATGTTCGTTTCTCAAGCAGCTCTGGAGAAGGAGAAAACTCACATTGCTGATTTTGCTCCTGAGGTATGGATCAGTTGTCTAGTAGTGTAAAATGTACCATTTTGGACAAAAACCATACACTGTAGCTTCTTTTCTGTCTAGGTTGCTTGGGTGACAAGATCAGGGAAAACTGAACTCTCTGAACCTATTGCTGTGCGTCCCACTAGTGAGACAGGTGAGGAGCATCACAAAGCCTTCACATGACTTGCTGTAGAATCAAACGGAATACCTTGGTGCAAGTTTTTGTGTTTTAATTATTTATTTATCCTCCCTAGTCATGTACCCTGCCTATGCAAGATGGGTCCAGTCACACAGAGATCTGCCAATCAAACTCAACCAGTGGTGTAATGTTGTGGTGAGTTTAAAAATAACATTTTTGAGTAAACATAAAGGCACAAAACATCTTCAGAAACACCATAGGTATTTTAAATTGTTTTACCTGTACAGTGATAGGGCAGTGGTGGTATAGGGCTCTGGATCGCTGATCCTAAGGTTGGAGGTTCTAGTCCCACTCTCAAGGTTGTCACTGTCCCCCCCACCCCCCGCCCAGTGCAGCTAACTGGGTTATCAAAGGTTACTCATGTCTCTCACTGTCTACGGTGTGAGGCATGTAAAAGAACCATTGCTGACTTTCGACAAGAGTAGGCTGGAAAGTCGTCAGCGTGTTTCCGCCCTGCGATGGCCTGGCGAGCCGTCCAGGGTGTACTCTGCCCTCGACCGGAGTCGGCTGGGATGAGCGCCAGCCTCATTACTGGTGAATGGGGTGTACCAGAATTACTGGTGTAATTCAAGGTAATCACCAGGCTATGTATTATGATAGTAAAGTAAAATATATTATGGACCAGAATGCAGCATTTTGTTCATAGTTGCTGTTCATCTGCGCTGAAGAGCAGACATTGTGTATATTGCCATTGTTTTGGTTTTAGGACTACTTTCATGCTTGTGGGTTGGCATGTACTTATGATTGCATAGATGAAACGCCAAGCAGTGGCATACGGAGCTGCTAAATGTTTGTGTGGACATATTACATATTGATAAATTTCCCTGCCTTTTTTCATATAGGTGATATCAAAAAATGCATTTCAGGACCTTGAAATTACAGGATTTTGTTTCAGTTTATAAATATTTTACATAGTGTTTAAATGTGGCATTTCACGTGAAAATATCAACAGTATTGGAGGAAGGTTGTATCTAATACAAAGATGTGATTTTCATTTAATAAGCCGATTATGGTTCTGTGCTGGTCCAGTCTTAAAGGAGTCTCTTAACATTTTTGTTTCCATCTCTTCTGGTTAGCGATGGGAGTTCAAACACCCCCAGCCCTTCCTCAGGACCAGAGAGTTCCTCTGGCAGGAGGGACATACGGCGTTTGCCACTAAGGAGGAGGCTGCAGAGGAGGTAATATATATTTATTGTATAAATAAACTAGAGTGTGTCAGCATGGCGGATAACATGGTGTCCATAAAATTGTTTCACAACCAGCAATCAGCATAACGAGTTCACAATTGTTAATTATCCAAAAGAGACCTGTTATTATTGCAGTACGAGGGAAGCTGTCGGACCTGTCAAGGAAGCGAAACGGCTACGGGTTGCCTTCAACCCCGCTATTGTCAATTTGGGCTAAAATGCAAATTCTTCCTGTTCTTTCTTTTGCAGTAAATAATGAACATCAGCCATGACTTTACATAGTGCACTTATACAGGGAGCAAGGAGTTATTTGGGGTTTCACTGTTAAAGCATCTTTTGTATCTAGGTATATATATTACATCTATTACTACTGTGTTATTGTGTCCATTTTAGTTTTTTTAAACAAAAGTCCTACAATAAATGTAATTTATTTAACTGTCCTGTACATGAGAAGGCCTATTTAGCAATTAAAAATCATTGATTGCAAGTAAAAAATTAGAAAGTGTGTGTGTCCTTCTCATGTTCTCTCCACAATCACATGACTCGCATATGTATGAATCAAGTTGAACTGAAGTTTAAGAACGAAATTGTAACACAGAAGAAAGGCTCCCAAACCACCACTTGGAGAAAAACAAAAGTGCTTCTTAGATGAGCAGACAACAGTGTAGTTAACAGTTTATGGAACAAACCCTGTCGTGGTCACCATGAACTACTGAATCAATGGGTGTAGAAATTACGTGGTGACGAGAGAGGTGGGAAACAGGAGCAGAATGGGACTGCTGGAAGTGGTGACCCTTCGTGTGTGTGTGTGTGAACAGGTTCTACAGATTTTGGATTTGTACGCACGGGTATATGAGGAGCTCATGGCCATTCCTGTGGTTAAAGGCAGGAAAACGGAGAAAGAGAAATTTGCAGGAGGAGACTACACTACAACCATAGAGGCCTTTATCTCAGCCAGTGGAAGAGCCATTCAGGTCCGTGTCCCCTCTTATACTAAAATTATACAGTATATTTGTCTGAAATAAGACCCGTTTTGTTTATTTCTTTGAAAAAAAAAGCCTACTACCATTTACTGTATCAACTGGGAGAGAATCTCGGGTAAAAATTTGTTGCTTTGTGTTCTCTCAGGGGGCCACATCACATCACCTGGGACAGAACTTTTCTAGAATGTTTGAAATCATGTTTGAAGATCCAAAGAACCCTGGTGAGAAACAACTGGCTTATCAAAACTCATGGGGAATAACCACACGTACTATTGGAGTCCTGACCATGGTGCATGGAGATAATATGGGCTTAGTGCTGCCACCCCGAGTAGCTTGTTTGCAGGTACACGTGCTCGTACTCCGTGATGCTTCTCTCTGTGCTTCTGAACTTTAATTTTCTCACAAGTTCACTTTTTTGATGGCTCAGGTGGTCATCATACCCTGTGGTATCACAGCTGCTCTTCCCGAGACTGAGAAGGACCTGCTGTTAACTCAGTGCTCCAAGTATCTCTCAAGGCTCCAAAAATCAGAGATCAGGGTAAAATCGGACTTTCGTGACAACTACTCTCCTGGCTGGAAGTTCAATCATTGGGAGTTGAAGGTAAAAATGTGTTTACCTTATTCGTCAGGCAATCCTCAGCATTCACTGTATTCCTGTGGATTAATGTATAGTGTTGTAAATGTTATTAAAGTTTTATTTCCTCAATCCAGGGTGTGCCGATTCGTTTGGAGGTAGGACCAAAGGATCTGAAGCAGAACCAGTGTGTGGCGGTGAGGAGAGATACCGGAGAGAAGCTCATCCTTCCAGAGGCGGAACTTGAAAAGAAAATTAAAGATCTGCTCGAGGAGATCCAGACCAACCTCTACAATCGGTACACACACGTATTGCCTATGCACATAATTAGTAATGATACACATCTGTGTGTTCACACACGTCAACCGTCTCCTATTCAGAACAACAGATCCTTTCAACTTAATGTTGTTCTAATAATAAAATGTCATATGTTGTATATAATAAAGGGCTTCTACTGACCTGAAAACCCACATGGTGGCAGCTGACACTATGGAGCAGTTCCAGACAGAGCTGGACCAGGGAAAGGTGTGCATTTTGCTCGGCTCTTGCTTTCCAATAAATTGGCTTCGTAACAGCCAGAATCAAGTACTTTAACTCTGTCTTCTCTTGATGTCTCACAGATTGTTCAGATCCCATTCTGTGGAGGCGGTGAGTGTGAGGACTGGATAAAGAAGACCACGGCGAAGTAAGAGAAATCTTGACTATGTTTACTTATCCCATTAGGTCACAGAATACCCAGCCTACTTGGCAATAATAATAATACTGTTGTTTCCTGTCCATAGGGATCAGGATCTGGAGCCAGGTGCACCCTCAATGGGAGCCAAGAGTCTGTGCATTCCCTTCCAACCACTGAAGACCCTCCAGCCTGGCCAGATGTGTGTCAGTGGCAAAGAGCCAGCCCAGTACTACACCTTATTTGGTCGCAGTTATTAAAAGAAGGGGTGCCATAAGACTGCTGTACCAGAAACCAGGCTGAGATTAGAGTCCAGTGAATGTGTCTTAAAATTGGAAGAAAAAAAAATACTAACCCAAACTTCAGGAAAAAAAAAAACAATTCCTTTTTACCGTAACCCCTAATCATGCTCATGCTGGAGATATCTGCTTGCCTCTGACTCAAGATGCACTTCATTATCTGTCTGGTAACTCTCAGGACATATGTGTGAGGTACAAACAGTACACATACACTGCTATGTTCTCAGATATTGAGACACAACTCTTGTCTACTCTGTCCCGATCTCAAAATATAAAACCCTGTACATCTCTTCTCCCCATAATCTGTATCATTCAGATGATTCATAAAGTCTAAAGCTTGTCTAATAAATGGATCATTTCTGTTACATTTTGTGGCCTGATTTGCAGTGGTTTTTTGTTTGCTGTATGCGTAATAAAATATGAAGACCTGACTATCACACCCACAACCCCTGGCAAATGATATGGAATCACTCTTGAAGGATGATCATTGGATTCATTTTAGGTTAATAATCATAGACAAGGGGCTCCTCAGTGGCGCGGCGACAAGGTACGTGACTCTTAGCCCGGAGATCGCAAGTACAAATAAGGAAGGGAGGGACAATATAGTGTATGCTGTCTTCCCTGTCAGTCACAGCAATCACCAGCCAATCACGGGCATCTGTGAGATTATTTGTACGAGAGGGCGGATAGCACTTTCCCTCTGTTAGGCCGCCCCCCCCAAAATCTTTATGGTGCTGTAATTCGAAAAGAGGCGGGTGGTTAATGTTGCATGTGTGCATGTGATGGGGAAGGCAACACCAATGGCTGGGAATTGGATACGACGAAATTAGGAAGAAAATGGAACAACTAAATTATAATTTCAGACAAAAAGCCCCACCTTTATTTAGTCTGGCTTTAAGAAACATTAAAAAAATATCAAGCAGAGGAAAAAATTACGGCATACCCAATTCTGAAAAAAAATAATTTAAAAATCACCGTCATTTACTGGTTTCCAATTAAATCTGTTAATGAGGCTTCAGCTTAAAAAAAAAAAGCTTTTACACCTTAGTGAGCTGTTACACCAATCTGCTTGCCATGAATCATGGCTCACACTCTTAAAAATGTCCTGAGACCAAGAAGAGGATTATAAAACTTCAAAAAGATAAATCATCAGAATGTAGCATAGAATCTAAAATCTGGACCAAGAACAAGTAAAACGAGAATGTAAAATAGATTCATCATGATGGTAGACCAAAGACATTAAAGTGTCAAGACAGAGAACTTAAATCAAAATGTCTTGAATTTAGAAAAATGCACAACAAAACCTATTGAGGAACAAATGGGCAGAGACAGGAGCCTGTGGTCGAACTCTCCAAAATCACTTCAAAGGAAATGGGCTTTATAGACATTTGATTTATATATTTATATAAATAAATAAAAAAGCCCAATGGGGGCCATCATTAAACATGAACATTATCATGTGTTCTTTCGACTTTAGGCAAGGTGATGTTGAAACTTTTGTTTGGTGCCAGTCCAGTGAAATTTATGAAGATATAAAATGACTATGAAACAAAATGCCAATTTACGCACTTATTGATGATCTGGAAAGCATGTCAGGTAAAGGTACAGGGGAAATGGTGGTCATTACATCCATAAATGTAAACAAAGGCTCAAGTTTATATTGAAATTGTGGACATTTTCCTTATTCCATCAGTTTAAACGATGTTTGATAACATTTTAAAAAATTATTGAAACGGGAATTTAAACCAGGAATGAGGCATAGTATCTTGCAAAAGAACAAAAAGCATAAAAACTTGCCTTCAACTAAGATAATGGCATGAACTGGAAAGAGACCACATCTCAATCCCATTGAAACTCTGAGGTGGAAATTGAACAAAATGTTCCATGACAATTCTCCAAGAAGCTGAGCTGGCAACATGAAGAATACAGTGTGTCATTAGAAGTTCATGCTTCAGAGAAGTCAGGTTGAGATAAAAGCTAGAGTTGGTGCAAAGAACGAGTGGGGTTTTTTGTGTGGTGGTGGTAAAAACTTCATAAAAATTTTCCTGAGAATTATGTTTTCCTATGCAATTAAATACAACCTTCATCTTTTTTGTTTGTTTCTTAAAGCCAAAGGGTTGGCATTTTGTATAAAAGGTTTTATAATAAGCTCTCTCGCTCTCTCTCTCTCTCTCTCTCATTTAATTTAAGAAAATAAAACAATTGAATCAACATTTTCCAAGTGTTATTTTTGCCACAGGTTGTGGTAGGCCACACTTTTAAACCAAACTTTTTCACCAGGCTGTCAGACTATTCCATCCAAAACAGCAGAATAAGCTAGAACATTAGTGTCAAACCCAAGGTCTGAGTACCAAATCCGGCTCACTAACTCATTTTATATGAACCAAGAGAGCTTTTAAAGAATAGGATTACCATAAATTCTCTGAATTGTCCATTATCATTAAAACTTAATCCATCATCCTTCCACTAGGTGGCACGACCCCGTTTCAAATAAACAGTCATTCATGTCTCAAGAAGGATTACATGGTTGTCAAGAGTTGTCAGATAAGATAAGTGAAAGAAAGGAAAAAGAAGCGTCCCTTTGTATGCTGCAGCCCTAACATGTCCCTAAATGAGCTTAGGGGGTAGTTGTCATTACTTTGGCGAAATCATGAACTCTAAGAATAAAACAGAACAGCAAAGGTGAATCAAGCCACCTTCTATGCCCAAGTATACCACTATACATCATACTATAAGATATGCAACATACTGTTAACATACAGTTGATATGGTTGTATATCTTTTAGTATGATGCATTGTGGTATACAGTACTTGATATTATTGCCATCTCACAGCAATACAACCCCCACCCCCGCCCCAGTTCGAATCTGAGTTTTGGATTTGTCTTTGCCAAGTTTGTCTGCTCCCCCCATGTCTCGGTGAGGTTCCTTCAGGTCCACCTGCTTTCACTCACCTCATAAAAATGTAGTATATGTCTAAAGGTTTGTGGCTACCTGAATCACACTTATACACTGATGAGCCATAACATGAAAAACCACCTGCCAGTTTTGGAGACGACCCAGTCATCGATCCATAATCATTTGTCTCAAGTCAAAGTCACTCATATACTTATGCTTGCACATTTATTTCTGTTTCCAATACATCAATTTTGAGGAATGACTTTTTATCTGCTGGTTAACATACTCCACCCCATGCCATTCGAATGAGATCATCGCAGTAATTTGAAAGTTATGGCTGACTGGTCTGTGTGCCTTTTGTAAATGTAGTTCCAGATTTAGTCACTACTGTTGTTATAATAACTATTCTGCTTTGCTCTTCTCTATGGGAAAGACTTTCCAGAAGATTTTGAAGCATGACTGTAGATATTTGTGTCCATTTTGCCATAACAATATTAGTGAGCTTTTGTGCTGTTGTTGCGGAAGAATTCATAGTTTTCATCTCAAAGTCTGTCTTCATGGGCCTCATATTTTGTACAGGGTATTATCGTACAGCCTACAGAGACACACTTTTGGACTTCCTACTTTGTGGCAACAGTTAGGTGGAGACCCACATATAGTCGTAACTGTAGAATGTCCACAAACTTTTATGCTATACGGTTAAGGTGGACTGGCATCCCATCGACAGTGTACTTCGTGTTTCCAGAAGAATCCTGATGAAAAACCCAGCTCAGTCTGATTACTTACCAGCTGTCAACACAGCTACAGCTACTAAATGCATTTTGTAATGCATATTGTAGATGAAGAAAATTACAGAATGAGGCGATCCGGATTCAAAAGAAAGAAAGAAATAGCACTGTGATAGCCTGGCAAGCTGTTCAGGGTATATTCTATCCTCGCCCAGAATTGGCTGAAATGGGCACCTGCCTCTCATCATCATCCTCGTCTTCTGCTTAATCCAGGTTCAGGTCGAGGGGCAGCAGCTTCAGCAATGAGGTCCAGACATCTTTCTCCCCAACCATTTTCTCCAGTTCTTCCAGGGGGACACTGAGGAGTTCCCAGACCAACTGAGAGACATAATCCCTTCAGCATGTTCTAGTTTGACCCTGGGGTCTCTTTCTGGTTGGTCAAGCCCAAAACATCACACCAAGAAGGCATTCGGGAGGTATTCTAACCAGATGCCTGAGCCACCTCAACTGGCTCCTCTCAATGAAGAGGAGCAACAGTTATACTCCGAGCTCCCCCCAGGATGACTGAGCTTCTTATATTATCTTTAAGGAAGAACCCCACCACCTGGCAAAGGAAGCTCATTTCAGCCACTCGTATCCGCAACTTTGTTCTTTTGGTCACTACCCAAAGCTCGTGACCATAGGTGAGGGTTGGAACGTAAATTGAGAGCTTTGCCTTGCAACTCAGCTCCCTCATCACCATCATGGACAAGTACAGGCTCCACTTTACAGCAGAGAGTGCAGCGATCCGCCTCTTGATCTCCCACTCCATCCTTCCCTCACTTGTGAACAAGACCCCGAAATATTCAACTCCTCCATTTGGGGCAAGGCCTCATTCCTGACCCAGAAGGTGCAAACCACCCTTTTCTGGCTGAGAACAATGGTCTTGGAGGTGCTGATTCTCCTCCTGGCCGCTTCGGACTTGACTGCGAATTGCTCCAATAAGAGCTGGAGGTTCTGAATTGAAGAAGCCAAAAGGACAATATCATCTGCAAAAGGTGGGGACGAGATCCTATGGCCACCAAACTAGAACTCCTCAACACCACAGCCAGCATTGCCTGTTATTACCAATGTGGTCCAAGCTCTGGCTCCAGTGATCTAGAGCCCAAAAGGCCAGTAGCAACAGGTCCTGTACATTGTACTCTTGTAGTAGACCCTACAAGATAGAACAAGGGACACGGCTGATAGCCTTGTCAAAATCCAAAAAAGAACATTTGAAAAGATTGGGCAAACTCCCATGCCCCCTCTGAGATCCTGGAGAGCGTATACAGCTTGTCGAGAGTGCTACAGTCAGGACAAAAACCACATCGTTCCTTCAGAATACATGGTTCGACCATTGGTTGGATCCTCCTCTCCAGTACTCCTGCGTAAACTTTCCCGAGCAGGCTGAGGAGTGTGAGTCCACGATGATTGGAACACACCCTCCTTCCCCTCCTACTACCCTTACCAATCCAGAGGTACAGACCTAATGACCATGCAATATTGCAGAGCTGTGTCAACCAAGACAGTCCTACAACATCCATATTCCTGAGATATTCACGACTAATTTTATCCACCCCTTGAGTCTGACCACCGAGGAGCTTTTTGACTACCTCGGTGACCTCAGCCCTAGCGATGGGTGGACCCCCACCCAAACCTACAGTGTCTTCCTCCTCTACAGAGAGCGTGTTGGTAGGATTGAGGAGGTCCTAGAAGTATTCCTTCTGCCTCCGGACAATATTTCCAGTCAAAGTGAGCAACTCTCCATTTGCACTGTAAACGATATTTGTGATAACTGCTTTTCCCTCCTGAGGTGTCGGATGGTGGTCCAGAACCTTCTTCAGACTAACCAATAGTTGTATTCCCACTCCCAAGATTTTGCATCAGCAACAGCTCAGACTGCAGCAAGTTTGTCTTGCCAGTACCTGTTTGCTGCATCGGGATTCCCACAGGCCAATAAGGTAAAAGTAAAATCTGTTGGGCTTTTTACACCCGAGCCATAGTGGCTCATCAGGCCGGTGCTTATCCCCGGTTTTTGTAGTGTGAAGCGACCAGGAATACAACTCCTCCTGAATGGGACGCTAGTCCATCGCAGGTTACCTTCAGTATATTTTTACTGGTACCCATTTATACTGCTGGGAGAACAGAGGCACACTTGTGGTTAAGACCTTGCCCAGGGGTCTTAACACAGTGGGAGTCTCACTGGGATTCAAACACACAATCTCCCAATCATGAGCCCAGAACCCTAACCACTATGTCACCGGCCCCACAGGCCAATAAGACCCCATAGGTTTTCCTTTCAGCTGAACAGCCCCCCTCACTACCGGTGTCCCAAACCTTTCCGACCACAGCTCTAGGCTGCCACCTCAATAATGGAGGCATGAAACATGGCCCATTAAGATTCCAGGTCCCCTGCTTCCTTTGGTATGTGGTTGTAACTCTGCCAGAGATAGGAGTTAAAGGCCCTACTGACAGATTCTGCCAAACGTTACCAGGAGACCCTAACTACACACATGGGCCTGCCAGGTCTCCAGAGCGGCCTCCCCTGTAATCAGAGCCTGCTCACCACCAGGTGATGATCAACTGACAGCTTGACTCCTCTCTTCACTTGCGTGTCCAAAGCATGACAGTTCTGCTGACAGAACTACAAAGTCGATCATCAAACTGCGGCATGGGGTGACTTAGTCATAAGTGCCAAGTGCTCTTATGGACACCCTTATATTTGAACATGGTGTTTGTGATAAACAATCCATGATGAGCACAGAAGTCCAACAACAATACACTATTCGGATTCAGATTGGAGAGGCCATACCTACTAATCACACACTTCAAGGTCACAATGTCTTTCCTCACATGGGCGTTGAAGTCTTCCAGGTTAAAGAGGGTGTCCCCAAGAGGAGCATTCTTCAACACACCCCTAAAGACTCCAACAAGGGAGGGTATACTGAACTGTCATTTGGAGCATAAGCACAAACAACAGTCAGGGCCATCCCCCCTCCTGAAGGCAGAGGAAAGCTATGCTTTTGTCAACCGGAAAGAACTCCAATATGTGGGCACCGAGACAGGGACAACAAGGATGCCCACACTGGCTCACCGCCTCTCCCCATGAACAACTCCAGAATGGAATAAGGTCCAGCCCCTCTCAAGATCAGTGGTTCCAGAGCCCAAGCTATGCATTGATGCGAGTCTGACTATATCTAGTCTCAACCTCATGCACCAGCTCAGGCTGCTTTTCCACTAGAGAGGTGATATTCCATGTCCCAAGAATCAGAGTCAGTAGCCGATCATCGGTTCGACAGAATCCACAAAACAGATATGCATGCCATAACTTCAAAACACTCCAAGAAAACCATATGTAGACTTTCAAATAAACCTTTGACTTTGAAAGGTGAAAAAATCAAGGTCACTAGATTGTGAGCTTTTACTAATTTGAAACAAGTGCCAACAGACATATTAATACCATCAATCAGGCATTCATACATGAACTTTCAAAATGAGACAATTATCTTTAACTTTGTTTGATCTCAAAAGGTCAAGCCCCAACCATCTTGTAAATCTTCAAAAGAGAGAATTTTTTTCACTAATTTCATCATATCCTACCATATCGATCCATCTACCCTGCCCTCAAGATACATGTATATTTGTATATAGCCAATCTACAAAGTTTTCATTTTATATATATATATATATATATATATATATATATATATATATATATATATATATATATATATATTGTTTTGTTTTTTGTTATTTTTATATTTTATTGTTCTGTTCTAATATTATGACTCAATGATGTTACACCTTTCTGAGCTATTTTGCACCCCAACTGATGGTACTTCGAGAGCCTGTAACAGTGAATTTCTCCATTGTGAGATCAATAAAGTATATTGTATAAAAATATACTGTATCTATATCTGTATATCCATGTACTGTACACGATAAACAATACTGATGACCAGCACATGTGTATGGACAGTGGTGGCCTAGTGGTAAAGGGCACTGGATCGCTGATCCTAAGGTTGATGGGTCAAATCCCACTCTCCACAAGGTTGTCACTGTCCCCCCAGTGCAGCTAAGTGGGTTATCATAGGCTGGCCATGTCTCTCATTGTCTATGGTGTGAGGCATGTAAAAGAACCATTGCTGACTTTCGACAAGAGTAGGCTGGAAGGTCGTCAGCGTGTTTCTGCCCTGCGATGGCCTGGCAAGCCGTGCAGGGTGTACTCTGCCCTCGCCCGGAGTTGGCTGGGATGGGCGTCAGCCTCCCCACAACCCTAATTAGGATTAAGCGGTTACAGAAAATGAACTGATGAACAGCACATGTGTTATTAAAACCAGTGCTCATATAGGGTGTGTTTGCTGCATTATCCATGCTGTGTAGTGGGGGTACCTTGCATTTACACCTACTGTATTTGAGTGCTGCTCTAGTTTCTAATTGCATTTGTGTCTTGTAATTTTCTCCAAACCGATTTGTCTGCAATGTTTTTCAAGAGGCCTAATTCAGAAATTGTTTCCTTCTACCAGCATGTAGCTGTGTTTTGGGAACTGGAGGCTTGGTTTTCAGATCTAATATCACTCTAGCCTGAATTAAAAAATACTGGAACTATATACTGTACTAGCAAATGAATGCTAGGTAATAAATACTAGGTCATAATAAATTGTATGGAGTTTATGCAATACTTTTTCAAACTGTCAGATAATGTCTATCTGAAATACATGCATGTGAGAGAGAGAGAGAGAGAGAGAGAGAGAGAGAGAGCAAGTGAGTGTGTGTGTAAGAGAGAGAGAGAGAGAGAGAGAGAGAGAGCAAGTGTGTGTGAGAGAAAGAGAGAGCAAGTGAGTGTGTGTATGTGTGTGAGAGAAAGAGAGAGAGAGAGAACAAGTGAGTGTGTGTGTGAGAGAGAGCGAGTGAGCATGTGTGTGTGTGTGTGAGAGAGAGAGAGAGAGAGAGAGAGAGAGAGCAAGTGAGAGTGTATGTGAGAGAGAGAGAGAGCAAGTGAATGTGTGTGTGTGAGAGAGAGAGAGAGCAAGTGAGTGTGTGTGTGTGTGTGATAGAGAGAGAGAGAGAGAGTGTGTTTGTGTGATAGAGAGAGAGAGAGAGTGTGTGTGTGTGTGAGAGAGAGAGAGAGAGAGCGAGAGAGAGAGAGAAAGAAAGAGAGAGCAAGTGAGTGTGTGTATGTGTGTGAGAGACAAAGAGAGAGAGAACAAGTGAGTGTGTGTGTGAGTGTGAGAGAGAGCAAGTGAGTGTGTGTGTGTGTGTGTGAGAGAGAGAGAGAGAGAGAGAGAGAGCAAGTGAGTGTGTGTGTGAGAGAGAGAGAGAGAGCAAGTGAGTGTGTGTGTGAGAGAGAGAGAGAGCGAGCAAGTGAGTGTGTGTGTGAGAGAGAGAGAGCAAGTGAGTGTGTGTGTGAGAGAGAGAGAGCAAGTGAGTGTGTGTGAGAGAGAGAGAGAGCAAGTGTGTGTGTGTGTGTGTGTGAGAGAGAGAGCGAGAGAGCAAGTGAGTGTGTGTGTGAGAGAGAGAGCAAGTGAGTGTGTGTGTGAGAGAGAGAGAGAGCAAGCGAGAGTGTGTGAGAGAGAGAGCAAGTGAGTGTGTGTGAGAGAGAGAGAGAGAGCAAGTGAGTGTGTGTGAGAGAGAGAGAGCAAGTGAGTGTGTGAGAGAGAGAGAGAGAGAGAGCAAGTGAGTGTGTGTGAGAGAGAGAGAGAGCAAGTGAGTGTGTGTGAGAGAGATAGAGAGAGAGAGAGAGCAAGTGAGTGTGTGTGTGTGTGTATGTGTGAGTGAGAGAGAGAGAGAGAGAGCAAGTGAGAGTGTGTGTGTGTGAGAGAGAGAGAGAGAGAGCAAGTGAGAGGTGTGTGTGTGAGAGAGAGAGAGAGAGAGAGCAAGTGAGAGTGTGTGTGAGAGAGCAAGTGAATGTGTGTGTGTGTGTGTGTGAGAGAGAGAGAGAGAGAGAGAGAGAGCGAGCGAGCAAGTGAGTGTGTGTGTGTGTGTGTGACAGAGAGAGAGAAAGTGTGTGTGAGAGAGAGAAAGAGAGAGAGAGAGAGAACAAGTGAGTGTGAGTGTGAGAGAGAGAGCGCGAGAGAGCAAGTGAATGAGTGTGTGTGTGTGAGAGAGAGAGAGAGAGAGAGAGCAAGTGAGTGTGTGAGTGAGAGAGAGAGAGAGAGAGAGATGTGCTCATCCTTTGCTCCTCCTGGTTGCGTCAGTGTCTGAGCGGTGCGGAAGCGTTTATTCAGAAAATCGCACCTATGTTTATACTCATCGGAAAAAGTATGTAGATTCTATTTTAATTCATCATATTTTCGAAAAGTGTAGATGATCATGTTGTAGCCTCTTTAATATTTTGAATAATGATAGTTTCTGCAGTTTGGTCTCTGACAGAACTCAAACTTGGCGAGTCCGAGTTTTTAGAAATGGTTAATGCTCATGTATTTAAAAAAAAAATCAAACTAGTACATGTGAAATCCTCAGGAGAAAGATATCAGTTGGAACCGTCTTTCACTATAAAGGAAACTAAACAAACAAACAATCAATTAATAAATTAAAAATAAACAAAAAAAATCAATGAAAGACCGAATGAAACCGACTCGCGGTCACAGGCGTTGTGCGCATGTCTGTTTCTGCATCGTCTTCAATCGGATCAGTGCACTGGACGTACTGAGGTCATTTTCATGTGACACACCAAGACTTTATCTGGTTAAAATCTCTGAGCAGAGAAAGTGAAAGTGTGCCTGGCTGGTCTTACCAAGAAAAATGCTTTAAAACCCCTTCAGGCCTGGGTATGTGCGTTAATTAAACCGACACCTGAGACGCGTGGCGGACGTCATACCTACTTATAATTGTTTGTACACACACATACATCATGCTGTTATATATAATGCCATCGTGTGGACAAAACTTTATACACACTGAATTATAACACTCATATCTGTTTCTTGATGGTTTCTTTTTGCTGACATAATACATTTTCCAGTTGTGTTCTGTTCTGGGGAGATTTTGGAGAGTGGCTATGGGAATTCTTGATCATTCATCTACGTCAGCATTATAAAGGTCAGGCACTGATGTCAGATGGGACACCATTCATCCAAGACGTGTTCAGTGGGGTACTATGCACCAGAAACTCACAGTCTCGCACTCCAACTCTGACCAGCCATGTTTTCATGGAGCTTTCACTGTGTGTGCACATTGGAGATTGTCATGCTAGAACAGCTTTCATTCTCTTAGTTCTAGTGAAGGGAAAGGGAATCCAACAACAGCGAAAGACAGTCCGAACAATTGTGTGCTTTCAACTTTGGAAAGAAGCTACTTATGGTGTCCATAATCTTTTGTATACACACACACACACACACACACACACACACACATTAATTTATTCAGTTTCTGAGCCACTTAATCCTATAAGGGTCACAGGGAGGCTGGCGCCAATCTCAGCCGACTCTGGGCGAGGGCTGGGTACACCCTGGACAGCACACCAGGGCATTGCAGTGTATATTCATTCATTCATTTTCTGAACTGCTTAATCCTAATTTGGGTCACTGAGAGGCTGGTGCCCATCTCAGCTGACTCTGGGTGAGGGCAGAGTACACCCTGGACAACTCACCAGGCCATCGCATGACAGAAACACATTGATGGCTGTGCAGCTACTCTTGTCGAAAGTCAGCAATAATTCTTTTACAGCCATAGACAATGAGAGACATGGCCAGCCTTTGATAACCCAGTTAGCTGTACTTAGGGGGGGGCAGCAGTGACACCTGTTGAAAAAGTGGAGCTTGAACCCCCAGCCTTACGATCAGTAATCCAGCACCTTACCACCGGACTTCCACTACCCCTCTCACAGTGTATATATTGTGTGTATATTTAAGATGCAAAACCTAGTAAGTCCACTTGACGTCTTTTGTTTTAAAACAATTAAATTTACCTGAAAATTTATTTTGAACAATCTTATATTATGTTCAGTACCCCTTAACCACCAACAGGAGAAGAGGTCAAGTGGTCATACTGGGTTTTGCATCTGAATTCTTCATATATATATATATATATATATATATATATTAATGAATGTAAATTTGTTTCCTTAGGCCTTGCATGTCCTTCATACTCTCTGTATTCTGCCTATTCCTGGAAATTTGACCGTAACAAAGAAAAGTCCATGAAGGGTCTCATACAGTTAGAGGAAGCAAGTGTTTAGCTTCATGTGCTCAGATGAAATACAATGGCAACTTCCTGTTTACTTTTAAGAACTTCCTACAACATCTGACATATGTATAGTCACCAACAATAAAAGATGTGAATTAAAGAAGAAGAGGGGAGGGGCCTAACCTTCACAACAAAGAGCTCTGACCGGAAACTGCAATCCCAACGACCTTGGTTTTATTTTTGCTGCTGGGTTAAAAAGACTATGATGAAGGAGACATGAAAACATAAACTGCTACTGGCTGTAAAGCTTAAAGAATACAAGAGGATAATTTTACCCTTTTTTAAGGCTGTGCATTAGATTTTATTATTGCAGTTTAGATGAGACCGGTGTATCGAAGTTTAAGAGTGCGGTAATGGAGAACTTCAGTGGAGATGGCATCGAAGGATGTGAACAGTTTGGAGACTGGTCCACCTGTAGCTCTGAACACTGGAATGAAGCTCACACGGACAGCACTGGCTTTGGAGACTGGACTACTTTTAAAGAAGATGTTGGTGAAGAGAACAATTCTGCAAAATTACCATCTCAGGAAGGACAAATATTAAGCCGTGTATACAAGGTAATGATTTTGTACTTCAAATATGTTGTGTGGCATGAGTGGAAACTAAATGGAATCTATTTTTTCTTCAGTATAACCATGATCACTGGGGGCTTTTAGATCTTTTATGCATATTTATACAAATTTTCAACTAAATTGTTTTATGTTACAAGAGCTCTGTGAATGTTTTTGTGGATTAAAAAAAGAACGCGCTGGTGAGAGGAATGTTTTTCTCCCTATTTCTAAAGCACATATACTACGTTGCATTTGTTAATTCCCCAATCTTTTTATACATCCCAAACTCCCTGTGAATCATTGTTCCTGTTGAAGATGAAAAGTAAACCTTTTTAAAATTTCAAGTAAAATACAGTATGAAAATGGGAACAAAATATATTTGAGAAATGTTAAATCAATGATCGCTATAAAAAATAATACACATAAAAAAATAAAAACACAAAAAAATATGAAACACTCTAAAAATTAAAACTAATAATAAAAACTTAAATGAGCACTCAACACCCAAGAATATTCTTTGGTATTAGAATTTTAATATCAGATTATTATAGATTCATATATTTGTGGGGCTGGTGGCATAATGGTTAGGGTGCTGCACTCATGATCAGGAGGTTGTGTGTTCAAATCCCAGTTAGCCCACCACCACCACACACACACACACACTGTGCTAAGACCCCTGGGCAAGGTCTTAACCACAAGTTTGCCTCTGTTCTCCCAGCAGTATAAATGGGTACCAGTTAAAATTATACTGGGAAGGTAATCCGTGATGGACTAGCATCCCATCCAGGAGGAATGGTACTCCTAGTTGCTTCACGCTATGGAAACCGGGGATAAGTACCAGGTGAACCACTATGGCTCGGGTGTAAAAAGCACAAAGGACTTTCTTTACCTTATAGAACCAGGTTTTTTTGTAACCCAGGAAGCCCTTATTGAATTTTAAATTTTTAAATTTTATTTTTGGTCCTGAGTGTGGGGTTTTATATTACTTTGTTGACAAATTAAAGTAATGTGTGGGGGAGTGGTGGCCTGGTGGTATAGGGTGCTGGATTGATGATCCAAAGGTTGGGAGTTCTGTCTATGGTCAGAGGCATGTTAAAGAACCGTTAAGCCGTCAGCGTGTTTCTGTCCCTTGCTAAAAGGTTGTGTCAGGAAGGGCATCCGACTTAAAAACCTATGCCAAATCAAACATGCGAATCATTCGCTGTGGCGACCCCTGATAAAGGGGAAAAGCCGAAAGGAAATCTCATCAGTGTGTGCTCAACCAAAAGGCTGAGTATTGAATGTGTTGACCCCTACAGGACAGTTTGAGAACAAAAGATTTTGGTTTGTATATGCAAAACAACAGTTGAAAGGCCCAGTAGTTTTCCTGGGAAGTGAAGATCTTCTGGAGAATTGAGTGCTTACCACATATACAATGAAGCAGAAAATTTCATTTAGAGCAGCAGATACAGCACCAGGCACATTTTCTAAGTGGAATCCTTTTACAAGACAAGAACCATTAGCATCACTACTGTATTTTTTTCTCAATCCCATGAGCATAATTGTTCATGCACAAATGCCGATAAATATTCATTCATTCATTTTCTAAACTGCTTAGTCCTAATTAGGGTCTTGTGGAGCCTTGCATCCATCTCAGACAAATTTTGGAGAAGGCAGAGTACACCCTGGTCAGCTCGCCAGGTCATTGCAGAGCAGAAACACGCTGATGGCTGTGTAGCCTACTCTTGGCAAAAGTCCGCAATGGTTCTTTTACATGCCTCTCGTCATAGACAGAGAGAAACCTGGCCGGCCTTTGATAGCCCAGTTAACTGCACTCAGGGGACAGCAGTATCAACCTGTTGATAGTGGGCCCGTGAACCCCTGGCCATGGGATCAGTAATCCAGCACTTTACCACCAAGCCACCACTGTTCCCTGATGGATATTCCATTACTTTAATTTGTTATCTGGGAAATGTAACTTTAGAAAATAGCTAAAGTTAAACTACTCTTTGCGGTATTGTGGGTTGCACATCCACCTCACAGCAAAGACGTGTGGTTCAAGTCCCATTCTCTGTGAGGGCATTTCTATGTGGAGTTTACACGTTATTCCTGTGCTTGCATAGGATTTCTTCAGTTAATCTGGTTTTCTCCCAAACTCTAAAGACATAGTACAGTCAGGCGAAATGGCTGTTCCAAATTTCCTCTGTGTGTAAGTGGCCTGCTGTGTGCTTTGCATTCACCCAGAATCAGATGAAATATGCAGCAGACTCCCTGCAGCCCTATTAGGATTAAGCAGTTCAGAATATAAATGAATTAATGAATGAATCAACTGCTTGTTGTACGGGAATTAAATCGATTTGCATTGCAGAATGTTTTACTACTGAAACATGTCTTCATTATGTGCAGGTAGAGACAGCTGATGAACCCTTGACTGTGATCCAGGATTGCTTTCATGATGAAGACGTGATGAAGGATATAGACATGACGAATGTCTTGCCTCTGTCACAGTTATTGTGCAACTGCACACGCACATCTTCTGCACCAGAAGTATTATTAAGGTGAGATATGAAGAGTGTGTGAAAAAAAGTTGAAATATATTTTTTATCTGGGGAAAAAATCCTTTCTACAAATTATACCTGGTTAGCAGCTTGGCTTATAAAAAATTTTACAAACAGTAAACGTCTGGATTATTTTGGAATTCACTTCATCCCCCGGTTTAGAGAGATATTAGTGATGACTAGAAGCACATCCATTTGTGATAATTGCTTTGTTCTGATTTTTTTTCCCGGGCCAGAAGGGGTGCTAGATTTTACCACAGTTTGTTGTGTGAGCCAAAACCGCTGAGCATCATGGGTCCAAAACCCAACTTCCATTCCCATAAGCAGCTTACTGACACACTACAACTCAAACAGGTAAGCATAGAGAAAGTACAATTTTACTATTGTTCAGTAGATGGTGTGTGACAGCTACAATAACAACTGGAGCAGCTGGGGCCTAATAATCAGAGAAGCTGGTTTGGGGCAAAAAGATCGCTGGTTCCTAAGACCAGACAAAATGTAATTTATGCAGAAAAAGTGGATTATCTTGGAAAATGAGAATTTTTTTCACAATTATTTTAAAGCACTAGGGGGTGCAAGTGGATTAATTGAACTGAGAACTCTTTCCACTCATTATGTGGTATTTGCAGAACACAGATTTACCTCATCCTGAGTTTGAGAAACTTGAAATTTCCTCTGCTGCTCTCATCCGAACTAAGGTAGGTTTGTGCTTTTCAGAGACATTGGTCTTTACAAGATTATAAAAGTGCAAAAATGAGTACTAACAAACTAAAAATGCAACAGTCAAACAGAAAACACCAAAGACAAAAAAAAATAAAAATTCAGGAACACAACAGTAAAACCAAATACAGATGCTCCCCAACTTACGAACGAGATACGTTCCAGACGGCCGTTGGTTGGATGAATTTGTTTGTAAGTCGTTACCAGGCGTTCTTTAGAGGGGAACGTACAGGTCCTTCCCAAAAAATTAGCATATTGTGATAAAGTTCATTATTTTCTGTAATGTACTGATAAAAATTAAACTTTCATATATTTTAGATTCATTGCACACCAACTGAAATATTTCAGGTCTTTTATTGTTTTAATACTGAAGATTTTGGCATACAGCTCATGAAAACCCAAAATTCCTATCTCAAAAAATTAGCATATCATGTTCAGGTAGTCTAAAAGAGCTATTAACGTAATCATCTCAATCAACCAATTAACTCTAAACACCTGCAAAAGATTCCTGAGGCTTTTAAAAACTCCCAGCCTGGTTCATTACTCAAAACTGCAATCATGGGTAAGACTGCCGACCTGACTGCTGTGCAGAAGGCCATCATTGACTCCCTCAAGCAAGAGGGTCAGACACAGAAAGAAATCTCTGAGGGAATAGGCTGTTCCCAGAGTGCTGTATCAAGCCACCTCAGTGGGACGTCTGTGGGAAGGAAAACCGGACCCTGAGGAAGATTGTGGAGAAGGGCCAATTCCAGACCTTGGGGGACCTGTGGAAGCAGTGGACTGGGCTACAGGTGCCGTATGTCCCAGGTCAAGCCACTTTTGAACCAGAAACAGCGGCAGAAGCGCCTGACCTGGGCTACAGAGAAGCAGCACTGGACTGTTGCTCAGTGGTCCAAAGTACTTTTTTCGGATGAAAGTGAATTTTGCATGTCATTTGGAAATCAAGGTTCCAGAGTCTGGAGGAAGACTGGGGAGAAGGAAATGCCAAAATGCCCGAAGTCCAGTGTCAGGAACCCACAGTCAGTGATGGTCTGGGGTGCCATGTCAGCTGCTGATGTTGGTCCACTGTGTTTTATCAAGGTCAGGGTCAATGCAGCGAGCTATCAGGAGATTTTGGAGCACTTCATGCTTCCATCTGCTGAAAAGCTTTATGGAGATGAAGATTTTCATTTTTCAGCACGACCTGGCACCTGCTCACAGTGCCAAAACCACTGCTAAATGGTTTACTGACCATGGTATTACTGTGCTCAATTGGCCTGCCAACTCTCCTGACCTGAAGCTCATAGAGAATCTGTGGGATATTGTGAAGAGAAAGTTGAGAGACACCAGACCCAACACTGTGGATGAGCTTAAGGCCACTATCGAAGCGTCCTGGGCCTCCATAACACCTCAGCAGTGCCACAGGCTGATTGCCTCCATGCCACGCCGCATTGAAGCAGTCATTTCTGCAAAAGGATTCCCGACCAAGTATTGAGTGCATAACTGAACATAATTATTTGAAGGCTGACTTTTTTTTTTTTGTATTAAAAATACTTTTTTTTTATTGGTCGGATGAAGTATGCTAATTTTTTGAGATAGGGATTTTTGGTTTTTCTTTACTGTTTTGCCAAAATTATCAATATTAAAACAATAAAAGGCTTGAACTACTTCAGTTGTGTGTTCTGAATTTAAAATATACGAAAGTCTAATGTTTATCAGTACATTACAGAAAATAATGAATTTTATCACAATATGCTAATTTTTTGAGAAGGACTAATATATAATGTATTGATTTTGCTGTTGTATTTCTGATTTCAAACTCTGTTGCGTTTATGATTTGTTAACAGGCCACTGTAGGACTGGTTGAAACTCTGAATCTGTAACTTATTCCCAACATGTTGACTCACTACTTCTCCTGTATCTGTGTGTGTGTAGCTAACAGCACCCACATGGTGTCAAAATTCACCTGGTTTCTTATACCAGATCTCTCATCAGTGGATTCACCAGTACAGTTCAAGGCTACAGAATCATCAGGACAATAAAGACTTGCTGTAATGTCACAGACTCCATACTACATGGAAACTTTGATATCCTGTTCGTAACCTATCTTTCTGTTAAAACAGACAATAGCAACAGATGTAAACATGAAAATATTTTTTGTTGAGCTTCAGTGTTACAAGGGCCTGAAATTTTTCTGAATGCATAATAAATTTGGTTTGCAGATATAGTTCCATATCAGTTTGCCGTTATGTTTGATTCAAAATCTTTACAGCCAAATTCTGTATAGAATTAGGATTTATATACTCATCACTCATTCATCAGTGCATCACTCATCAGGGCAGTGGTGGCCTGGTGGTAAAGGGTGCTGGATCGCTGACCATAAGGTTGGGTGTTCGAGTCCCACTCTCCACAAGGTTGTCACTGTACCCCCAGTGCAGCTAACTGGGTTATCAAAGGCCGGCCATGTCTCTCACTGTCTATGGTGAGAGGTTCATGTAAAAGAGCCATTGCTGAGTTTCGTAAAGAGTAGCTGCAGAGTAGCTGCATAGCCGTCAGCGTGTTTCTGCCCCTTGCTAAAAGGGTTGTGCCAGGAAGGGCATCCGACGTAAAAACCTTTGCCAAATCAAAGATGCGACTCACATGATTCACTGTGGTGACCCCTGACAAAGGGAAAAGCCAAAAGGAAAAGAAGATACTCATCACTCATTCATTCATTTGCTCAAAGTAATTAAGCTCTGCCAACACTGGGTGAAGGAGGGGTACAGTCTGAACAGCTCACCAGACCATCGTACTGTCAACATAAACGCAACCATTTACACTCACGCGCACACCTACGAGCAATTATAACAGTTCGTTAGGAGAATATACATGTCTTTGGACTGTGGGATGAAAGTAATACTCTGAGGAAACCCATGCAAGCACCTGCAAATTCCATACATGGTTTTGTGGGAATAGTTTGTATTCAGCCAGAATTAACAGATAATGAGAGATAAAATAGGCTATTTTCCCATGCGCCAATAAAAATGTAGAATTCACCAAATAAAAAAATAAATAATTTTAATTCTCTATGGGGCAGTGGTGGCCTAGTGGTATAGGGTGCTGGATGACTGATCCTAAGGTTGGTGGTTCGAGTCCCACTCTCCACAAGGTTGTCACTGTGCCCTCTGTGCAGATAACTGAGTTATCAAAGGCTGGCCATGTCTCTCACTGTCTATGGTGTGAGGTTCATGTAAAAGAACCATTGCTGACCTTCAACAAGAGCAGCTGCAAAGCCGTCAGCGTGTCTCCACCCTGCGACATCCCTCGCCTGGAGTCGGCTGGGTGCCAGCCTCCCTATGACCCTAATTAGGATTAAGCGGTTACAGAAAATGAACTGATTTTCTGTTATGTTCTATATTTTACTATATACACTACTACTGTTGCTGCTGCTGCTGCTATCACCACCACTCATGGAAAGGTCGAATGCCCCTTTATATCATGCAAACCATATCAGAAGTGGGTTTTTTTTTGATGGCTGAGAATTCTGCTGAAAATGTTTCCATTCCCTCGTTCCAGTTCATACATGAAAGTTAAAAAACAAACATGCAAAAAAAAAAAAAACCCAGAAAAATGCAGATTTAACACATTTGCATGTAATAGTAACAGCCCTGTATGTGTATGAATCAGTGAATGTTCATTCATCATTCAGTTTCTGAACCGCTTAATCCTAATTAGGGTCACAGGGAGGCTGGAATGAAGGTCGGAAAAGAAACACAGAATGTCGCAGAAGACAAGTTACAAAGGGCAAAACAGATAATATACTCAATGACCACTTTATTAGCAACACCTGCAATTTAATTTAATCCTACATGGTGGCAGGGAGGCTGGTGCCTATCTCAGCCGACACTGGGCAAAGGTGGGGCACACCCTAAACAGCTTGCCAGACCACTGTAGGGCGAACCTACACACACCCAGCCATTCACACTCACACATCGGGGCAATTTAGAATATCAAATTAGCCTAATGTGCATATTTAGTTTTTGGAGGAAACTGAAGTACCCAGATAAAACCCACACAAACACAGGGAGAACATGCAAATTCCACACAGACCTACCCTGAACTCTTTTGCTGTTATGTAGATGTGTAGATTACGCTAGTATGTCAACAACTACAATTCTTTATGTAACTAACGAAATCAGAGGAAGTTGCTAAATAAATGAGTTGCACAAAGCCTTAAGTGTAGTGAGTAGGTAATTTTGTCTCAAACACTACAGCACTGAGAACAATTGACTTGTCTGATGATATTATAATTTACAATGCATTTTTGCAAAGTACAGATCTATCCATTCAGTATCTACTAGTATATCATTTGACACTGGATTGTAGAAGGAAACCAGAGTACCCAGTGGATGTTCACTTAAACACAGGACGAAGATGCATACTTGACTGAGATTCAAGAACCCGAACCTTTTTGCTGTAAAGTCTTAACCTCCAGGCAGCCATGTAATACCCCACCCCCAACAACAACAACAACAACAACAACAACAACAAAGATCAAAAATATTGTGATAGAATAGACAGCATGCCTTCAGACTGATAGACGAAAACAAAATGTTGGGAGACCGTTTCAAATTTTCTTGTACAGGATAGTAACATGATCTGGATAACTTTAAGATACTGTAATGTCAAAACTTTTCCAGAGCTTGCAGAATAGTGTGTAATTGCAGTGAGTGTGGGTGTAACATCAGCAGTCAGTGGTGACATGGCTTCAACAAGACAATACGCACCAAACACCCTCACTGGTCAAAATAATTAATTGGCAGCCCTCCTTCTTGATTAATATTTCAACAAACAAACAAACAATTCTTTATTGTCAAAGTACTTTTACATACATTGAAATTTGGTTTGTGCTCTGGGCACCTGTCGCCACTGTGCAGCGCCAGTTATTGCGTTGTTCTATCCTTTTGATGCTGAGCGCCAAGCAGGAAGCAACAACTACCAAATTTTAACGTCTTATGGTATGACGCGGCCAGATTCGAACACCGACCTTCCGGAGGATAAAGCGGACGCTCTACCAACTGAGCTAAATCCCCGGCTTTGTCAAAGTCTACAGATCTACAGTACTTGTAGGAGGCTACTTCTATCTTCCGAATATGTGTGCCTCAGTCTAACCCCCGAAAAGTACCGGTAAATGGTCATTGTGATTTTTCCACCTGTACACATGGCACTTTAAGTTCTGGTCTATTTTTTAATTTAATTAAATAATAACTATAAAAATTTTAAATAAAAAAGTATGTTTCCCATTGGTCACTGAATATACACCATTGACTTTTATGATGAACACCTGTACACTTGCTCACACCTGCAATTCTGTGGCATGTCTCCATGCATGAACCTTTTAACCCACAAATTCATAAAAATGAGAAAATTGAATCTGAATACAATAATCTGTAAATTTCTTATCAATCAACCAGATACTCTACATGGCAATTTTCAACAGCTTAATTAGAAATGTTAAACTAAAGTTTTGTGATCATGTGGGTTATGAGGTTCATACATAGGGCTACAGAATTATTTTATCAGACAGCAATGCCACCGAGCTTCAGTGAGTTCTTCCATCAAATATTCAAATAGAAAAAAATCTCTCTGATTACTCAAGATGGCATGGATGCTTGTAACAGATAAAGATGGTTTGAGTATTTTAGTAGGTGATGACACCATAATCTTCAGAATTTACACAATTGAGCTTCAAGAAAGTCTCGAGAAGTTCAAATAAGCATGGGTGGAGACACTTATTCCGATCCTTGACACAAATGGATTGCAATAGCAGATTATCTTCAGACGGTCTGACAAGAACAAGAATTTGATGGTAGAGTTGGAAAAGGCTCTCAATACCTAGACAGTAGAATATTGGGGGAATATTGCTTGTTCTTTCCCCCGCATCTTTATTTGTCTATTTTTGAGAAGCCTGTATGAAAACTGCTACTTTGCCTTTTCTTTTAAGGTACAGTATATACATATCCTTATTGATGACCGTCTGTAGCAGGCTTCATTTTGGATTAGTTTTTCTGAAATGAATCTGCTTTTCCTTTCAGCTGTTATCTTTTTCTCAGGGGTTGCCACAGCAAATCATTGCATGTTTGACTTGGCATAGGTTTTTACGTCAAATGTTCTTCCTGACACAACCCTTTTAGCAAGGGGCAGAAACACGCTGACAGCATTGCAGCAACTCTTGTCGAAAGTCAGCAATGGTTCTTTTACATGAATCTCACACCATACACAGTGTGAGACACGGCCGGCCTTTGATAACCCAGTTAGCTGCACTGGGGGGACAGTGACAACCTTGTGGAGAGTGGAACTCGAACCCCCAATCTTAGGATCCAGCACCCTATACCACTAGGCCACCACTGCCCTTTTTCCTGAAATTAATAAAGTAAGTAAATTAAGGAATGACATGAACTAAGAGAGGGCAGTACGGTGGTGTAGTAGTTAGCACGTCTACATCACAGCAAGAAGGTTCTGGGTTCGATTCCCAGCTCAGGCGTTTCTGTGTGGAGTTTGCATGTTCTCTCCGCGCTTGTGTGGGTTTCCTCCGGGTACTCCGGTTTCCTCCCACAGTCCAGAAACATGCACAGTAGGTTAACTGGCTGTTCCAAATCGCCCCTAGGGGTGAGTGTGAATGGTTGTGTGGGTGTCAGCCCTGCAATGGCCTGGAGAGCTGTCCAGGGTGTACCCTGCCCTCACCCAGAGTTGGTGAAGATGGGGCCAGCCTCCCTGCAAAACCTAATTAGGATTAAGCGGTTAAGAAAATTAATTAATAAACTAAGAGTAGTATTTTGCAGCATGCCATGAACATAAAGCAAGCTGAGAAAAATAATTATAATGATTGTTATATAAAGTACAATATTCCACTATATAGATCTATTGTTAAGATAAATCAGAACAATTGAAGATATCTGTAGCTGCTTTGATAATGATAACAAGCCATGGTGATCCGTACAATTCATCTTACAGTTACTGGATGATTTGATTGGTCTTTTATTTCTGCTAATATTAAGTGCAAATAATTAAAGCCTATGGAATTACTGATATTCTATGTACACACACTGTCTGTTGACACATTTCGAACAAGAAAAGTGGTTTCCTGTTTAGTACATCAAAACAGGTGGCTTTGACAAAATTAAAAAAGATCCGTTCCTCTGATATTCTGATATGATTAATCTGAACATTAATCTCGGTTAACAATCATATGACTAACAGTACATAAATGTAACAACTAAAAATAAAAAAAAAAATTTAATCCCAAAAAGACAAAATCAAATCTCACCAAGAACAAACACACACAACACACACACACACACACACACACTCTCTCTCTCTCTCTCTCTCTCTATATATATATATATATATATATATATATATATATACAGACGCTCCCCAACTTACGTTTTAATTAGGTTCCGGACGTAGTAAAAACGCAAGCTGTTACTGTATGTTCCAGTGACGTATGATGTTCATACTGTACTATACATCCATAAATACCATTACCGTATCTCATAAAACACCCCTAAATCAATTATTATAAACATAACATTGTAAAATAATATCAACATTAATTTCAAATAAATTAAATTCAAACAAAATATCTTCAAATAGATAAATTTTAATCAAATTTACTCACCAAATAACAAATACAGTATCAAATATAACCTTTAACATTCTCTATGATGTGATCTTTCTGCTTGTAAATGGTTCCAATGGTCGATGGAGCCATTTGGAAGAAATGTGCAACATTCACGTGTTTTTCACCAGCATCAATTTTTTTGATAATAGCCATCTTCGTTTCCAACAAGATGGCTTGCCGCTTTTTCTGATTACCACTATCACTAGTAGGCTTACGCTTCTGACCAACCATATTTGCTTAGGGTTACAAAAGTCCGCAAAACACAAAGATCACAGAGATGACATCTTAACACAATGGTAACACGCAGTGAACTGGAAAGGAGGGGCACGTTCAGTCTGTCGTTTGTAAACAATGGATGCAGAGTCATTACGTCACGTCTCTGAGAGCACGCTAAACTCAAAATTTGACATAATTTTTTTTTTAACGTAAAATCGAAAAATACGTAAGACGAATTAACGTAAGTCGGGGAGTGTCCAGCCATGATATTAACACCACCTGACTTGTCTACACCTCATACACCGTAAGCTGCAATGAACTGTGTTCTGACACCTTTTTATCACAACCAGCATTACTTATTTAAACAGATTTTGTGACAGTAGTTGTTTGTGGGATCAGACCAGACCACGCAAGTCTTCTCTTCCTCGTGAGCCTTAGACAGCCATGACCACCCATGTCCTTCCTTGGACCAGCTTTGATAGATAATTTCCACCATATACCAGGAACTTCCCACAAGACTTGCCCTCCTGGAGATGAATAGACCCTTTCATATACCCAAGCATGTCATGGCTTTCCATGACTTACTGATGATGAGTGTCAGGAGCGAAAGCTCATGCGTCTGGTCTGATCTCACAGAAGAGCTACTGAAGCACAAACTGAAAAAAGTCTTAACACTAGCAATAATAGAAAGGTTTCAGAACACACCGTGCATTGCAGATTACTGCATATGAGGCTCCATAGCTACAAATCATCAGGTTGTGTTAATTTTATGGCTGATTTGTTTATTTGCACATCACAGTTTGATCAAATAGGGATATTACACCTGGGTTTATTCTACACATCAATGGATCACCGAACTGTCCTGTGATCTCTTATATGATCTTGACTCAGGACAGTTTCTGTTCTCAGCTGCCTGTGATGACATGGCTGATGTCGTCTCATATCTAGATAAAAAACGACCAATACACAGGCAGCATATGCTTTCACAGATCT
Organism: Plotosus lineatus; assembly: GCA_024760905.1. Lineage (NCBI taxonomy): Eukaryota > Metazoa > Chordata > Actinopteri > Siluriformes > Plotosidae > Plotosus > Plotosus lineatus. The sequence continues at coordinate 50,046,355 of CM045732.1, forward strand.
CCCTGCGCATGTTGTCACTGGCCAGTACATACAGAATTGGGTTCATTGCACTGTTTAGTGTGGACAGTCCTAGGGAAATGCTGTAGGGTAAGTAAAGTGTTGTTTCCATGGTACACTGGCTGTCTGAGAAATGGAAACTAATGGCCCTTAGCAAAAGAATAATGTGATAAGGGGCAAAGCAGATCAGGAAGAACAGGATTACTGCCAAAACAAGGAAGATGACTTTAAACTTTTGCTCTGAACTCAAGCTATCACTATCCCAGACAACAGAGAAAATGCCTCGGTTGGTGACCATCAGAATGCACAGTGGAATGAAGAACCCAACAATAAAGCGGGCGTAATTGAAAGCAGTCAGGGTGGCTGTCTTTTGTCCAGGTTCAAAGCATCGCTTCTCCATTTCACCATCTGTTTCTCCCTCAGCCATGGTAAACACCGGCATGTGGACAAGTGCCACTATGACTACAATCACTGTAATGACTACTGCAGCCAATTTCCTTTGCCTCAGACCTCGAGATTTCAGCGAATGCACTACAGCAATGTAACGGTCCACAGACACACAGCACAAGAGGAAGATGCTGACATACATGTTGTTAAAGAAGATGTAGCCTGTTATTTTACAAGCCAGAGAGCCAAAGTACCAGTGATGATTATGCTGTATGTAAATTGCCCATGCTGGTAGAGTACTTAAGTACATCAAATCACACACAGACAGACTCAGCAAGTAGAGACCCAACACATTCTTCCTTCGCACTGCGAGGAATGTGAGATACATGGTGATAAGATTAGCAGGTACTCCCACAGTGAAGACAACGCCATAAAGAACCAAAAGTGGAAGTCGGTCATTTTCATACAGAAGGCTGCAGTTGAGTGATGAATTCAGTGTGTTGGATATGGATATGGTTCCATTAGATGATCCCATGGTCTCTAAATACAGAAATATTGGCTATAGAAAGACAGGAGTTGGATCAGTATTCTCAATAATGAAAGGTACGGTTAAAAATGTATGCACTAAAGCAGTATTTTTAATGAATGAATGAATGAATTAGTTAATTTATTTATTTATTCCCCCATTTTCTGCCTAATTTAGTAGTATTGAATTCCCATGTGTCTGCAATGGCCTGGCAAGCTGTCCAGGGTGTACTCTCCCGGAGTTGGCTGAGAATGTGCGCCAACCCCCCTGCGACCCGAATTAGGATTAAAGCGTTCAGAAAATGAATGAATGGATGAATTCCCACCTATCAGGTATTGCCTTCCCTATCACACAACCACCATCGACCAAGGAGGGGCAAAAGCATGCACACGCCCCCTCTGCAATGTGCACTGTTCGCCACCCGCCTCTTTTCGAACTGTGGCGCATGCGTATTTGGGGGTGATCTTATACACTCAGAGTGAAAGCACTATCCACCTCTTCAGACGAATGAGCTACCAGACGCCCATGATTGGCTAGTGATTACTGTGAGTGACAGGGAAGTCCCTCCCTCAAACATAGTCTTTTCTGTCAAAGTCAGATTTTTTTAGATATATATATATATATATATATACATTTATATATATATATATATATATATATATATATATATATATATATATATATATATATATAAAGGATTTGATTTTTAAATAACATTGTAGTGTTGGAAATAGAGACACTTAGTACATTTTCTCCGTATTACAAATGTATCTGAAAGTACAAGCTCAACTTGAATGAGGTTTTCTTCACAGTTTATCTATTTTTAAGTTCACTTGTGCTTTAAGAGACCTAATGCCTTAATATGGTAAATTATAAAACATCGAGCATACATGGTTTTGTTTAATAATCTTGGATTGTCCACAAAATGAAATGATGTCAATCAAATGAATTTCAAACTAAAAGAAAACCTTCTTTTCACCTACATTCAGTTGTACAGTTTTTTTTACAAAATGTGAATGGTCTATTTCTGTTTTTCTGCATCCAGTCCTAATATGATTTATAATAATTGTAATACTTACATACATAGAACGAGCAGATAGATGTAGAGATGCATACGCTGAACAAAAAGAGAACTGTTGCTTTTAAACCACAGATCCGGAAAGTAAAATACTTCACTTGCTTCCTTTTTTTTTTTTTTTTTGAGGTAATGACTAATTGTTGCACTGACTGCACTAAATAATATAATATAATAAACTGTGGGGGGTTCTTGGATTGCAAGCATTCACCTCTGCTTTGGTGATATTTTCTGTAGTACATACAGTACCTTATAATTTGGACAATTCCTTGGCAACAGTCCAAGTCCATTTTTCATTTTGCTATGGTGATGGACAGGCTGATAGACAAGGTTAGACAAGAATCTCCATGGACTGTGATGTTTTCAGATAACATTGTGATCTGTAGTGAGAGCAGAGAACAAGTGCAGGAAAATCTAGAGAGGTGGAGGTATGCCCTGGAAAGGAGAGGAATGAAGGTTAGCCTCAGTGAGACAGAATACGTGTGTATGAATGAGATGGACCCAAGAGGAACGGTGAGGTTACAGGGGGCAGAGATAAGGAAGGTGGAGGATTTTAAGTACTTAGGCTCAACAATCTAGAGCAATGGAGAGTGTGGAAAAGAAGTGAAGAAGCGCGTGCAGGCAGGTTGGAAAGGTTGGAGAAAAGTATCCTGTGTGATGTGTGATAGGAGAGTATCGGCAAAAATGAAAGGAAAAGTGTACAAGATGGTGATGAGGCCAACGATGTTGTATGGGTTAGAAACAGTGGCACTGAGGAAAAGACAGGAGTCAGAGTTGGAGGTAGCAGAGATGAAAATGTTGAGGTTCTCTTTGGGAGTAACGAGGATGGATAGGATCAGGAATGAGTACATCAGAGGGACAGCACATGTAAGACGTTTTGGAGACAAAGTCGGAGAAGTGAGATTGAGATGGTTTGAACATGTACAGAGGAGGGATAGTGAGTATATTGGTAGTAGGATGCTGAGGTTGGAACTACCAGGCAGAAGGCTGAGAGGAAGACCAAAGAGAAGATTCATGGATGTAGTGAAGGAGAAAATTAAGGTAGTTGGTATAAGAGAAGGTGAAAGATGCAGAGGACAGGGTGAGATGGAGGCAGATGATTCGCTGTGGCGACCCTTGAAGGGAAAAGCCGAAAGGAAAAGACGAAGACTTGGAAACAGTCCAAGCTGCAGCACGTTTGGCCTGTTGACCCTTCAGCTGCCTCAGGAGTCCCATATTGAAAAAAGGACATGATAGGCCTCCTTCTCTAGCTGGATGGCCCCCCTCACTGTAGGTGTCCCCCAACTGGTTCGGGGGTTTCCTCACAACAGGTACCAATGATCTTCCAGCCACAGCTCTGGGCTGCTGCCTCAATGATAATAATAATAATAATAATAATTGTACATTTCACATACACACGCACACACACACACACACACACACACACACACACACACACATACAAGGATCCCCCACTTTCTGCGATTAATTGGGACCGAGACCCCCCCGTGCCATTTATTTATAAATGCTGATAATAACAATTAAACTTTCAAAAATAATGCATAACATGTAAATAAAATATAAATAGACACACATACAGACACGTGCACACACAGATACATGTGCACACACTCAGATGCGCACCTCACATAAAAATATAAGTATTTTTGATGGGAGGTTTAGGTTGTTTTTTTGTTTGGATTTTTTGCAGAATTGGCCTTGTTTTTGGGGCATTTTCCTTAACTCTTCCCCTATTCTTCTATGAATTTCCCATTCAGATACAGGGTGGAGCTGCGCGATGAGGAGGTGCTTTGCTGTGTCACTCAGTGGATTGTGTCTCTCACAAACTGCGCTGGTATGCAATGCCAATAAGGGTATTGCTGTCCTGTATACAGTATTGCATATGTGTTCAAACACTCATATTATATGCTGTCTTTTCTTAATCTGGACAATGTATAAAATGTATTTCTGTAACGTGTCTAGGCTCAACATTAATCATAAAACCCAGTAAAAAAAGGTTATTCTGTGAGGCGAACAGCACCCCTGACTCACAGTAGAGGGCGCCTGTGAGCCCACAAATTTCTACACAACCTACAATCTTTGTATGTAGTTGATATTTCCTTTATAATCCGCCTCATCAACATAGAACATTACATTTCCAAGTTGAGAAAATTCACAAATCTGAACTTTCATTCAAAACAAGAGGTAATTACTGTTATATATTTACATTTTGCACTATACGTATTTACATTCTACTGTTCTATTCCCAGCTCGGGCATTTCTGTGTGGCGTTTGTATGTTCTCCCTGTGCTTGCATAGGTGTCCTCCGGGTACTCCGGTTTACTCCCATTCATTCATACATTTTCTGAACCGCTTCATCGTAATTAGGGTCACGGGGAGGCTGGCATCCATTTCAGCTGACTCTGGGAAAGGGAAGAGTACACCCTGGATGGCTTGCCAGGCAATCGCAGGGCAGAAACACGCTGATGGCTGTGCAGCCTACTCTACAAAAGTCAGCAGTGGTTCTTTTACATGCCTCTCACAATAGACAATGAGAGACATGGACGGCCTTTGATAACCCAGTTAGCTGCACTGGAGGCGGTTTACTCCCACAGTCCAAAAACATGCACAGTTGGTTAATTGCTGTTCCAAATCACTCATATGAGTGTGAGTATGAATGTGTGAGTATTGGCCCTGTGATGGTCTGGTGAGCTGTCCAGGGTGTACCCCGCCCTCACCCAGAGTTGGTTGAGATGGGCGCCAGCGTACCCTTGACCCTTATTAGGATTAAGTGTTTCGGAAAGTGAATTGGTTAGAATGGAGATCTCCAGTAACAAGGTGGGTGTTGGAGACCACTGATCTTGGGCAACAACTAATAAACCAAATGTCTTAAAGGTGAAAGGCCATTATCAGGTCATATGTCAGCTGACACAGTAGCAATGTAACAATAGGAAACTTTTGGAGATGTCACAAATAACAATGTGACATTATAAATAATTGCTTGTCTTGCCTGTATCATTGGTTTCAACTTAAAAATATCTAGAAACCTCATTTGAAAGAGAACCTTGATTCTATCTTCGAAAGGTTGAACTAGACTTCTCGTGATTTGATCCATCCGATCAGCGCAATGCTTACTTTTTTCTCTCCATTTGGTGACCTGGAGAAAATGTCCAATTTTCATGTTTGTCTCTTCCCTGCGTCATTATGCGACGCATTTTAAACAATTGTGTGGGGCCCGAGGCAATGACATTGGCTCGAGGGCTCAGTGTGAGTGAAAACTGGGAGGAGACTGTTTCCCATTGACGCGAGAAACAGGAACGCTCTCAACAGCCGCTGTATGCACACGGAGCGTTTTGAATTAGACACTTCCGGTTCCAGTAATTTCTACGGGAAACAAAACCTGAGGCTCGTGTGAAGAGTGTTCCAGAAGTCTCTTACTTGCCTGTACTGTCACGCGTCTCTTCACACTTATAAATTGTCCTGTTCTTTTGAGGAGACATGGCGAAGTGGGGAGAAGGGGACCCTCGGTGGATCGTCGAAGAAAGAGCGGATGCTACAAATGTCAATAATTGGCACTGGTAAGATCGAAAAAGGACGCCGGACCGGCGTGTGGCTGCTGAGAGCCATCTTTGCTAACCATGGTGTCACAGCTTGTAGCATCACCGGCGCTGCTACAGTATATGTTTGTAGCAACGTGGAACAAATGAATTGTGAGGTTCTTATTATTATAAATACTTCATATCTGTTGGACCTTGGGGTGTATATATATATATATATATATATATATATATATATATAATATAAAATACAGAGCGAGAGAGAGCCATGTATCAGGGCTTTCTTTACAACCGTACAACCGCTGTGTTAGCTACTTGGAGACATCAGTCTTGGTATGAACACTTTTAATAACCTCGGCGTGTTTTTTTTTTTTTTTTTTGGGGGTATGTTTTGCGAGCATAAAGGTTAAGATGTTACTGAAATAGTCCAGAGGCGTGTTGCTTTAGACCGATGCTTTCCAGGATGTTCTAGTTGTTTCTGCCCTGTTCCTTACATGATGATCCGAGTGAGCAGTCTAGAAAAATCGGTGTGACTGCAGTAGCAACGCCTAGAACTTGTTTACGAAAATATCAACAGCGACAATTTACATGATTAGAGCTGTGGTTAAAATCACGTCTTGGTGTCAATAAGTCTACCAGGAAAATGTCGTTACTTGATCCTGGGAAAGGGTGTGAATACACCTGGGTGGAGCATTAGTTTTTCCAAGGGCATCATATAGTAATCGTACACTCCGCCAAATCAACAGACTTGGATGTTTTTGGAAAGAGAGAAAACCGGAGAATGGGCACGTGAAAAACATTCGCACAAAAACCACACACAAACAGCCAAGGAATACCCAAGTTCGTGTTCACATTGGGAAGCAGTACAACCCCATTTTTAAGGTTTTTTGCATGTCTTGAAGTCAGTTGTTTCCAAGTGATTGGCATTAACGCAGTCATGTGTGTGGGGAATTTTTCTATGGAATACAAACTACTATATGTCTCACAAAATTGCATGTTGATATTGCAATTTAGAGACTTGTTCTTATTTCTCCCACAATTGTGATCTAAAAAAATGTGTGATTTTAGTTTTACTATTGTTTTCATGCTTAGGACGGAGCGGGATGCCACAAACTGGTCATCAGAAAAGTTGAAAGAGCTCCTGGTAGGTTTGCAAGTAGAGAACGATGAAGGCAAGTGTGAAATCACAGAGCTCAGCAAGGTGGAAGGAGAAGCTTCTATCAACAACCGCAAAGGAAAACTCATCTTCTTCTATGAGTGGAATTTAAAGGCCAAGTGGAAAGGTGAGATAATCAGAAAGTTGGTGACTTTTTGTAATCGCAGCTTGAGATTTGTAGTTGTGTTGTGTTGCAGCTTAATCATTAATCTGAATGAATATTGCTTTCAGAATCGTTTGTAACTTTTGAAAAGAAACTTTTGACTAATGAAGTTTTTAGACGTACTTGGATTTCAGATTTGGGTTCATTCTGTATGAAGAACAGTTCAAGATATAAGAAGTACTGTGGATTTGAAATGTACATGACATGAATGCAAGTAGAGAGGACAGTTTCTGATAAAATTAGTGTTAGTTCTGTGGGGGAAGGAAGAGTTTTTGGAAACGCCTGTTGGTAATGCTATATAAAGCGATTATCAGTTGTCTTTATTGTGAAATGTGCTTCAACACCAGTTTTAAACAACAGTTTAAAGGAACTTAACAATCACAGTTAACTGTTCTATACCAGAGGTGATTGTTTAATAATAATGTGTATCCTATGTTTAAAAGAAAGACTGACTTTAATCTGGTTATAAAATGTGCTGAAGATTCTTCTCTTGCTCTGAAGCATCCCTGATTCACTTGGGTTTTTTGTTAAACAGGGACATCGCCATCAGGGATCAAATACAAAGGCGAGATTGATGTTCCAAACCTTTCTGATGAAAATGATAAGGAAGACCTTGATGTAAGTTCCTTCTTTCTTTTCGGCTTTTTTCCTTTCTCAGGAGTTGCCACAGCGAATCATCTGATTCGCACATTTGATTTGGCATGGGTTTTTACATCGGATGTCCTCCCGACACAACCCTTTAGCAAGGGGTCGAAACACGCTGACAGCTATGCAGCCTATTCTTTATGAAAGCCAGCAAGGGTTCTTTTACAGCCTCACACCGTAGACAGTGAGAGACATGGCCGGCCTTTGATAACCCAGTTAGATGCACTAGGGGACAGTGATAACCTTGTGGAGAGTGAGGACTCAAATTAACAACCATTGGATCAGCAATTCAGCACCCTTTTTTTTTTTTATTGCAGAAGTTACCCTCACACTGAAAATAGTAACCTTCAACTCGAGTGAATTTTAAGGGGGATCCCTGACGAAGAAATAATTTTCATAAAATCACCTGATCCCTAATTATTGACACCCCTAACAATTCCCAGGAAATAAATGTAATTGAAGAATTTTTGTCATGTCTACAGTAGTTTACAAAATTGATCAGAGAATCTAAGGACATTTAATTTATCACTTCCTGTTTTCCTGGGGTATTAATATGATCTGACACAGAGGTCATTTCTCTTATCCATTCTTCAACATGGGAAAGACAAAAAAAAAAAACACCATTTTAAGTGTGCAGATGTGTGTTGACCTTCAAGTTAGCAGCCTGCACCTGTCCATGTCTACTGTCAGAGGAATCATTAAAAAGTTTAAAACAACTGGAATTGTGTAAAAAGTGGAATAGTAAACAAGCCTGGACAAGGACTCAAGATTATTTTTCCACCACGCACAGTAAGGAGGATGGTAAGAGAAATTAAATGTTCGTCAAAGCTCACTGTTAAAGATTTGCCACAAATGGGAGCGTTTTGGGGTCAAAAAGACTCCAAAACAAACATGAAGTTCTGTCTACATGTCAACAATCTGCTGGCACAGAAAAAACTTTTCTCACAATCATAAACGCAAACAAGCCGCATTGGGACCATGTGCTTTGGTCAGATGAGATCAAGATGGAGCTTTTTTGGCAACAAACAGTAAGTGGGTGTGGTAGAACGTAAAATATGAGCATGCAGAAAAGTACCTCATGCTCACAGAATTTTTTTTTTTTTTTTGGGGGGGGGGGGGGGGGGAGATTCTGTGATGCTGTGGCCTTGTTTCTCTTCCAGAGGTCCTGGGAACCTTGTTAGGGTGCATGGCATCATGAACACTTTGAAATACTAGGACAGTTTTCTCTTTCCCTCATAGTCAAGGAGGAAGCATGATATATTATGCGATTCAATAGGAAAAGATGTTAGCAAAACTATGTGCTCAAGTTACTATACAAACCACATAATGTACGTTTCATGTAGCTCAAAATAAATGTATACACATTATATCGTAGATCGTGTAATACATCGTTGAAGACAGGACATCAAGACATGTTATGAGGGAAAGAGTTAACTCAAAATCTGGTGGCCTCTGCCTGAAAGCTGAAGATGGGTTGTCACTGGGTCTTTCAACAAGTTAATTAACCTAAACATGTGGCCCAATCTATGCAGAAGTGATTCACCAACCACAGAATCAAGCTCCTCCCGTGGCTATCTCAGTCCCCAGACCGCAACCCCATTGTAAACCTGTGGTTTGTGCTGAAGAGGAGAGGACCCAGGTTGCTGAATGATTTAGAGAGATTGTGTTGAGACGAAATGTCCAAGATCCCTCTTTCTGTATTTTTCCATCTTGTGGGGAAATTATAGACGATTAAGTGCTGTGTTGTTGGCAAAAGAGGTGCTAATAACTGTGGTACACATGATTTGATGTAAACGGATAATTTCTTCAAGTGGGATTTTTTTTTTTTCTTCCCCCCACTGAATAAATGCACTTGAATTAAAGGTTGGAGGTGTGTCTTAACACCCCCCGGTTTTGGTTCAATATTATTTTAGAAGGGGAAAAAATGCATTTATTAGAGGCTGAAGAACACAGCTCAGGTGCCAGTAATTGTAGGGGGCAGTGTATCTTCATCAAGGATGGTTCCTAAATAGTTAACTTAATTTTTGGCCAAAATAGAAATGTTATTGCAAAACGAGTCTTGTTTTAGAACCAACCAGAATACGTTCAGTCTTGCCGTGGTGTAATAATTTGTTTTTTCATGTGCCCATTACTAAGAAAATGTAATTCCGATGATAATGTAGTTTTGTATTAATTGACTGTATCTTCTGGATTGTATTTTCTTAGTATTTGGCATGCACCAGATCAATTTAAAATTTTTTTTTTTTTTTTTATTGGCTACCATGAATTTGTTTTGTCATTTTAATATTTTCTCTGGCTTCCAGAGTCCGTCATGCCAGCCAAGGTTCACATGTGTCACCCAGCTATGTGAGACCTTAGAATGAAGCATTGTTATACATTAATGATTTTCTTATTCTTTCTACCCCCTGTGAAGCACATTGTGTGCCTAGTACATGTTCTGAGAGTGAGAGACCTTTTGAATAACTCTCAGTATTCCTAGCTATTTTTCATGCTGTCTTACCAGGCAGTTTAAAAATCCTGCCTTTTTTTTTGTTTTGTTTGGTGAAACAGATCAGTGTAAGCCTTTGTAAAGATGAGCCTGACACACCACTCATGACTCTGATGAAAACTGAGGGAGCAGAGAAGGTCCGTGAGACACTGAACAGCTACGTTGAGCTTCTAAAAACAGGTCAGACATTCTCTCATAGCTTATAACTGCCTGCTCTGGTAATACTCTTCTAATGCTGGACAAGTATTCCTTTACACCGACATGCATTATTACAAGAGAACCTGCAATACAGCTGGTTATAGATGTAGGAGAGTATGAGAAGCAATGTGAGTTGGCTTCCTTTGGTACAGGACAGAAGTATGATGCAGTTACAGAAAGGAAACACTAGAGGTTGACAGGTTTGGGATACTGAAAAGAAATCTAAGTACACTCGGCCCCCAATTTACGAAATTAATACGTTCCAGAGCCCTTTTCGTATTGCGGCGATTTCGTAAGTAGGGGTCGCATCTTACATGTTAAACGCCTAATTCGTTCCAAGGCTCCAGTCTTTGGACTGAATAAACCCTTTAAAAATGATAAAAGTACACCAATTTTATATGAAATATGTGTTAAAAGTAAAAAAAAAATAATTTATTAAACCATTTTATTAACATTTATTAATCAAACCATTATTAAACATTTTTATTAACACACACACACACATTGAGAGACAGCCAATGAGAGAGCAACTCGCGCATTGTATGAAATTTTGATTAGTGCGTTTGAATTTTGATTTTCTTTTCGTAAGAGGGGGTTGTTTCGTATTTTGGGGACGGAAACTCAGGAAAATGTTTTTCGTAATCCGGGGATTTCGTACAAAGGGTCTTCGTAAATTGGGGGCCGACTGTAGTATGAAGTATGACATTTAAAGTGTGTTATAACAATCTTTAGTTTTGAATTTTATGCATCAGTCTCAACAATACCATATTTTTGTCTTTAATCAAATTCTGAATTATTTAGTATATTGGCTTTATACTGTGTGTGTGAAGCTTGACAGTGAATTTCTCTATCCGCTTATTTGTCTGACGTGCACAGAGTTTACGCAGGGTATGATCTTACCGACAGCCAACGGTGTGGCCAAACAACCATCCTCTCAGACAAAAGTCAAGATGGACAATACTCAGGTAGGTATGGTCATCAACTAGGGGCTCAACTGTGAGAAATTTAAACATTTGGGCTTTGATGTTGTTTGTGTGATATATTAATTAATTCTTCTCATGTAGATTGGCTGTGGAGGCACAGCTCCTCTTCCCTGCACTGGAGTAAAGATCCCCACCTGCAAGTTCTCGCTGAAAGACACTTTCCTCACCTCACCGGAAGAGCTCTACAGAGCTTTCGTGAATCAGGAGGTCAGTGTAGCCCCATTTCTTAGCACATTGTGTTTTTGTGAGTAGTTTCTTTGTATCGTGATTTCATGAATTTTCTCCAAAGTAGTAACATTTGCACATGTCTGTAGATGGTTCAGGCCTTCACACACACAGCTGCCGTGGTTGAGCCAGAGAAGGGGGGCAAGTTCCGCCTTTTGGGTGGAAATGTATTCGGAGAGTTCCAGGAGCTGGTGAGTGTGTGTGTGTGTGTGTGTGTGTGTGTATATATATATATATATATATATATATATATATATATATATATATATATATATACACACACACAGTGGTGCCTTGACTTACGAGTGAGTATCTTTTATAATAAATTTTACATGACACGAGCTTCGCTCCCACCAAAAATGTGCCCCATCTAACGAGCAAAATTCTGATTTACAAGCCCTGCTGGGGAAATGGCGTTTCTGGCCTGATTAGCCTTGTATAGTTCCGTTTGTATTCCTCCATGCTCCGAGAAAGCCTTGTGCAGTGCATCTCGATTATTTTCTGTGATGCCCCCATAGGAGGGGAGGAGATAAAAAATAAAAAAAAATTCTCAGTGTGATCGAAGCTGGTATCATGGAAAATTTGTAAAAAAAAAAAAAAAAAAGACGACACTCATAAGTCTAGGTGTGTGTGTGTGTGTGTATGTATATATATATATATATATATATATATATATATATATAATTTAATAATTAGTAGCCATTCCTCAAGTTATTTCAATCGTACAGCATGAGATTGAGTGGAACAACTGATTTCCCCATGTGTTCTAGAGTGTGATAAATTGGATGAGAATTTTTTTCCCCCTCTTCTATCACATTTTAAGTTATAAGAATTACTGCTTTGTGGGCTACAGACCTCAATGGCTCATTAACTGTTAGGAACAATTTTATTTCTTGAAAAATTCAATAATACTTAAATTTTAAAATATACATTCTAACCACGGGCAAGGTCTTAACCATAAGTGTGCCTCTGTTCACCCAGCAGTATAAATGGGTACCAGTAAAAATATACTGGGAAGGTAACCTGCGATGGACTTGCGTCCCATCCAGGAGGAGTTGAACTCCTAGTTGCTTCATGCTACAAAAACCGCGGATAAGCACCGGCCTGATGAGCCGCGATGGCGCAGGTGTAAAAAGCCCACGGACTTTTCCAGGTGGGCTTCCAGCTGAGTAGCTCCTTCAGTGGACGACTGAGACATCCTCAGTGCAGGAAGGAGCGCTACCGCAGGTCGTTCATTCCCACCGCTGTCAGACTGTACAACGCCACTTTGTGACTGTGAAAATACCGGTTATGTGCAATAAAAACCCCGTGCACGTTAATCAACCACATCTACCCCACTGACTGTGAACCATATCAACCCATCTACTCTGCCCTCAGATACATATACACTTGAATATAGGCCAGTCTACAAAGCCGTTCCCTTCTTTTCTTTTGTTTATTAATTTATACTATTTATGTATCTATTTATTTATTTACTTATATAATATATATGTGTGTATGTTTCTATATATGTATCTATTTTTGCACCCTCTACTGATGGTACCTCAAGAGCCTGTAACAGTGAATTTCTCCATTGTGAGATTAATAAAGCTGTATCGTATCGTACTTTACCTGTACATTCTGACCATCAAATACTTTCATTTCAAATGTTGTTGCTCTTTTATTTTATTTTTTTATATTCAAAAAGAGTCGGCTTGCCAATTCTCTCCATTTTATTTTTTTTCCTCCATGAGTCAATCAGAATGCTTGATTATTAATAAAACTGGCCTAAATGTTTGTTAATTATAAGGTCCTAGTATCACACAGTCAGAGACATATGCATGTGAGCTTATTTATTGTGTGTCTACCCTAACTATTGTGGAGACGCTGCAGTGTGCTTAGCATGAGGGCAAGAATTACATAGCCAAGCACTTCACTTTTACAATACACCTAAATCGCTTCAATAAACATGACTGTTCTATAGACAGCAACTGAAAAGGTGTCTGGTTTTATGTTTTGTTTATTTATACAGGTTCCTGAGGAGAAGATAGTTATGAAGTGGCGGTACAACACATGGCCAAGCGGTAAGAGAGGAAGATTCCTAAGTTATGTTCAGCAATCTACATTAGTATAAAGGACATATTTAAAAATGCATGCCATTAAATGATAAAAAATCACTTGAAAAATATGTTGATGGATCGATTCGTAGGTTTACTGAAATACTTTCAAACTTGGGGAACATGACATCTGCACTTGCCTATTTTTTTTTTTTTTGGTGTATTATCAGAATTTTTTAAATGAAATGGGAGGAAAAAACCCAATGTTTTAAGGGATTTTGATACACTTTTTGCCTGAAGAATTCTCTGAAATGCCAGTCTTTGCTAATCCAGCTGTGATTTTACTGAAACGACTGGCTTTCAATTCCGTAAGAGATTCCAATTATTTATAAATTTTCTATGTCAAAATCAACCACTTCCCAGTACCACTTGTACAGTCAGCTCACTTGGACACTGTCATGGTGTCCATGTGTATAGTGAGAATTATTATCCATGTATAGTGGACTCCATCTGTTCCATAATGCAGTGATCCATGGGGTCATGTCGCCCTTCTCCCTCTCCTTTTGCCACCTTCATGGCTGAAGTGACCGTGGGCAAGGCAACTGATCGCCAACCGGGCACCGCAGTGTGACTGAACACTCCACGAGTGTGTTAGGTCACTTTGGATGGGTTACACGACAAGAAAGTAAAAAGAGAAAATGTATAGCGAGTAGCGGCAGTGAGTGATTTCAGATAGAGGGATTGTTTAATTGTATAATGTGTAAGTTAGTCTGTTTATTACAAAATCTTATTCAATCTTGTTTGTGGCCTGCCCAAATAGAGGAGGTCTTGATATCAACATGTTTCATGTTTGCTTTGGTTAATAGTTTTGTTTCACTTTTGCTTCACTTGGTTTTGTCTTGCATGTTCACATCTACATGGCGATGTAGAGCACTATGCAACAGTGATACTGACCTTTATAGACAAGGGCAACGAGACGGAGCTGAAGGTTGAGTGTCGAGCCGTGCCAGAGAATGAGGAGGACCGCACGCGAGAAGGCTGGCAGAGGTACTACTGTCAAGCCATCAAACAGACATTTGGCTTCGGCGCACGACTCTGCTGAGCTCCACCTTCAATCATCATGACCCCCCCCCCCCCCCCCATTCCCCGCCTCCTTCCCTATGTACAAATGAGCACCCAGACTGTGACTCTACTGAAAAACATATGAGACTTGCAACATGTTCCACCTTTCTGGTTTTGAGTTCTGTGTTTCAAAAGAATAATAATCCAAAAGTCGGAAAAGGAAAAATGATTGCCATGTTTTTATGCTGGAGGAAGAATTGAGTCATTCTTTTCATGTATCATCTGCATATGTGTGAGTAAGAAATGTTTTTATTTTGGTGCAGTAAGATCTACACCCAGCACTCTCTCCTCCTGACCGTGTCTGGACAGGGGTGGACTCGATTGGTGCCTTGGGACTGGGAGTTTAATTTATAGATCTATAGCCAAACCTTTTATTAAAAGAAAGATCCTATAGGGCTGAGCAAGCCACAATACATTGTCAAACCACTTAATCCATTTTGTTTTGATTGAGTATGACAAAATATCACAAAGAATATTAATTTCTATGTGGTCACCCAAATGTTACGACCAGTGTAATGATCCGATGTTCTCACAGGAGGACCCAAGTGTGAAACAGACTTTGATGTGTCCAGCAGACTGTTTTATTAGAATTTGTGTGAAATGTGTTCGTGGACATCCCCCTTCCCTTCGACCCCACAAGTCCAATGACTGCTTTTGTATTCACTTACTGTATTCATTTTGCCTGATGATTTTTGTCTGCTGTATGGAGCTGGCATTTGAAATGAGTTCTCAAGACTTCAAGCAGCAGATATTGGGGGTAAAAAAAATAGTCATTTCATAATGAAAAGGTTTGTTTGATATAAGGAAATGCTTGAGGTTTATAGAAACCTGGATTTATTTATTTTACCTCAGCATCACAATTTGGAAACGGATGAAACTGTTCCATTCACTTTTCTTAAAATAAAAGTACATTTTCATCATGTTCTCACTGCTTTAATAATGTTCACTACTGTTTTTTTCCCCTCTGGCTGTATCTGTATCAGTAATAAATTTCGTACGTATTAAGTTAGAGCAGAAAACAGCTTCAGAAAATACTGTAACAGCCACAGAACATCTTTAATGAAAACCTTAAAACATCCATAGTGTGATAAAACACATCCAGTTGTGGGTATTCTATGTAGTAAAGTCCATTATCTTCTCTGTTATGCCAGTCATTATTTAAAGTTCGGCGACAGTGGTGTACGTCTATGGTATTGCTATTTCATTCACTTTTCAACATGAAACAGTTGCAGGTTTATGAATCCAACAGAGGAAAAGCGTTTGAGCAAATAATGCTCAAAATAATAAAAGAAATCTCCCTCTTTTAAAATAAACTCACTTATTTTTCTTTATAAGAACCCAAAACTTAATAAAAATAAAGATTGAGATATCTGCATTTTCAGTTTCACAAATATATTGTTTTCTGTTTTATCAAATTCCAAGCTATTATGTCAAGCTATTTTTTAAATTTATTTTTATTTATTTATTTTTGCCTAATTCTACCGTGTTAGCAACAAAAATTACAAATTCAGAAGTTATATAATATACCAAATATTAAAATAAATAATTGTTGGGTCTTCATAAATATTGCTGCCATTTTCATTGAGCTGTGAGCCAGCGAGAAGAGTAAAATAATGTGAACATTAGACCAAATAAAACTATTCCCGGTTTTTCATCGGAATTTGCGGCTTTTTTTTTTTTTTTTTGAGGTTTCGAGGGCTGTTTTTAAAATTTTTTTAAATAAATTAAGTTTGGGGGCTGGTGCTGAAGAAAACCCGAGATTTTTTTTTTTTTTTTTTAATCCAGCCTAACAGTAATACAAATTTGGAGAATAACTCCTTCAGACTATTTGTTCCTCTTATCGACTTTATAAGTGATGTTAGATGATGAAGGCCGTCATGCCCATGGTTAACACATGGTGTAGACAAAAATGAATAATTGGTGCCAGATTCACTGTTTCTGCAGTTAGCAAGATGGCGGTGTCTTCACGCAGATTACAAGCTCGGACTCCTGACAAATGGGAGAGAAATCGCGTATGAGCAAAACCTTCAACATTAACAAAGTGGATACCAACCGACACAAAACTGAACCAAAGCATGCAAAGTGCTGAAGGATGTCCCCACAGGTCCATGTCCCAATGTTGAAGTGTTCTGTGACCCTTGCAGTATGACCCCTAAAAGGTTTTCTTTCCTACACTAGAAGAGTCTGAGGGCTCAGTGTTTTGCCTTTTGGATGGCTTCTCTTCTAGTGACTTGGATTTGATGGACATATTGTGCCAATTCTTCCTAGAATTGAGGACAATATTTATTCTCAATAGGTAAACAACTAGAGTGTGACAGAATGCTTGACGCATGATCTCCAAAACTTTTGATATTTAACAAAGCGCTGACCGAGTGACAAACAATGCGTGGCTTGTGGTGTCAAAGCTTTGCAGGCAATAAAACTGCATTCAGCAGAAGGATGGATTGTGTACCTGTGCTCTAAACATTTGGCTTTGCGGTCTTTCACCACTGATGAACCGGAGGTCTGTTCTGAAAGCTTCTTCAGAAAGTCGAACAACGTCTCTGACTCAATGCACTGTTTCCTATAGTATGGAGGAATACAGAAGATTTAGTATATGCACAT
>CM045732.1:50078495-50080995 GCA_024760905.1 Plotosus lineatus
GTAGTCCATCTTTCGGGGGACTGCTCCTGTAGAAGTTTCTCCACACATCTAAGAGCTCATGTGTCTCAACAAGTTTCTTTATCCTCTTTTGCGAGGCAGTGTGGGGATCAGGGGGATTTCGGTCTAAAATATGATTCTTTGTACAATTAGAATGCCCCCCAGTGATCTGATACAGGGATCCCTCACTTTCCGCGGTTAATAGGGACCTAGACCCCGCCCGACTGCAGATTTCTGCGAAGTAAGATCGACCCCCCCGACTGACGTATACGTATATGTATGTGTATATAATATCATTAAATGCATATTCAATGCTATAAAAGCTTATAATAACAATTAAACATTCAAAAATAATGCATAAGATGTAAATAAAATATAAATACACACACACACAGTAGTGCACCTCACATAAAAATGTATGTACAGTTGGACCCCAACTTAGGAAATTAATTCGTTCCAGAGCCCTTTTCGTATAGCGGGGATTACGTAAGTAGGGGTTGCATCTTACATGTTAAACGCCTAATTCGTTCCCAGGCTCCAGTCTTTGAACTGGATAAACCCCATAAACCCTTTAAAAATGATAAAAGTACACCAATTTTGTATGAAATATGTGTTAAAAGTAAAAGAAAATTATTTATTAAACCATTTAAACCATTTTATTAACATATTTATTAATCAAACCATTATTAAACATTTTTTATTAACACACACACACACACACACACACACACACCACACGCGCACACACACACACACACACACCTCTCTTTCTTTCTCTCTCTCTTTCTCTCTCTCGCTCTCTTGCGCGCGCTGCGGGCCACGCCCACAAAATGTGGAATACAAAGCACATTACCTGCTTGACAAACTCAACTTTAATTTGATTCCTTGAGGGATCGGAATTCCAGATAAGCTCAAATGCGCCCACATTTATTAAACATTTACTGAATTAAAACAACTTAAAAAGCTAAAAACTAAAGCGTTATTCCTTCTCTCTCTCGCTCTCTCTCTCTCTCTCTCTCTCTCTCTCTCTCTCTCTCTCTCTCTCTCTCTCTCGCGCGCGCGCGTGCACACGCTGCAGGCAACGCCCCCAAGACGTGAATTCAAAGCGCATTCCCTGCTTGACCATTTACTGAATTAAAACAACTTAAAAAAACTAAAGCGTTATTCCTTCTCTCTCTCTCTCTCTCTCACACACACACTCTCTCTCTCTGTCTCTCTCTCACTCTCTCTCTCTCTCTCTCTCTCTCTCTCTCACGCGCGCGCGCGTGCACATGCTGCAGGCAACGCCCACAATACGTGAATTCAAAGCGCATTCCCTGCTTGACAAACTCAACTTTAGTTTGATTCGTTGAGGGATCAGAATTCCAGACGAGCTCAAATGCACCCACATTTATTAAACATTTACTGAATTAAAACAACTTAAAAAATTAAACTAAAAACTAAAGCGTGAAGCTTCCTTCTGTCTCTATCTGGGAGGCCAGCGGGGCGGGATATTGAGAGACAGCCAATGAGAGAGCAACTCGCGCGTCGTATGAAATTTTAATTGGCGCGTTTGAATTTTGAATTTCTTTTCGTAAGAGGGGGTTGTTTCGTATCTCGGGGACAGAAACATAGGAAAATGTTTTTCGTAACCCGGGGATTTCGTACACATTGGTCTTCTTAAGTTGGGGGCCGACTGTAGTTCTGTTGGGGGGTTTTGGATTTTTTTTTGTTTGTTTTTGTTTGTTTGAGGTTTTTTTTGCATAATTAGCCTTGTGGCATTTTCCTTAACTTTTTGCCTATTTTTCCTTAATTTTCTTTTTTTTTAATTTTCGATGAATATTTTTGAAAAACCCGTGATGCACTGAAGTCGTAGAAACTGAAGCACAAAGTAGCGAGGGATCGCTGTACTTGTCCCGACTGCACGTCTGGATCACATCGTCCAGGGTGCGTAAGAAGAGAAGTTTCTCTGTGCCTGAAGTTGGAGCATAAACATTTAAAAACATTTTAACCCTTTCCAGCTCTCCTGTAATTTTTAAAATATGACCCACCATCATATCTTCAACAATAACAGAAACCGGGTTAAAATCTCAAAGATTTTATCCATCTCCCCACTATGGCTAGTTTTGTGACTAAAATAAACCGGCTCCATTCCTTCCTGCCGTCGCCGTCATCATCCACCGTGCTGTGGGTCTCCTGGAGAAAAACAACCTTCAGTTTTTTAATATTAATCAAACTAAAAATCGAGGCTCTTTTTATGTCGTGTCTCGCTTCGTTTATGTTTAGTGTGGCAGTTTTAAAAGTGTGTGTTGAAAATAAAAAGAGAGAGGAGCAGATCCATGAGATAAAAAGCAGGTTGAAATATAGCAAATGAAAAAACATTGAATCCTCTTCAGCGAATTGATTTTTAATTTTCAAGACTATTTTTTCGGTCTAAAAACTTCTTGGTCTGACTCATTTGGCTGTCCTGACTCACCTGACTGCCCTGACTCACCTGGCTGTCCTGACTCACCTGGCTGTCTCA
>CM045732.1:50085995-50088495 GCA_024760905.1 Plotosus lineatus
GAGTGAGTGAACGAGATAGAGTGACAAAGGGAAAGAGAGAGCGAGCATGTGTGTGTGTGAGAGTGAGCGAGAGAGAAAGAGTGTGTGTGTGAGAGAGAGGAAGAGAGTGTGTTTGTGTGGGTGTGTGAGAGAGAGAGAGAGAGAGGAGTGTGTTTGTGTGAGAGAGACAGAGAGAGAGAGGGAGAAGTGTGTGTGAGAAAGGGAGAGAGATTGTGTTTGTGTGTCTGTTTTTGTGAGTGTGAGAGAGGGAGCGTGTGTGTGTGTGTGTGTGAGGGAGAAAGAGAGTTATACCCCCATTTCACTGGAGCACGGCAGACTTGCAGAAGCAAAAATGTTGTCATCGCAAACATTCCACAATTATTCCCTTATCTTCTGTGTTATTCTGTATGATTCCGTATGTACTCCTTAAGTTTTTCTCCACTTCTGGCAGACCAAAATCTTCTGTGAACGTGCTTTTGAACATGTTTGTGAGAAGAGAAAACTTTTTTCCGTAGTCCTTCTTAAACATTCCGTCATTTCCGCAAATGTTCTGTAATCTTTCCTTTTATACCGCAAGTGTTCTGTAACTTATCCGCAATTCTTCCCTCCTCTTCTGTATGGTCAAATGCGGCTACGGAACAGTTGCGTTCATGTACGGATCTACACGGAATACTCACGGAAGGCACGGAATACATACGGAACAATAGAGAAACACTGCGAAACCTCCATGAACATTACATGGAACAAAGCGGAATGGTCAAGGAACATACAGTGATACCTCAGCTCACGAACATAATTGGTTCCCAGAAAGTGTGTGTGAGGCGAAAAGTTCGTCTTCCGAACATTTATTTCCCATAAGAAACCATTAAAATGAGAATAATCCGTTCCCAGGTCCCCATAAAACATAATTTTCTACTAAATAAGCCTTAAAACTACACAAAAATATACCTTATTTTATGTATAATAAATGTCTATTGTATTGTAATTAAAGAAATAAACTGTACTGTATAATAAAGTCGTTTTATTTACCTTTGTGATGATAGTTGATGGCTTGATGGAATGGAGTGGGAGGAGGAGGGAGGGAGGGACTTACTGTTTGGAAGGAGTGTTTGGAAACGCCTACTGTTTAGAAACACCCTTAGCCACACACGCACCCTTAATAGCTTCCTTGTTCTTAAGGATGGGAGCAATGGTAGACTTAGCGTACTGGTACTGGGACGCTAAGTCACACAAACGCACACCTCGTTCGTGTTTTTCAATGATCTCCGCCTGTGGTGGGTCTTTTTCGGTCCCATAATAGCAAAAGTACACTCAATATGGTCCAAAATGTCTATCAAACACAAACCACTTCCGCATTCAAAGAAAGGGGTGTGACGAACTGTGACGCCGTGAGCGTGCGTCAGTTTCTCGTGGCCGCCACCGTGGCGCTGTTCGACCGCGTGGTTTGATTCGTCCGCCGAAAACTAGTTCGTCAGCAGAGACTATATGCTCGCAAATTTAATGTTCTTGAGGCGAAAAGTTCGTGAGCTTAAGCGTTCGTCAGCGGAGGTTTTACTGTATATGGAACGTTTACGGAATAGTTACGGACAGCACGGAGGACTTACGGAAGACTCACGGAACTCACTTCGACTATAAATACAGGCGTGCAAGACAAAGAACCATTCATTACGAGAGACGCTACAATGCCGAAACACAAGAGAAAGACAACTACCAAGAGGCCATAGTCTCCAACAGCAGAAAACCCAGTGGAAGAGCCTGTTCGAGAAGCCAAGGTCAATGCCAAGTCGGATGTCACTTCCGTCATTGACGCAGATGTCCCCGCTGGCCCAAGCAAGAAGGCAAGTGTTTACATCAAACTCAACTACGATGAGGAACAGCTCATGGTGGAGTTCATCCAGGCAAACGAGTGCCATTACAACAAGAAGCTCCGATCCTCAACGGACAAGCATCTGAAGGCAAAGCTCTGGGCTGATCAGGCGTTACGTATGGACAAGACTGACGACGAGCTGTATCAGTGGTTCCAGAGTGAATGGACGAGACTGGGAAAACGAAGACGTTGGAAGTGGAAGTCGGGGCAAGGTGACATGAACATGTCTCAGAAGGACCAGTGGATCTACGACAGCTTTAGCTTCCTATTTCCACACATTGTTGAGGTACAGAGGAGGAGTTTCACTGAAGGCCAAGATTGCTGCTGCAGCTGGCTCCGGCGGGTCCACGACCACTGGAGAACTTCCACTGCCATCAACGTGAGAGGGGGCAGAGGACATTGCAGCTGTCGACCTCCAGCTGGCAGAAGAGGCAACACCCATCATCCCCCTCGCCACAACACCCATTACAACAGCATCCTGCTCGAAGGCAAAGTCTGTATCTGAAATGTCCACACTGGACGACAGAGCAAACAGGATTCTAGCAGCAGCCGAACAAGTGGTGAACCAGAGAAGGGAATTGATGAGGGCCGATGAATCTGAGAGGGCGAGTTTCACCAGTTGGGCAGCAGCTGTCCTGAGGAATCTCCCAAAAT
>CM045732.1:50098495-50100995 GCA_024760905.1 Plotosus lineatus
GTCCATATCTGGCTCACTGCACCATTCATTCAAAGCATCCCATAGTTTTGCTGTAACAGTTTCTAATGATTCATTGGTTGTTGGACATTTACCAAGAGAACACAGCAAAATATTGTCCTGTTTTTAAAGCACAGCGGAACAATCAAATGTGTTGTTACTGAAGAACATTATAGACATTCCCCAGTGGCAGGGGGTTTTGAAATACCGTGTAAACTCACTTTTACAGACAGTGAACGCCACATTTTACGGTTACAGAGACTGATCGAATAAAATTGGTAAGTTTGATCTACGATTTTGCTCCCAGTACACATGGGCGGTTATTAGATGTAAGATAAAAAAAAAAAAAAAACACTTGGGGGTGAGGGGGTGCTGGTGGGGGGGGGTGGGGGTGGCGCTTATTGGAGCAGAGCGCTTATTACGTTGACTATAGTACTTTTGTTGGGAGGTTTTGGATTGTTTTTGTTTGTTTGGGTTTTTTCTTTGCATTATTGGCCTTGTTTTACGACATTTTCCTTAATCTTTTCCCTATTTTTCCTTAATTTTCTAATTTTTTTTATTTTTCGATGAATATTTTTGAAAAACCCACAATGCACTGAAGCCGCAAGAACTGAAGCGAAAAGTAATGAGGGATCACTGTAAAGGATTGTATTATCATTATTCCTCATCGTTTGTTTTAATTTTATTATTCTGATTAGAATCTGAAGCATGTATATTTATGTATGCTCCACCACCTGTCTATTAGCTGAAAAGTATAGTGGACTACCCTGTAGTGCGTTACTATTCTACACTATACTGCTCTTACTACATTTAATTCACTATGTTATGATACACTACAGTACAATAAAATAAACTGAATCATCGTACACTCACTACACTGTACTCACTATTCTTACTACACTAACACTCACTATGTTACTCACCCACTACACTATAAGCAGTACACTATGCTCACTATATCAATCAGTACACTACACTATAGTGGTATGAAAAAGTATCTGAACCTCTTGGAATTTCTCACATTTCTGCATAAAATCACCATCAAATGTGATCTAATCTTTGTCAAAATCACACAGATGAAAAAACTGTGTCTGCTTTAACTAAAACCACCCAAACATTTATAGGTTTTCATATTTTAATGAGGATAGCATGCAAACAATGACAGAATGGGAGGAATAAGTAACTGAACCATCAAATTTAAATCACTAACTCACCACACTAAAGAACACTTACTATATTACTCACCCATTACACTGCACTCATTATACTATACTCACACACTCATTGTATTATTCACCGTTTTACACTATATGCATTATGCTACAATACAAAACACTCACTCCATTACTCACCTCACTGCACCATACTCACTGTGCCATAATTAACTATACAGACGCTCCCCAACTTACGTTTTAGTTAGGTTCTGGACGGCCAAATGTATGTTGAAAAAAAAAAAAAAACGTAAGTTGTTACTGTATTTTCCAGTGACATATGACGCTCATACTGTACTATACACCATAAATTCAATTACCGCATCTCATAAAACACCCCTAAATCAATTATTATAAACATAACATTGTAAAGTAATATCAAATACATCAAATAATATCAACATTAATTTCAAATAAATTAAATTCAAGCAAAATAATTTCAAATAGATACATTTTAATCAAATTCACTCATCAAATATCAAATACAGTATCAAGTATAACCTTTAACATTCTCTATGATGCAAAATTTCTGCTTGTAAATGGTTCCGATGGTCACTTTACATGAAGCTGAGCCGAGTCACTTTACATGAAGCTTAAAACAGCCAATCAATGCTTACAATATATGAGGCGCTCCACCAAAAGTAGATCACTTGCTTGTGCTTGAGACAAAGCGCGGGTTATCCGGACTTCCGGTCTTTCAAGTGAGCAAGGGCGCCATTGAATGCTCGTTTAGTACTCAGCCTGCACTGATGTGAATCACCAGCAGAGCGGAGAGTTCTCTTTCTTTTCTGGATTTGGGTTTTCATTCATTTTATAACTCTCTTTGCTTAACTGAGAGTGCATGGTAGATTGCACCGATCCGAGTAGATACAGACGCTCCCCGAAAAGTCCATATTCCAGAAAACTTGCACCCATGCTAGTAGGCTTACACTTCTGACCAAACATATTTGCTTAGGGTTACAAAAGTCTGCAAAACAGTATAAACGCAAAGATCACAGAGACGATGTCTTAACACAAGGGTAACACGCTATATATTTATATATATATATATATATATATATATATATATATAATATATATATATATATATATATATATATATATATATATATATATATATATATATATATATATATATATATATATATATATAACTGAACTTGGAAGAAGCAGAGAAGGAGGGGCACGTTCAGTCTGTCGTTTGTAAACAATAGATGCAGCGTCATTTCATCATTGCATCATTACATCAGCGTACTACGTAAGTACGTCTAAACTCAAAATTTGAAAAAATT
>CM045732.1:50105995-50125995 GCA_024760905.1 Plotosus lineatus
GGGAAACCTGCATAAACAAGATTAAAATCTCCTCCCAGGCAATAACCCTCACTTCAGATCAAATCCAGGATTCTGGATCTGTGAGGCAGCAAATCTGGATCATTCCTCTCTATATGAAAACACTGTACTGAAAGTGACGTACATGACATTTTTGTGTGAGAATATTTTGTACTTCATAATGTGGTGCCATCAGGACAGCCGTGATTATATATATTTTTTGCTGAAAAACAAATCAGCGAGTGGTTAGTGTTTCATTATTAGCTAACAAGAAGTGTTACCAAGCAACACATTACCTACTTTCCAACTCAGGTTAGCTTCTGTCAGTGTTCCTCATTTACACAGCAGTCAGCATCCTTTCTTCCTTCTCATCCTTATCTGACAACCATTCATAATATCAATCTAATATTTTCATAAGCATATTCATAAATATGAATTTGATGTAATCAGGGATATTATCAGCATGCCTGAAGCGCAGTGATATATACTGTATACAGCACAGGGTAGCACTGCTGTTATACTGGATATCAGCTCTCGTTCCTCTTATACAGTCAAATTTCTGAAACAAATGAGGTGTTTAAAAAATAATAGTTAAAAAAAGGGTTTCTTGTAGATTCTGCTTTTATACTCTGTTCTCAATCACATTTGCATTATTCATACTCTGTGGCTAGTTGTCTTACCCAACATCTGAGAATTTTAGTGTACTCCCTATTACTGCATTTCAGAGGAAGCTGCCACCACCTACAGCTAGTAAAAGCCTCAATCATCTCCTTAACTTGTGAAATTGGGATCTTCTCATCCACCATTTCCTTCCCCATTTATGGAGTGACGTTCATTCAACAAAGTGCAAACAGTGGAAAGTCCCCCTTATGTCCTTTTTAAATGTGTTCATAAGAGTATTCACAATATAGAGTCAGTACTTTTTGAAACCAGTAAACACTAACCATAATCAACCACTGTTCTGAGAAGATAATGTTAGCCTGATATTAAGCTGCACGCTGTTGTTTGCTGCTGTTGTTGTAGGTTTGCTGCAATTAAGGTCTATCATTTTTCATGTGTACAAGACAGTGTTGAGGCCAGCGATGTTGAATGGTTTAGAAACAGCGGCACTGAGGAAAAGGCAGGAGGCAGAGCTGGAGGTAGCAGAGATGAAAATGTTGAGGCTCTCTTTGGGAGTATCGAGGATGGATAGGATCAGGAATGAGTACATCAGAGGGACAGCACATGTAAGAGGTTTTGGAGACAAAATCAGAGAGGCTAGATTGAGATGGTTTGGACATGTACAGAGGAGGGATAGTGAATATATTGGTAGTATGATGCTGAGGTTGGAACTACCAGGCAGAAGGCCCAGCGGAAGACCAAAGAGGAGATTCATGGATGTGGTGAAGGAGGACATGAATATTGTTGGCGTAAGAGAAGATGATGCAGAGGACAGGGTGAGATGGAGGCAGATGATTTGCTGTGGCAACCCCTGAAGGGAACAGCTGAAAGGAAAAGAAGAAGAAGAAGAAGAAGAATTTTTCATGAATATCGGAAGTTCACTATTATGATAATTCCAGTGGCCGCACGGTGGCATAGTGGTTAACATCTCTGCCTCACAGCAAAAAGGTCGTGGGTTTGAGTTCTAGGCTCAGCAAGGGTGTTTCTCTGTGAACGTTGCATGTTCTCCCCAGGCTTGTGTTTGTTTTCACCCACAGTCCAAACACATGCACATTAGGCTAATTGGTTTTTCCTGCGAGGAACGAGCAAGCAGGCCAGGGTTACCCTGCCTTCACCCAGCGCCGACTGAGATAGGCTTCAACTTTAGCCCTAGTAGTATTAAGTAGTTCAGCAAATGAATGAATCAATATAGAAACCACTTAGACCTGTTATTGCAAAAGTATGGTTAGCTTTTTATGAGATTTTATGAGATTTTTATTGTTTGTATGTTTTATCTATGCATGTGCTGTCATGTTGTTTTCTAAAAATGTTGATGATCATGAAAATATCAAGACACATCATTTGATGACATGACATTTTTTTTCCTGACTTGTGATTTTCCATTTTTAAATATTGACATAGCCCATATAATCACCCATGGCCTGTGGCATAAACAAGAAAGAGAAATGTGTATTGCCAACATTTCCTTCATATATTCATTCATTTGCAGGGGGTGGTGGTGGTCTAGTGGTATAAGGCGCTGGATCACTGATCCAAAGGTTGGGGGTTCGAGTCCCACTCTCCACAAGGTTGTCACTGTCCCCCCCAGTGCGGCTAACTGGGTTATCAAAGGCGGGCCATGTCTCTCACTGTCTATGGTGAGAGGCATGTAAAAGAACCATTGCTGACTTTCGTAAAGAGTAGGCTGCAAAGTCGTCAACGTGTTTCTGTCCCTTGCTA
Organism: Plotosus lineatus; assembly: GCA_024760905.1. Classification (NCBI taxonomy): domain Eukaryota; kingdom Metazoa; phylum Chordata; class Actinopteri; order Siluriformes; family Plotosidae; genus Plotosus; species Plotosus lineatus. Next base: position 50,108,372 of record CM045732.1, read on the forward strand.
AAAAGGGTTGTGACAGGAAGGGCATCCGACGTAAAAACCTCTGCCAAATCAAACGTGCGAATCTGATAATTCGCTGTGGTGACTCCCGAGTAAATGGGAAAAAAGCCGAAAGGAAGACAGACAGACATTCATTCATTTGCAGGCAACACTATGGCGTAGTGGTTAGCATGTCCAACTTAAAGCAAGAAGATCCTGGGTTCGAGCATATTCTTCACTGGGTGCACTAGTGTCCTCCCACAGTCCAAGAAACATGCACGTTAGGCTAATTGGCTGTTCCAAATTTCTTCTAAGTGTAACTGTGAATGGTTATATGAGTGTGTTGGCCCTCTGATTATCTGGTGAGCTCTTCAGGGTGTACCCTGCATTGTCCAGTGATGGATGAGATAGGACCCGTCCTTCCCCCCCAAAACCTTATAGTAGGATTAAGTGGTTCGGCAAATGACTGAGTCAGTGGCATTTATTTGCTGAACCGCTTAATCCTACTAGTGTCAGTGGAAGGCTGGAGCCTGTCCCAACTGACACAAGGCAAAGGCATGGTGCACACGAAACAGCTTGCTACCACATCATAGGACACACACACACACACACACACACAGACACACACACACACACACACAAAATAAACAGGGGCAATTTGGAAAAACAATTAGCCTAATTTGATGACTTTGGACTGTGGGAGGAAACTAAAGTACCCAGAGGAAACCCATGTATGCACAAGGAGAACATGCAGACTCCACAAACAAAAGCCCTTACCAAACCATGTGAAGCCAGGACATTCTTGCTGTGAGGAAGAAGTGCTGACCCTGTCCCTCATTTCATTTTTAAGCAAAATAGAAGAATGCATAATTATGTAATAAGATATGAAGTGGTAACTGCACAAAAACTCCGCAAGGGCAGAGTACACCCTGGACAGGTCATGAGGCCATCGCAGGGAAGAAACACACTGGCGGCTATGCAGCTACCCTTGACGAAAGTCAGCAATGGTTCTTTTACATGCCTCTCATCGTAGACAGTGAGAGACATAGCTGGCCTTTTATAACCCAGTTAGCTATACTGGGGGTGTGTGGTAAACACTGTGCGAGAAAATAACAACTCATTTTGAATGTAATCCCACAATAAATTGTCTGTCTGATGACTACATGGCTGAGATTTTCACTTTAGATGCTGCTCTAAGTATTGGAATCATTACGGTGCACAGCACAGGACAGCACAGGAGAGTGCCATACTGGTCATAAAAAATCCAGCACTTTAATCACTTTCTAATTATCATTACCATTAGCATTATTTGTAAAGTGATTTCATAATTGATACTTCATTGTAGGCATGCTTGATGTTTCTGGGTCAAAGTCTATGACCCAAACAAACAAAGGCCATGTTTTTCTTATGGCCAAAAACCGAAAAGGGAAGTTTCCAAGTTTTGGCCAAATTGTTTTTTGCTGGCATCCTGAATAAAACACATTTAGTATGGCAATGGCACTTTCTGAATTGTTCAGTACATCAAGAATATAAGAAATTATTGAATGATATATGAATATGATACAGAGAACTATTCAGTCAAAAGGTTATCTGCTAGGCTACAGGTCAAATATAACATCCACTGAGACCGAATAATTATCCATGGCTTATAAAAGCCAAATTCTGTAATTGTTTTATTATTCATTCAAAACATTTTCAATGTAGACAAACTTATGTAACAATCTTGAAAATGCCCATCATGCAAAAACATTCAACTTATCTAATTGCAACAATTCAATAATTCCATTATCCCATGACAATGATGCAAAGCCAAGAATCATTATTTATTAAAAAGATTTTCTTATTCTGATTGGTGGAAAAACATCAAATAATTCTTGATATTGCACTGTTGCCATGGGAAAACTGAATTAGTGATGAATTAGAAATTACTGCACTTTTAGACATTATCCACACAGACTCAGGAGAATGTTTAAATTAATTGAAAATGTAAAATTAAGTGTGTGTGTGTGTATATATATATATATATATATATATATATATATATATATATATATATACTAGAGAGAGAGAGAGCCATGTATCAGGGCTTTCTTTACAACCGCTGTGTTAGCTACTTGGAGACATCAGTCTTGTTTTTGTTTTTTTTTACTGCCTCTAAAAGTGAGTTTACACAGTATTTCAAGACCCCCTGCCACTGGAGAATGTCTATAATGTTCATCAGTAACAACATATTTGATTGTTCTGCCATGCTTTAAAAACAGGACAATATTTTGCTGTGTGCTCTTGGTAAATGTCCAACAACTGATGAACCATTAGAAACCGCTACAGCAAAACTATCCGATGCTCTGAATGAATGGCGCGATGAGCCAGATATGGACCTATCAGAAAGTGATGACGAGTATTTTTCACCTGATTCTCCTGCTCACTGACTTCATGTAAAGAAGGACATGTGATTTTGTTTGTTTGTGTTGATTGATTCAACGTGCCATGTGCGAAAGTTGACATTCATGTTGATTGGCTCATTTTACTTCGGAAAATGTTAAAAGGAAATGTTTAAAGGAACAGCACCGGGAGGGAAAAGTAAGGGAAGGAAAAGTTTTTTTTTTTTTTTTTTTTTTTTCATTTATGCTGTTTTCTGTTTATTTTCAGCTGTCATGTAAGTAGTTTGATTGATACTACAAAATGAATAACACAAATACCAGTAAAACTCTTTTTGTTATTCTGTTATTATTCATGTTTTCCACGTCGATGGTAATAAGCACTTACAGTTCCACTCCGCTGGTAGCATTTTAATAAGCGCCACCCACGCCATTTTTTTAAGCGCCCTGGGTGCTTATATACACACACACACACACACACACACACACACACACACAGTTTCTGTGTATTTATATACTGTCTTCCTTTTGGCTTTTTCCCTTTTACTCGGGAGTCGCCACAGCGAATCATCTGATTCGCACGTTTGATTTGGCAGAGGTTTTTTACGTCGGATGCCCTTCCTGTCACAACCCTTTTAGCAAGGGACAGAAACACGCTGACGACTTTGCAGCCTACTCTTTACGAAAGTCAGCAATGGTTCTTTTACATGCCTCTCACTATAGACAGTGAGAGACATGGCCCACCTTTGATAACCCAGTTAGCCGCACTGGGGGGGGGGGGGGGGCAGTGACAACCTTGTGGAGAGTGAGACTCGAACCCCCAACCTTTGGATCAGCGATCCAGCGCCCTATACCACTAGACCACCACTGCCCCCACGTTTCTGTGTATTATATACTAAAACAGTAATATTTCTGGATGTCCTGTTCAGCGATGTTTAGCAATATACACCTTGCCTTTGAAAATAATTACTGTTTATCTTATGTTAAATACAGGGATCCCTCGCTACTTTGCGCTTCGATTCATGTGTCTTCAGTTCATCGTGTTTTTTTTTTTTGAATATTCATTGAATTAAAAAATAAGGAAATTGGTTAAGAATAGAGGGAAACGTTATGGAAAATTCCCCAAAACAAGGCCATTTATGCAAAAAAATACAACCCAAACAAACAAAAACAAACAAAAAACCCCCAAAACCTCCCATCCATCAGAGTGTGTGGGCGCGCGTCTGTATGTGTGTGTATTTATATCTTACTTACATCTTATGCATTCTTTTTTAATGTTTAATTGTTATTATAAGCATTTATAGTGTTGAATATGTATTTATTGACATTATATACACATGTGCATGTACTTATACGTCAGTCAGAGAGGGTTGATCCTACTTCACGGAATTCGGCGGTTGAGGGGGGAACTCGGTCCCAATTAACTGGGGAAAGTGAGGGATCCCTGTATATACTGGTGTAATTTTAGAAAATTCAAACATTGACTAGTAAGTTTTCACATCAGGGTACTTACATGAGACAAAATTATACCTTCTTTTTCTTTCGGCTGTTCCCTTCAGGGGTCGCCACAACGAATCATCTGCCTCCATCTCACCCTATCCTCTGCATCTTCTACTCTTACTCCAACTACCTTCATGTCCTCCTTCACCACATCCATGAATCTTCTCTTTGGTCTTCCTCTAGGCCTTCTGCCTGGTAGTTCCAACCTCAGCATCCTACTACTAATATATTCACTATCCCTCCTCTGTACATGTCCAAACCATCTCAATCTAGCGTCTCTGATTTTGTCTCCAAAACCTCTTACATGTGCTGTCCCTCTGATGTACTCATTCTTGATCCTATCCATCCTCATTTCTCCCAAAGAGAACCTCAACATTTTCATCTCTGCTACCTCCAGCTCTGCCTCCTGTCTGTCTCCCCCAGTGCCACTGTTTCTAAACCATGCAACATCGCTGGCCTCAACACTGTCTTGTACACGTTTCCTTTCATTCTTGCCGATACCCTCCTATCACACATCACACTGGACACTTTTCTCCAACCATTCCAATCTGCCTGCACACGCTTCTTCACCTCTTTTCCACAGTCTCCATGGCTCTGCATTATTGAGCCTAAGTACTTAAAATCTTCCTCCTTCTTTATCTCTGCTGCCTGTAACCTCACCATTCCTCTTCGTTCTTTGTCATTCACACACATGTATTCTGTCTTACCCATGCTAACCTTCATTCCTCTTCTTTCCAGGGCATACCTCCACCTCTCTATATTTTCCTGCACTTGTTCTCTGCTCTCACTACAGATCACAATGTCATCTGCAAACATCATAGTTCATGGAAATTCTTGTTTAACCTCGTCTGTCAGCCTGTCCATCACCATTACAAACAAGAAGGGGCTCAGAGCTGACCCTTGATGCAGTCCCACCTCCACCTTGAACTGTTCTGTCACACTGACAGCACACCTCACCACTGTCTTACATCTCTCATACATGTCCTGCACCACTCTAACATACTTCTGTCACTCCAGACTTCCTCATGCACTACCACAGTTTCTATCTCGGCACCCTGTCATATGCTTTCTCCAGATCCACAAAGGCACAATGCAGCTCCTTCTGACCTTCTCTGTACTTCTCTATTAACATCCTCAAGGCAAACACTGCATATGTTGTGCTCTTTCTTGGCATGAAATCAAACTGTTGTTCACAGATGCTGACCTCTGCCCTTAGTCTAGCTTCCACTATTCTTTCCCATAGCTTCATTGTATGGCTCATCAACTTTATCCCTCTGTAGTTGCCACAACTCTGCACATTTCCCTTGTTCTTAAAAATGGGCACCAGCACACTTCTCCTCTATTCCTCCGGCATCCTCTCACTCTCTAAGACCTTGTCAGAAAATCTACTGCTACCGCTCCTAGACACTTCCAGACCTCCAGCAGTATGTCATCAGGACCCACTGCCTTTCCACTCTTCATCCTCTTCAATGCCCCCTCACGTCACCCTTACTAATTTTTGCTACTTCCTGGTCCTCAACAGTCACCTCTTCTACTATTTTTTCTCTCTGATTTTCCTCATCCATCAGCTCTTCAAAGTACTCTCCATCTTCCCAGCACACTTCTGTCATAAGTCAATACATTTCCCACTCTGTCCTTAATCACTCTTAACTTGCTGCACGTCCTTCCCATCTCTATTTCTCTTCTGTGCCAGCCTATATAAATCATTTTCTCCCTCTTTACTGTCCAACCTATCATACAAGTCATCATACGCCCTCTGTTTGGCTTTTGACACCGCTATCTTCACCTTACACTGTGTCTCCCTATACTCCTGTTTACTCTCGTTGGTCCTCTCAATGTCCCACTTTTTCTTAGATAACCTCTTCCTTTGTGCACACTCCTGCACTTCCTGATTACACCACCAAGTCTCCTGATTTACTGTCCTTCCAGAGGACACACCAAGTACTCTCCTACCTGTCTCCCTGATCACATTAACTGTAGTTGTTCAGTCATCTGGAAGCACTTCCTGACCACCCAAAGCCTGTTTCAACTCCTTGAAGACAACATGACACTCTTCCTTTTTCAGCTTGGCCACTTTGTCTTCTGCTGTGCCTTTGCCTTCTTTACCTTTCTCACCATCAGCATCATCCTGCACACCACCATCCTATGCTGTTTGGCAACACTCTCACCCATTACTACTTTGCAGTCACTGACTTCCTTCAAATTGCATCGTCTACACAGGATGTAGTCTACCTGTGTGCTCCTACCTCCGCTTTTATAAGTCACCGTATGCTCCTGTCTCTTCTGGAAGAAAAGTATTCACCATGGCCATTTCCATCCTTTTTGCAAAATCGATCAACATTTGTCCTTCTGTGTTCCTGTCCTGGATACCAAACCTACCCATCACTTCCTCGTCCCTTCTATTGCCTGCACCAACATTTCCATTGGAGTCTGCACCAATGACCACTCTTTCACCTCTGGGGGTACTCAGCATCACTTCATCTAACTCACTCCAGAATCTCTCATTCTCTTCCATCTCACATCCTGCCTGTGGGGTATAAGCACTAACAACATTGAACATCATGCCTTCAATTTCTAACTTGAGACTCATCACTGTTTGACACTCTTTTCACTTCTTGAACATTCCTGACAACCCCCCCCCCAAGATGACTCCTACTGTATTTCTCTTCCCATCGACACCACGATAAAACAGCTTAAACCCTGCTCCTAAGCTTCTAGCCTTGCTACCTTTCCACCTGGTCTCCTGAACACACAGTATGTCCACCTTCCTCCTCTGCATCATGTCAGCCAGCGCTCTACCTTTTCCTGTCATAGTTCCAACATTCAAAGTCCATACTCTCAGTCCTAGACTCATGCCTTTCCTCTTCTCTCTATGCCTATGGACAAGCCTCCCGCCTCTCCTTCTTCGACCTCTCCTTCTTTGAACAGCAGTAGTCCAATTTCCACCAGCACCCTGTTGGTCAACACCACTGATGGCAATCGTTGTTAACCCAGGCCTCGACCGATACAGTATGAAATTTGTTTTGACCATTCACATTCTGTATTCTGGCAAAAGTTTTACTCCAGATGCCCTTCCTGTCGCAACCCTCTGCATTTATCCGGGCTTGGGACTGGCATGAGGACGGACACTGATTTGTGCCACCCTCACGGCTGCATGAGAAAAATTATATGAGATGCGTAATAGATAGTTGGTTCATATGTTTGTATATAAAGGGGAAAAAGAAGAAGAGTCAATTGTTAAACTTCAACACTGATGTAAAATTCTTACAGGTAGATATAGTGTGCCTAGTCTGGTAATATAATATAACTGGATTAAACGTCACTGGACATCATGTCAGTGTAAGATTGTGTAGAGATTATAATATTGTTATACTACACTGCTAAACTTGTATCAATAAAAAGTTCTTGTTTCTTATTATTTTAATATTTCTTGTGCCCTACCTGCTGCATAGTGCATACTGGTCAGTCGCCTCTAGAAGCGCACAGAGAGAGAGAGAGATTAGGGGGATGCTGAATATTCATAACATATCATAAAGTGTGATTTTGGACATAGAGGCAGAAATCTGTACACTGTTTTTGAAGACGTATTTCAGACTGTGTTCTGATTTAAAAAACTTTTATTATTTATGACTATATTTTACTACTTTAGAAAATGTGCTTTTCATTACAACATTAACTTTGCTTCCAGATCTTGTGCCTGTCATATATTGTTCTTCTTAATACTCCTCAGAAACTTTTACTGTTATGTAAATGTTTTACTGGTTAAAATATTGAAATAAATAAACTGACAGTACTAGATACTGTACAATGAACGAGGAGTCTTGAATACTAGAGAAGCTGAGCAGTAGTATGGCATTAATACAGTGAATGGTGTGTGTGTGTGTGTGTGTGTGTGTGTGTGTGTGTGTGTGTGTGTGTGTGTGTGTGTGTGTGTGTGAGAGAGAGAGAGAGAGAGAGAGAGAGAGAGAATTCTCTGGTTTCATAGGATGTAATTTGCTACTGAGGAAATGCATTTTACTCTCTCTGTGTGTGTGTGTGTGTGTGTGTGTGTGTGTGTGTGTGTGTGTGTGTGCGGACATGTGTAACCCTGCATCATTCTGTTAGTAATTACTTTACTGTGTTATATGTTTATTAATTACATTAATCAGCTGAATTGTGGCTGTGTGTGATCCATGAGATGCTATTATTGGAATGTGTTTTTAATGTTCCTCTGTGTGTGAACATTTATAATCCTCCACCCCGTGTGTGTGTGTGTGTGTGTGTGTGTGTGTGTGTGTGTGTGTGTGTGTGTGCATGTGTGCGTGTGTGTGCATGCGTGTGTGTGTGTGTGTGTGTGTGTGTGTGTGTGTGTGTGTGTGTGTGTGTGTGTGTGTGTGTGTTCGTGATATTTCTGACATCTCACCCTTCCTGTCTGTGTGTATGTTAGGTGTGTGTGGAGTGGGATGGCGATCCAGCAGTGGAGTGTAAATGGAGGACGCTCAGGCAGGAGTGGGAGGTGTTTGTGCTGGAGCATGAGCTGGTATGGGCCAAAAGGAACAGCACCTCACAGGAGAACAGCTCTCCACAGCTTGCACTGGTAGGCATACACACACACACACACACACACACACACACACACACACACACACACACACACACACACACTTGCTACACTTTCCAACACTGTCTCTATTTGCAGCTGTTTAGAGATACAGAACTTGAAGAACAGTTATTGATTTTCTTCAGCATTTAAAAAAGTATACAGTATATTTATTTAGGCTTTCCACTTTCCAGATTTAGGGACTTTGTGTGGTTTGAGCTGTGAAGGCTTTTGATTAGTTGAAAATCTGGAATGCAACTGTGTTTGTGTGTGTGTGTGTGTGTGTGTGTGTGTGTGTGTGTGTGTGTGTGTGTGTGTGTGTGTGCGCACGCGCACACGTGTGTTGATAATTGTCAAAGCATAAAAGGTTTTCTGTCACCTGACTCCCACTCTGACATGAGTCATCCTTCTCTTTCTCACCACACACACACACACACACACACACACACACACACACACACACACACACACACACACACACACACACACACACAAATACTCCCAAGATGTAGAGGGAGAGAAAGCAGCCCTAGATCTTGGCTTTTCCAGCTCCCTTTCCGAGCTACGGCTCTCGGAGGAGATTTTGTGTATCTGTATCCTGCCTTAATGCTCCTCATACTGGATTAGTGCTTGCTTATGTAACCATGTCAAAGGATTGTATGTTACTATGGTTACAGGAAGCAGTCAGAGATGAATTGCTTGATTGAATAATCACTTAAATTAATACCATTGTTAAATAAATGCCACAACAAAAAAAACCCTACACATCTGTAGTCTGACCCAGTGTCCCGTTCACCGTATATCGGATTGGTGACAACACTGATGACGCATCAAATACAGCTAACCAGCATTCCTGTTGTTCCTGCGCTCTTTATGTTCCACCTGCAGCATTGGACTGGTGACATGTTGTGTAGAAGATCTGTCATGTTTCTCAGTGTTTGTGAAAAATGGGGGAATGAAGCATCTCCCATAATCATTGAACTGTTTTTTATACGCATTCACTTCTGTAGAGACACAAGACTGTGGCAAAAATAGACCAGACTCATATTTTTAGCATATCTAGAAAATATATAGAAATAGTCCAAATAAACTTATTTTAGCCTTTTAATAAACTTATATTTTCAAATAAACTTAGTTTATTATATATTTATAGTGTTCTAATATTTGATCCTGGCAAGGACATTTGGCTTGCAGGGGTTTCTTCCGGGTGATCCGGTTTCCTCACCCAGTCCAAAGACATGCTCATTAGGTTAATTCGATATTGTTGATTGCTTCTAAGTGTGAGTGTAAATGATTGCTTGTCAGTGTTGCCCTCTGATGGTATCACGAGTTCAGGATGTGTGCTCCAGACCCCTCTCAAGCCTAATAAGGGATAAAGTGGATCACAAAATGAGATTCTAATAATCAATTTTATATTCATGTAACGCAAGTTGTGTGTAAGAATTGAATTCTTGTATATTTTCAAACGACAAGCATCAGTGCTGGCTCAGTGCTTATGGCTCTGGATTGGTGTTCCTGTTAGTGTTCAATCTATAGTATCATCAGGCTGCCATTGTTGGACTCTTGAGCAAAGGTCTCAACCTTCACTAGCTGAGTTGTATATAATGCTCGGGCAACATGGTATCAAAGCGGTGAGCACATCCGATTCACAGCAAGAAGGCCTGGGTTCAATTCCCAGGTTGGGTGTTTCTGTGTGGAGTTTGCATGTTCTCCTCATGCTTGCGTGGGTTTCCTCTCACAGTCCAAAACCATGAACAATCGGTTAATTGGCTGTTCCAATTTATCCATAAGTGCAAGTGTGGCAGAGTCATCTGAGATGGGCGCCAGCCTCCTCATGACCCTAATTTGGATTAAGCTGCTTAGAAAATGAATGAATGAATTTAAATCGCTTTGGATAAGGGTGTCTGCCAAATGGCGTAAATGTAAATGCATAACATGTGTAGTAAGTGACTACTAGCAAATATCAGTTAGAGACAGCCTTGATTGCTACTAATCAGTATCAGTTTCCCAAAATACCTGTATTGGTTGATCCCTAGTTTTAGCAGAAATCATACAGTGGTATCTCACCTTACGAAATTAATCCGTTCCAGAGCCTTTGTCTTAACCTGGATTTTTTGTAAATTGAACCGCATTTTACTTGTAAAACGTGTGATTCGTTCCAAGGCCCCCAATACTACCCCCTAAACCCTTTCAAAATTATAAAAGCATACCTTTAAGACCCCCTTCTGCTTCAATATCGTACCGATAGTACACGGGTTTGTCCATATTCCTTTGTGATATCATTCAATTGCATGCCACAAGCCCACTTCTTCTTTTTACTCGCACCGGAAAACACACACACACACACACACACACACACACACACACACACACACACACACACACGCGCGCGCGCGCGTGTGTGTATGTGTGTGTGCGTGTGCGTGTGCGTGTGCGTGCATGTGTTGACCATGTCTTCTTAGCAGAGTTATAATCTTACAAATTGTTTATGGATGGTTAAAAGCCTGAGTCAAAAATAAAGTTGCAATGAGCACTTAAAAAAATCATGAAACAACAGAAACTCTGTCCTTTACACAAAAAGAATTATGGGAGATGCAGTTTCATAATAGCCAATGGAAGGGAGCTGCGTCATCCCTCCTAGCCAATGGGAGGCCAGCGGGGCGAGATGTTGGGAGATAGCCAATGGTAGGGAGCTGCGTCATCACTCCTAGACAATTACAGGCCAGTGGGGCGGGGTGTTGGAAGATAGTCAATGGGAGAGCAGCTCGTGCATTGTTTGAATGTTTGAATGGCGCGTTTTAATGTTTGAATGGCACGTTTGAATGGCGCGTTTCGTAAGGAGAACTTGTTTTGTATACAGAGACAAAAATTTTGGAAAATGTTTTTCGTAACCTGGATTTTTCGTTTGCTGGGACTATTGTAAGGTGAGGTACCACTGTACATAAAAATAATATACACGATTTTGGTCTTATATATTATCAGCTTTTGGGCAACCTGTTCTCTAAATATCACCATCGTCCATTGAAAAACCCATAACGGCCAGCCACTAGTTACAGCCAAAGGTGTGTGTTACTACATAGTCACACACTGCGCGAATCATGAGAGCAAAACTGGTTATACCATTTCTCTCTCCTTTGCCAAATCACATTTTCACAATTCATCTGTATGCATATGTGTGCAGAGCAGGGTGGATAGCTGTCTTCTGTTATGCAGCATTAGCAACAGTTCAAAAAGATGCAGAGGTTGGTTACCTGTGTGTTACAGCAATATTCGTTTAATACAATGGTGGTAGTTGTCATGTGATGGGAGGGTTGGTAGGATAAGACAGGACTAGATTGGTGACAACATGTTGAATAATAAATCCAATCAAACATGCTCTCTTCTGTCAATCACCCTTTCACCGGCCATCAGTGAGTTTATATATGCAGAACAGGGTAGGGAGCACTTTTCAATGATGTGACTCTTTACACATCAATTTTAGAAAATGGGAGGGGAGGGGGCCTGACAGATGTGTCATTCTTTCTGTGTGCATCATTTACTCCTCCATGTTTTCTCTTTATTGCCATTCATTCCATGCAGTAGCCTGCGTTTCCTTCTCTGGCTGTAACTGATGGCACATTGTGATCTTTTGGCATTTGAAATAATTCTGCTATCCATCATACACATCCTCAGAAATTCTAAGCCATTCAGATCTCCCGAGTTCACTCACCAAACAAACTAAACATCACAACAGAACAGAAACAGGAATCCATTTGCAATTAATATTGTTCAACTAGGGCAGTGGTGGCCTAGTGGTAAAGGTGCTGGATCGCTGATCGAAAGGTTTGGGGTTCGAGTCCACTCTCCACAAGGTTGTCACTGCCCCCCCACCCCCCAGTACAGCTCATGTAAAAGACGCATTGCTGACTTTCAACAAGAGTAGCTGCATAGCCGTCAGCATGTTTCTGCCCTGCGATGGCCTGCCGAGCTGTCCAGGGTGTACTCTGCCCTCGCCTGGAGTTGGCTGGGATGGGTGCCAGCCTCCCGACGACCCTAATTAGGATTAAGCGGGGATAGAAAATGAAGTGAACTGATTGTTCTACTAAACTCTGATTTTGCTTGAATTGAGACTGTAAGTGGCCACATAATAGATAGGATAGTGTATAGTGAGGGCGACAGAGTGGTTAGAATGTCCATCTCACAGCATGAAGGGCCTGGGTTCAAGTACCTCTTTTATTCATTTTTCTGTGTGGAGTTTGTATAGTTGATATACTGTACTGTATTAATTCTGAAAGGGAAGTTATTGCTTCTACATTTAACCCATCTAAAGTGAGCACATACACACACACACACACACACACACACACACACACACACACACACACACACACACACACACACACACACACACACACACACTTGAAGCAATGAGCTGTTCATTCTGTACCCTGCCTTTGCCCAGTGTCGGCTAATAGGCTCCAGCTTCCACATAAAGCTAATAAGATTTAGTAGTTCTGCAAATAAATGAATGGATGTATACTGACCTGGTATTTATCAAAAAAAAAAAAAACATGTGTCATTTTATTTCAGGATAATAAGGTTGCTGTACGTTATCTCTTACAGCAGATCATTGCTATGTATTGACTATGTATGACTGTTGCTATGGAACATGTCATTAAACGGAAACAATAAAATAATTTTTTAAATTCAATATCTTATGCCATATGCGAATCAGATGATTTTGCTGTGGTGACCCCCGAAAAAGGGAAAAAGCCGAAAGGAAAAGAAGACACCATATGAATGAGTTCTTTAGTAAGTAGCCACTTAGAAAGTGGGACAGACTTCAGTGAGATTGTTATTTTTATAAGATCAAGTCTCACAGAGAGATTCAAGACCCCTCTGCTTTCTGTACTGTACATTAGAACATACCTTAATAGTACTGTATGTAGTTTATCTTTGCGAAGAGCACAGTCATGTTGATGCTATTAGTATGTTTATCACGTTCTGAGAGTAAGCGGACCTGTATACTTTGCTCTGGGACTCCAATTTGTTTTTCAAGATAAAGCACTGGAACACTTATGGTTTGGAAGTCAGAAAGACTAAAATTTTGAAATTTAAACATGATAGTTATTAGAATTTTTATATTTATGTTATTGTTTCATGTTATTTACATCACAAATTCTGTCATATCTGAAACATAAAAATCATTGTAAAGCCTGTAAATAAAATCTTTGTATATCATTACAGAACCTTTACTACACTGTAGGCACACTGCTCTTAAAAGGAATGAGAGAAGCTTCCTTGGCTATTGCAGCAGCACATATACACCCACCTCTTATTTTTTTTTATTAACACCTAAATTCCAAAGCACATTACCATTTTTACAGCTGACCAGAAAAAAAAATTATAATGCACCACTCTTATGCCTTGTTTTGTGTAATTTAAAAAGAACAAAGAGTAAATCATATTTATATCTTCTGATGTTCATCTCTCTGCGTTTGTATAATCTCCCCATTTTGCTCCTGTCAGGTTTGGGAAAGAGGCTTTCATCCCATCTGACTTTGGTGTCGGATATTTCCAACTAAAGCATGTCTGGGCTCCTCGTTTCTGAACCTTCAGATTGTGTGTGTGTGTGTGTGTGTGTGTGTGTGTGTGTGTGTGTGTGTGTGTGTGTGTGTGTGTGTGTGTGTGTGAGAGAGAGAGAGATTGTCAATAATTTGATAAAAATTTATATTATATTATATTAGTTGTCCCCCCCAGTGCAGCTAACTGGGTTATCAAAGAGCAGCATTGTCTCTCACTATCTGTGGTGTGAGGTTCATGTAAAAGAACCATTGCTGACTTTCGTCAAGAGTAGGTGCAAAACCATCAGCGTGTTTCCATTCTGCGATGGCCTGGCGAGTTGTCCAGGGTGTACTCTGCCCTCGCCCGGAGTCAGATGGGATGGGCACCAGCCTCCCTGCGACCCTAATTAGGATTAAGCGGTTACAGAAAATGATTGAATATTAATTGTATGTGTGGGATTTGTAAACATTGTCTCTGAGGAAGACTTAGGGTAACATTGAGGCGTAGTGGTGGACACGTTTCCCCCTACAGTCCAAAGACACGAAAATTTAGGCGAATTGTCTGCTCCAAAGTGCCCCTAGTTTTGACTGTTAATATACATAGTTATGTGTGTGTGTGTTGCCCTGCGATGGTCTGGCGAAATGTTCAGATTGAGCCTCACCTTCACCCAGTGTTGGCTGAGATAGGCTCTAGCCTCACTGTGCCCCTAATTGGATTAAGCAATTAGGCAAATGAGTGCATGAAACTTTGTTTACCAAACCGTGCAAGCTGACACATTGGTGATGAGAATGTGAAAAAAAAAAGAAAAACTTGCCTAGATATTTAAGCATTTTGCTGTAAGTAGATAAATAATGTTGAAAAAGAGTGAACACTGTAGATTGATATTTACCTGCATTACTTTCTCCCACAGCTATATTAGCTTTAGTTTCCATGACAACAATGGAAGTGGCATCTTAGATTACTTTAAATTGATATTTCCATTATGACACAGAAATGTGTTGAATATGACAGTGTCTGGTGTTTATGGTTGTTTGGCACTGTGGTGGACTTTGGGTAGGAGTTAGAATCAGTGTCATGCTGAATGATTTGGTTTACTAACATGTACTGTATTTTATGATAACAACAGTCACCCACCCCTGACTTTATTCATGCCATTCTCTACAGATCTTTCAGAAAAGAAATAGAAATATAAAATTTATGTCGTTTTGTGTTTGCGCCTTTCGTTGAATCTGACTCTTGGTGATTTCATTGTTATAAGCAATTCTTGGCACTTTTTTTTTCAGTGTAGGTTGTCAGCTTTTTTCCCTAACCTTCCATAGCAGCTGGTATTCCGAGTTGGTCCCCCATTCAAGGCTAGAGACCCAATCAGGCTCGACACCCAACTTAGCTTCCAAGATCAGAGGGGGAGCATGCTCCTCCGGAGGGGATAAAAAGGGTAAATATGTAGTAGCAAGAGACTGGGCGGTGATGGCCTGGTGGTAAAGGGTGCTGGATCGCTGATCCTAAGGTTGGGGGTTTGAGTCCCACTCTCCACAAAGTTGTCACTGCCCCCCCCCCATGCAGCTAACTGTGTCATCAAAGGCCGGCCATGTCTCTCACTGTCTATGGTGAGAGGTTCATGTAACAGAACCATTGCTGACTTTCGTAAAGAGTAGCTGCATAGCCGTTAGCGTGTTTCCGCCCCTTGCTAAAAAAGGGGTTGTGTCAGGAAGGGCATCCAACGTAAAAACCCAAGCCAAATCAAACATGCAAATCAGATGATTCACTGTGGTGACCCCTGAAAAAGGGAAAAAGCCGAAAGGAAAAGAAGATGTAAGTAGCAAGAGATAAACTTGCAGGATGCTGTAAGAGAAGCAGCATCTGACTAATACGGAATTGTGCACATCAACTTAATGTTAACTGGCCAGATGTTCTAGCACAATGTTCAGAAAAAAACTGAAAGCCTCATTCATTTTCTGAACCGCTTAATCCTAATTAGGGTTGCAGGGAGGCTGGCGCCCATCTCAGACCATCGCAGAGCAACACTCACACAACCGTCCACATTCATGGGTGATTTAGAACAGCCAAATAGCCTACTGTGCATGTTTTTGGACTATAGGAGGAAACCGGAGTACTCGGACGAAACCCACGCAAGCACAGGGAGAACATGCAAACTCCACACAGAAACACCCAGGCCTTTTTGCTGTGAGGCAGACATGCTAACCACTATGCGCCGTGTGGCCGGTGTGGTTAAAACAAGAGGTGAATAGTTTTACAACATTTTGAAGTTATTGATCTTGTTGATTCCGATGTGTTTGTCACTTTTTCTCTTGTTGGTTTATATTTATCTGCATCTCTTCCATCTTTCTTGAAACAGATAATTGCTATGTTCTGCCATACTGAGTGCACAGCAACACAGCACAGGTTGTAGGTTCTCAACCGGAAAGCATAAAAATAGTTTCCCTTGTTGTAACAGTATTCTATTAACAGAACATTTGCATGCTAATTATCTATCTGCACTCCAGGAAGCTGTAATTCATCCTCTGGTTCTTTCTGTCTTGCATTTCCTTTCATCATTTATGTTATTTATGACATTATAGACACATGCTATCTGCTGCCACATTCGGTAAACTGTGGTTCTTTTGAATCCAATACCTTTAGTTTATGTTCTTCAATCAGCACTACCTTGTTTGTGGCTGAGTTTTTGAAACTACACTAAAGTATATTCCATCCTCTGATTGGTGGATTTTAGCCGAGCGTCATAGCAGTGCCCCCATTCTGAGATTTTAAGCAAAATGCCTCCAGTTTCCATTCAGCATTGTTTAATGACATCAGCACTAAAGGGTCCACCGGTGAACGTCACATTATGGTGCATTTACGTATTCATGCATTATGATGTACATTCGTGCCTCTGAAAAAAAAAAATGAGCTCAACATCACAGAGTGAGAACCTAAATCTACTGCTATAGCTTTTTGAAAGTATTATCCATCCTGAATTAATGATGTGTATTAAAAGTCAGGCTGTATGATGATTATGGTTCTCCAGCTGATGTCCAGATGCTGGTGTGGAATTATTACTGTTAATAGCTCTTTGTGTGGGGTTGATAAAAGCCGCTGTATTGTTTTCATTGCAAAACAGTTGAGTGATAGGCTCTGTAATGTGTGATGGCACGCTCTGTTTGATCTGTGTGATTTAAAATAGTTCTCTTAGTGATTAAAAGCCACACTGAAGGCCCTCCCCACCGCTGCTTATGGCCATTTACATGGTAAATGGTGTAACCATGGCAACCAGCTTCTATTTGGTCAACGGACTGCAGAGATAAGAGAGGGGTTTTGTGTGTGTTTTGTGTGTGTGTGTGTGTGTGTGTGTGTGTGTGTGTATGTGTGTGTTTGTGTGTGTGTGTGTGTGTGTGTGTGTGTGTGTGTGTGTGTGTGTGTGTGTGTGTGTGTGTGTGTGTGCACCCTTACTTGACATTCTGCTCACTGTTTGTGTGTGGTCTTGCTTCTTTTATTTGATGAAAACAGGAGAAGTGTGTATATTTGTGTGTTAAGAATGGAGGTGTGTGTGTGTCAGAGAGAGAGAGGTGGTCCATTTCTGTGCAAGTGCAGATGGAGAGATGAAGTGAAAGAGGAGGAGAAAAGAAGATTGAATAGATATAACACTGAAT
>CM045732.1:50133495-50153495 GCA_024760905.1 Plotosus lineatus
AGCTATTCATCTAGTTCCCATGTTTACATATGTGTCTCTCCTCTGCACTAGTGCATACACGCACACATGTGCATGTGTGGTTAATTTTGTAGACAGTGTAGTATTAATGTAGTCAGTTTATTGTTCCTACAAACTGTGTGTGTGTGTGTGTGTGTGTGTGTGTGTGTGTGTGTGTGTGTGTGAGTGTGTGCGTGTGTGTGTGGTGTGATGAACTCCTGTAGGTACAGATGATGTCATAATAACACTACAGATGTATGACATTGTGCAGCAGATTTAACTGATAAAAGACATTCTCTCTGCTTCACTCTTATTCTCTTTCACACACACACACACACACACACACACACACACACACACACACACACACACGATAAGATAACAAACATGTATATTTTGTTACTAATATTGTATGTTTATGTGTAGGCGTATGGAAGGAAGATTTTGTAGCCAGCTAGAAGCAGTGTGTGTGTGTGTGTGTGTGTGTGGGGGGGGGTCTACTGCTTTTTTAATGGTACACATTAGAACTTTTAAGTCTATATAGTTCGAGCCTTGGTGCAGTGTTCTATTTGGCGTGGTTAGTCTGTACAAGAGTTAACACACTAATCATATCTGGGTGCAGACCAAAACAAATCGTACGATAGTGCTATTCAGTTATACTTTGTATTGCATTATATTAGTATCAAAAACTGTAAGTGCACATGATCCATGAGCAGAAAAACATCCTTGCAGTTTCTTCTGTGCCTGCCCAAATGTGATCTTGGGTGCACAACCTTCCCCTATACCAGGGGTGTCAAACTCGTGCCAGAAAGGGCCATGTGGCTGCAGGTTTTTGTTTCAACCAAGCAGCAGCACACCTGACTTTGCTCATTTAATCAACTGAGTTGAGTGTTCAGGCAGTTGATTGGTCAGTCTCTGTACAGAGCACACAGATTGACCAATCAGCGGCCTGAAGACTCAGATGAGTTGATTAAATGAGCAAAGTCAGGTGTGCTGCTGCTTGGTTGAAACAAAAACCTGCAGCCACATGGCCCTTTCTGGCACGAGTTTGACACCACTGCCCTATACTTTCACAACTTCTCATCAATTGAAAACTTTGGAGTGGGCACAGTGGCTAATATCTCTGTTCCTTTGAATGCTGCCCTGTGACTTTTCATTGACCGTTTGATTTGGATGAAAATACAAAAGAGCACTGATGCACGTACAGTTGAAGATTTGACTGAAGGAACAACCATGTTGGAAGTATTCCATTAATCCCATGTTAATATTGTTTGAAGGTGATTTTTTTTTTTTTTTTTTTTACTGAATGCACTATATTACTCTGCAATATTTAGATGTTTATTTAGGAAATCAGTAAACTCAAATAATATTACAATGGGATCTTTAAAAGCTCTGAACATGGCTCTCGCTTAGATTTACTCGTTCTGACATGATGATCACATGGAAATGGTTGTTCTCTCTCTGACTGTGTGTCGGTAACTTTTTCCAAGCTAGACAGCCAATCAAATGTTATGGCTGTTATTCAAAGGGATTAATTAAGGAGTGGCTTTGCTGACCATTGTCCCATTTACAAAGTTACAAAATCCAACAAATCAGTGAAACTGTATGTAGGGAGGGGAAAGCGTGCACAAGGTGGCATTTCTGCGAGGGATTATTTCCCTCATGTGTACATGGCTATTGATACTAAAATAATGCTATGGATTTGGTCCTGAAGGAACTTAGGCTGAACATTGGCTAAACTCTCACTGGATTTTAAGTATTTTGGGGTCTTGTTCACGAGTGAGGGAAGGATGTAGCGAGAGATCGACAGACAGATCGCTGCAACCTCTGCTGTTAAATGGAGCCTGTACCAGTCTGTCGTGGTGAAGAAGGAGCTGAGCCACAAGGGGAAGCTCTCAATTTACCAGTCAATCTATGTTCCAACGATTCACCTATGGTCACGAGCTTTGGGTAGTGACCGAAAGAACACAATCGCGGATACAAGCGGCTGAAATGAGCTTTCTTTGTCGGGTGGTGGGGTTCTCCCTTAGAGATAAGGTGAGAAGCTCTACCATCCGGAGAGAGCTCGGAGTAGATCCGCTGCTCCTCTGCATTGAGAGGGGCCAGTTGAGGTGGCTCGGGCATCTGGTTGGCATGCCTCCCGAACGCCTTTCTGGTGTGGTGTTTTGGCCATGTCCAACCAGGAAGAGATCCCGGGGTCGACCTAGAACACGCTGGAGGGACTATGTCTCTTGGATTGTCTGGGAACGCTTCGGTGTCTCCCTGGAAGAGCTGGAGGAAGTGCTGGGGAGAGGGATGTCTGGACCGCTTTGCTTAGGTTGCTGCCCCCACGAACCAACCTCGGGTTAAGCGAAAGAAGATGATGATGGTGATGATAATGATAATAAATTAGGGAGAAAAATGGGGAGGGGAGATAATAAATAAAATAAATAAACCAATAAGTTTATAAATAGTCCTACTAGGGTTGTAATTAGGCTGGTGTCTATCTCAGCTGACAATAAGTGAAGACTGGGTACACGTTGAGCAGCTTGCCAGTTCATCTCAGGGTAAGACACCACACAGACACACACACACACACACACACACACACACACAAAGAGTTAATTTGGAAGTGAGCCTAATAATAATACTGTGGGAGGAAACCCACATAAGCCAGTGGAGAAAACATGCAAACTCCGCACAGAAACTCCTAAGCTCGGGAATTGAACCCAGGAACCTCTTGTTGTAAGACAGATGTGCTAACCACTGTACCACTGTGCCTCCCCCGGCCAGCCAGCCAAAAGCACTCATTTCACTCTGGTTTGCACATGCGAACCAGAGTAATAGATGTGAAAGCTATTAAGGAGTTACTGCATACTCAGATGTGTTTCAGCTGTGAGCAGTGGTGGCCTGATGGTAAACAGCGCTGGATCACTGATCCTAAGGTTGGGGGTTCGAGTCCCACTCTCCACAAGGTTGGCGCTGCCCCCTCCCAGTGCTGCTAACTGGGTTATCAAAGGCTGGCCATGTCTCTATCTATGGTGAGAGGTTCATGTGAAATAACCATTGCTGACTTTCGTAAAGAGTGGCTGCAAAGCCGTCATGTGTTTCCGCCCCTTGCTGAAGGGTTGTGTCAGGTCAGGAGGGGCATCTGACGTAAAAACCTATCCCAAATCAAACATGCGAATCAGATGATTCACTGTGGCGACCCCTAAAAGAGGGAAAAGCTGAAAGTAAAAGAAGAAGTGTTTCAGCTGTAAATTAAATGAGACAACTGTACTCTGATGAAACACATCAATCATGGAGTAAATATTAACAAAACATTTATAATAATATGGACTCAATGGGTTGAAGATGGATCAAAACACCATCAATTGGATACAATCATTCTAAACTTTGCAAAATGTATGAAACATGTATGGTGTAAGTGGACTGTTTGGTACTTCTGTGCATTGTAAAAATTATTATATATAAAAAAAGAAAATTATTCATTCACTCATTTGTGAGCCACTCCACCGAAATTAGGCTCTTGGGTCCAAAAATGAAAAATGAGATTTTTACACAGTCAGTTAGAGGAGGCCCAAATCTGCAAATACCTTGAAAACTAACCGACTTATGCCATTTCTTGTGTCAGCATTCAATTAAAAATTTCAAAAGACGTTTTAGAGGAAAAATGAGCATAAAGATTGCACTTCTTCCAAGATCATTCGTCTTGAGCAACCAAACATTTTTATGCACTTCAGGCACATAAACTTTTAGAAAACATGTCTATGAAGAGTTTTAGGAAGAGATGTTAAGCGAAATCATCCTCATTTTAATCTGACAGGCACTTTTTAAACCCATCACTCACCGTGGTAACCCCCCAAAATTAACAAAAAAAAAAAAAAAAACGACAATTTTTTTTTTCCATTTCTGTTTATTCCAATAAGATCAGTATGTATCTTTTTGACCATTATATAAAGGTTCAAATGCCTTCAAATGATACTGATTGAAAAAAAACACTGTCAGGTTCAAACAGCCACACTGAAATTAAGAAAAATATATAGAACAACTATATAACAAAACTCTCTCATCTCTTTATACAAGTAATCTTCATCAACTCCGCCCTCAGCATTATCATCTTCATCTATATACTGCTCAGCAGATAAAATCACATCTTCACAAACACCAGTCATCACACTTTTATTAACAGATGCCTCTTCTTCATCAACATCAAAATCAAAATCTTCATCAACACAGGTGGCATCATCATCATCAGGTTGTTTATATGTAAAAGTTATGAAACATTTAAGTATTTTTCAGGTCTTGACCAATTTTTGTACAAAACTAAAGAACACACGATCCAGCATGTCCAGTCCAGACAAGATTACATACAAATCAAATAATCAAAAAAATTCCATAATCGAATTTTGCATGCAGAGAAAAATACCAATACTCATACAATACTCATATTAAGTTTCTAAAGTACATGCATATGGGATTTTCTTTGACTGATTTGCAATGGAATCATGGCTTTCTTAATATTCCAGCAGACCTGAGGTATCTCTCTCTCACTCTCTCTCTCTCTCTCTCTCTCTCATATACATATATATATATATATATATATATATATATATATATATATATATATATATATATATATATATATATATATATATATATATCTTCTTCTTCTTCTTTTACTTTCGGCTGCTCCCTTCAGGGGTCGCCACAGCAAATCATCC
Source organism: Plotosus lineatus (assembly GCA_024760905.1). Lineage (NCBI taxonomy): Eukaryota > Metazoa > Chordata > Actinopteri > Siluriformes > Plotosidae > Plotosus > Plotosus lineatus. Next base: position 50,138,196 of record CM045732.1, read on the forward strand.
GCCTCCATCTCACCCTGTCCTCTGCATCTTCTTTTCTGACTCCAACGACCTTCATGTCTTCCTTCACCACATCCATAAATCTCTTCTTTGGTCTTCCTCAAGGCCTTCTGCCTGGTAGTTCCAACCTCAGCATCCTACTGCCAATATACTCACTATCCCTCCTCTGTACATGTCCAAACCATCTCAATCTAGCCTCTCTGACTTTGTCTCCAAAACATCTTACATGGGCTGTCCCTCTGATATACTCATTTCTGATCCTATCCATCCTCGTTACTCCCAGAGAGAACCTCAACATTTTCATCTCTGCTACCTCCAGCTCTGCCTCCTGCCTTTTCCTCAGCGCCACTGTTTCTAAGACATACAACATCGCTGGCCTCACCACCGTCTTGTACACTTTTCCCTTCATTCTTGCTGACACTCTCCTATCGCACATCACACCGGACACTTTTCTCCAACCATTCCAGCCTGCCTGCACACGCTTCTTCACCTCTTTTCCACACTCTCCATTGCTCTGGATTGTTGAGCCTAAGTACTTAAAATCCTCCACCTTCGTTATCTCTGTTCCCTGTAACATCACCGTTCCTCTTGGGTCCTTCTCATTCACACACATGTATTCTGATTTTCTGAGGCTAACCTTCATTCCTCTCCTTTCCAGGGCATACCTCCACCTCTCTAGATTTTCCTGCACTTGTTCTCTGCTCTCACTACAGATCACAATGTCATCTGCAAACATCATAGTCCATGGAGATTCTTGTCTCACCTCGTCTGTCAGCCTGTTCATCACCATAGCAAACAAGAAGGGGCTAAGAGCTGACCCTTGATGCAGTCCCACCTCCACCTTGAACTCTTCTGTCACACCGACAGCACACCTCTCCACTGTCTTACATCTCTCATACATGTCCTGCACCACTCTAACATACTTCTCTGCCACTCCAGACTTCCTCATGCAATACCACAGTTCTTCTCTCGGCACCCTGTCATATGCTCCCTCTGACCTTCTCTGTACTTCTCTATTAACATCCTCAAAGCAAACATTGCATCTGTGGTGCTCTTTCTTGGCATGAAACCAAACTGTTGTTCACAAATGCTGACCTCTGCCCTTAGTCTAGCTTCCACTATTCTTTCCCAGCACACTTCTCCTCCACTCCTCCGGCATCTGCTCACTCTCTAGGACCTTGTTGAATGTTCTTGTCAGAAAATCTACTGCTACCTCTCCTAGACACTTCCATACCTCCACAGGTATGTCATCAAGACCAACTGCCTTTCCATTATTCATCCTCTTCAATGCCCTTCTCACTTCACCTTTACTGATCTTTGCTACATCCTGCTCCTCAATGGTCACCTCTTCTACTCTTTTTTCTCTCTCATTTTCCTCATTCATCAGCTCTTCAAAGTACTCTTTCCATCTTCCCAGCACACTTCTGTCATCAGTCAATACATTTCCCTCTCTGTCCTTTATCAATCTAACTTGCTGCACGTCGTTCCCATCTCTATTTCTCTGCTGTGCCAACCTGTATAGATCATTTTCTCCCCCTTTACTGTCCAACCTATCATACAAGTCATCATACGCCCTCTGTTTGGCCTTAGCCACTGCTACTTTTGCCTTACGCTGTGTCTCCCTGTACTCCTGTTTACTCTCTTCGGTCCTCTCTATGTCCCACTTTTTCTTAGCTAACCTCTTCCTTTGTACACACTCCTGCACTTCCTCATTCCACCACCAAGTCTCCTTATCTACTTTCCTTCCAGAGGACACACCAAGTACTCTCCTACCGGTGTCCCTGATCACATTTGCTGTGGTTGTCCAGTCATTTGGAAGCACTTCCTGGCCACCCAAAGCCTGTTTCAACTCCTCTTTGAAGACAACACGACACTCTTCCTTTTTCAACTTCCACCACTTTGTCTTCTGCTCTGCCTTTGCTTTCTTCACCTTCTTCACCATCAGCGTCATCCTGCATATCACCATCCTATGCTGTTTGGCAACACTCTCACCCACTACTACTTTGCAGTCACTGACTTCCTTCAAATTACATCGCCTACACAAGATGTAGTCTACCTGTGTGCTCCTACCTCCGCTTTTATAAGTCACCCTATGCTCCTGTTTCTTCTGGAAGAAAGTATTCACCACAGCCATTTCCATCCTTTTTGAAAAATCTATCAACATCTGTCCTTCTGCGTTCCTGTCCTGGATACCAAACCTGCCCATCACTTCCTCGTCCCCTCTGTTGCCTGCACCAACATGTCTATTGAAGTCTGCACCAATGACCACTCTTTCACCTCTGGGGGTACTCTGCATTACTTCATCTAAGTCACTCAAGAATCTCTCCTTCTCTTCTAGCTCACATCCTGCCTGTGGGGCATAAGCACTAACAACATTGAGCATTACACCTTCAATTTCTAACTTGAGACTCATCACTCTGTCTGACCTGACACTCTTTTCACTTTTAGAACATTCCTGACAAACCCCTCCTTCAAGATGACTCCTACTGCATTTCTCTTCCCATCCACACCATGATAAAATAGCTTAAACCCTGCTCCTAAACTTTTAGCTTTGCTACCTTTCCACCTGGTCTCCTGAACACACAGTATGTCCACCTTCCTCCTCTGCATCATGTCAGCCAGCTCTCTACCTTTTCTTTGCATAGTTCCAACATTCAAAGTCCCCACTCTCAGTCCTAGACTCATGCCTTTCCTCTTCTCTCTCTGCCTACGGACACGCCTCCCACCTCTCCTTCTTCGATGTCTTCGACTAACAGTAGTCCAATTTCCATCAGCACCCTGTTGATTGACAGCACTGATGGCGGTCGTTGTTAACCCGGGCCTCGACCGATCCGATATGGGGGTAATATTTCTGATTTGCATCATAAAAGTTTGGCATTGGTTTTACGTCGGATGCCCTTCCTGACACAACCCTCTGCATTTCTCCGGGCTTGGGACCGGCATGAGGGGGAGAGACACTGGTTAGTGCCCCCCCCCACCTCATGGCATATATATGTATGTATGTAGGGCAGTGGTGGCTTACTTGTATAGGGCACTGGACACACACACACACACACTCACAGAGACTGTAAGCAGTGGGGAAACTGCTCATTTGTGCATCCATCGCACCATTTGCACTCATTTGCCCCACTCCCTTCATATACTGTATTTTCCTTAATTCAAATTGCACTAGTTCATGTGGATGCTGCTAATTTAACCGTTTGCACACTGTGTGTGTGTGTGTGTATGTGACAGAGAGACAGAGAGAGAGAGAGAGAGAGAGAGAGAGAAATAATCTTCAAAGCCGAATTCCAGCATCAAATTTAACATCTGTACTAATGCTGCTAGACATCACAGATGACATTTCACTCTCCTTTTCCAGAAATTATATGCATTCACAATCTTATAAATAAACTTACTTACCGTTATTGAAGAGAAAGTCGGAGAGAAGTTCCGCATGTGGTATACTAGAATTAGGAAGTAAACCAGAAGTTAACGTGTGACGGGCACTGCGCATGTGCAAGCCCGAGCTCACCAATCAGGGTGCTCATTTCAGCTCTTACTTAGCAACTAGCCAGCATTGTTTACGTGCATATCATCTTTGTAACCTTTATTTTATTCACTGAAACGGCATTTTAATATTAAAACAGTATCCAAAATGGAGAGACGACTTCACGACCGTTCTTCTGACGTATGGATTATAGTGTGTCTTGTTCCGAACTCAGTGAATAATTGCAAAGAAAACCGGTAAGTTTGCTACTGTTTTTATCTAGTTTTATGAGGGTGCTCCTCAAAAAAATGGAAATAAAAGACATTTTTAGTGAGTTTTAGTCTATTTCACTTGAGCAAGTGATAGTTGAATACAGTCGGCCCCCAATTTACGAAATTAATCTGTTCCAGAGCCCTTTTCGTATAGCGGGGATTTCGTAAGTAGGGGTCGCATCTTACATGTTAAACGCCTAATTCGTTCCAAGGCTCCAGTGTTTGGACTGGATAAACTCCATAAACCCTTTAAAAATGATAAAAGTACATCAATTTTGTATGAAATATGTGTTAAAATTAAAAGAAAATAATTTATTAAACCATTTAAACATTTTATTAACATATTTATTAATTAAACCATTATTAAACATTTTTATTAACACACACACACACACACACACACACACACCTCTCTCTCTCTCTCTCTCGCGTGAGCGCTGCGGGCCACTCCCACAAAACATGGAATTCAAAGTGCATTCCCTGCTTGACAAACTCAACTTTAATTTGATTCCTTGAGGGATCGGAATTCCAGATAAACTCAAATGCGCCCACAGTTATTAAACATTTACTGAATTAAACAACTGAAAAAGCTAAAAACTCAAGTGTTATTCCTTCTCTCTCTCTCTCTCTCTCTCTCTCTCTCTCTCTCTCTCGAGCATGCGCTGCGGGCCACACCCAGAAGACGTGGAATTCAAAGCGCATTCCCTGCTTGACAAACTCAACTTTAATTTGATTCCTTGAGGGATCAGAATTCCAGATGAGCTCAAATGCACCCACATTTATTTAACATTTACTGAATTAAAACAACTTAAAAAACTAAACTAAAGAATGAAGCTTGCTTCTGTCTCGATCTGGGAGGCCAGCGAGGCGGGATGTTGAGAGACAGCCAATGAGCGAGCAACTCACGCGTCGTGTGAAATTTTGATTGGTGCGTTTGAATTTCTTTTCGTAAGAGGGGGTTGTTTCGTATCTCCGGGATGGAAACTCAAGAAAATGTTTTTCGTAACCCAGGGATTTCGTACACAGGGGTCTTCGTAAGTTGGGGGCTGACTGTACTTGTTTTAATGGTTTATGCAAAAATCCGAATTTTGATTAAAAAAAATGACCATTTTGATTTTTTGGCCATTTTCTCGAAAGTAGTCCGTGTGACAAGTGCCTACATTCGGTGGAGCGCCTCACATTTGTTGAACTCTTTAATCCTACCAGGGAGGATGGACCCTATCTCAACTGACTTTAGGCAATGGTAGGGTACACCCTGAACATCTTGCCAATCCAGTGCAGTGCCAAGACAATGCCCAAGCTGAGCCTAAAATTCGAACCTTTTTGCTGTGAAGTAGACATGCTTACTACTACGATATTGGGCCACTCCAAAAGAATTAGAATCAGAGTTGGGTAGCCAACCTCCTCCAGTCCCTGCACTTGAGTAGAAATATGTGAAACTCTGCTTATTTTTAAATATACATGATACTGATGCTTCACTTGCAATGCTATACAGATCTTAATAGCCTATGATTTCTGCCTTCAGAGCAGAGGAACAAAAACAGCTTTATCTGATTCGTCTCTGCTTCCCTTGTCCACCCTGCCAAACAGATAAAAGCCGGGAATGCCTGCGCTCTCAAAACAAGAACACGGCTTAAATTCAGAAAGAAAAACATTCTGTTATTTATCAATGTGACTTTACTATTCAATAAGTATTTTTCTAATGTTCACAATAGTTTATATAATTGTATTTCAATTATGTAATGAATTAGAAACCAACATCTACTCATTAACTAAATTTACAATCCTGACCTTGCATTTGCAAAAAAAAAAAAAAAAAAAAAAAGAAGCACGTCACTAATATGAGTGAACAGTGCCTAAAGGTGACTTATAACTGACTTCCAGTATTTTTTCCACTGTATTGGTATAAAATGTACATAACAAACTACATCCTTCTTACTACAACGCCTTCTTTTGACCCCTTTTTGAAATCCACAGGCAACACTGTCCTCGATCGGTGATAGTAAGGAGTCACAACAGGGATGGAATATTATACCCAGCGTTTCATTAAAGAGAATCTTAATTCTGGTGATTTCCGTAACTATCAATGGCGGCACGATGGCAAAGTGGTTACGAACTGTGCCTCACAGCAAGAAGGTCCTGGGATTGATTTCCGATATTGGGGAGTTCCTGTGTTGAGTTTCCATGCTCTCGCCATGCTTCCGTGGGCTTCCCCTGGGTACTCTTGGTGCTTCCACAGTCCAAGACATGCACATTAGTCTAATTGGCTGTTCCAAATCGTCCCTAAGTGTAGATGTGTAGATGTGTAGATGTCTGGATGTGTGGATGTGTAGCTCTGCGTGCGCGCGTGTGTGTGTGTGTGTGTGTGTGTGTGTGTGTATGTGTGTGTGTGTGTGTGTGTGAGAGACTATGTCAGCTGAGATAGGCCCCACTGACCCTAATAGGGTTAAGTGGTTTGGAAATTGAGTGAGTGAGTAAATATCAAACCCGGCAAATTATTTATTCCTTCATTTATTTATTATCTGAACTGCATTGTCCTAATTAGGGTCGCGGAGAGGCTGACGCCCATCGTGCAGGACTTGACTATATACAGTACTTCTTAATAATGTACTGTGAATGCTGAAAGTGAAGTTGTACATGTTTACTGCAGATGCAGATTTTGAACCTTCTTTCTCGTTACTGTTTACTCTGTGCTCAAACAACGAAAGTCTAAAGCCATTGGTTAAATTTTAATACTAAACCGCTAAATGTTTTCTGCCTCAATGGGCTTTTTACACCAGAGCCCAGTGGCTCATCAGGCCGGTGCTTATCCCCGGTGTCCATAGGGTGAAGCAACCAGGAATTCAACTCCTCCTGGGTGGAATGCTAGTCCATCTCAGGATACCTTCCCAGTATATTTTTACTGGTACCCATTTATATTGCTGGGTAAACAGAGGCACACTTGTGGTTAAGACCTTGCCCAGGGGTCTTAGTACAGTGGGGGTCTAACTGGGATTCAAACATACAACCTCCTGATCATGAGCCCAGCACCCTAACCACTATGCCACCGCCCCCACAAATTTCTGCCTTAATATCACCATAAAACTTTTATGAATTTGTATTAAACATTCATTCCTTCATGGTGCTCTTGAGTGGCTCATGGACAAGGTGTGTGACTGTTAACCCGGAGATTGCAAGTTCAAGTCCAGTTTAATGTACACAGCCTCCTGTGGCCAGGAGTCAATGGGAGCTAATTGGCCAAGATCACGCGGGGGGAGGGAGGGACCGTGCATACACTCCCTTCCAGCCAATCATGGGCGTCTGTGAGCTAATTCGTACGAGTGTGTTAAACCGCCCTGAAGAGGCATGTGGTTAGAATTGCATGTCACAGAGGGGGCATGTGCATGCTTTCGCTCGTCTCTGGTTGGTGGTGGTCGTAGGTGATAGGGAAGGCAATACCTGATAGGTGGGAAATGGATATGACTATATTAGGGATAAGATGGGGGGTGGGTGTGGGGGTGGGGGTGGAAATCATTCATTTTCTGAGCTGCTTAATCCAAATTAGGGTCACGGGGAGGCTGACACCCATCTCAGCTGTCTCTGGGAGAGGGCAGTGTACACTCTGGACAGCTCACCAGGCCATTGCATTGCAGAAACATTCTGACGGCGATGCAGCTGCTCTTGACAAAAGTCAGCAATGTTTCTTTTACATGAACATCTCACCATAGACAGTGAGAGACATGGCCGGGCTTTGATAACCCAGTTAGCTGCACTGGGGTTGTACCAAAAAACTTTGCATAATTTTTTTTCAATCCAGGAAATGTGTCATAATTCATATTTAAGGGAATCTAGCGGACTGTGCAAAGTGCAGGGAGGGATGTATGAAGTCTCTGGAAAATTCCTTGAAACATGTTTAATTTAGTGAGGTGTAAAAGTGTAAGTAAAGCATTTTTAATTTATTTAGATTCATGGATTTGTGGAATAATGGTGCTGTATGGAAGCCGAAGGGGTGTAAACATGATGATGTTGGAGAAAGTGTTGATGGTAATGGTTATTGATTCCTTTAAGATTCTGTGCATTGCACCGTTGTGCCTCGGTCTCATGTAATGTGCAGTGGCTAGGCTTAATACATCCGGCTCCTCAATGAAGTGCGTAAGGCCTTTATTCATTTCTACGCCTGCTATCAGTGTTTGGATGGAGAATTGTTTGGTGGCATTCGTCTTTTCTTCTAACAGACTCCAAGTAAAGACTGCAGGGGATGTGAACTATAGAACCTCGATAAAAATCAAACTAAGCATCCATCACTCCCTGTTTTCTAGAATTGTGGATTTAAACACTGGTTAATTGAAGTGCTTCAGTCCAAGAGCCACTTGATACGACTGAATACAGATGAGTGAAAGGGCTTCAGTTGTTCTTTTGGTTTTCTGCCTTTGTAACTGACCACGCAAGGCTTCTTTTTTCTCCTTCAGCATGTTTCAAAATACCTGTGTTGTATTATATGTATTATATTATTCGTACAGTAGAACTCAGGATTTTGTTTTTGGCTTTTCTGATTTTCTGTGAGTCAGCGTGACTTATGCAAGCACCCTGACATGCTTACAGCTGCAAACTTGAACAAGTACTGTATAAAGGCTGCTTTATACTAGGTGCATGAGGTTGAGAACCCCTGTGAACAGTTCAAATACCCACTGCTGTATCTGCTGTATCTGCTGTACATCGCTGATGTAAATACAGTCGGCCCTCTACTTACGAAAACCTCTGAATACGAAAAATCCAGGTTACAAAAAACATTTTCCTAAATTTTCGTCCTCTGTATGCGAAACAACCTCTTCTTACAAAAAGCCCCAAACGCGCCATTTAAACATTCAATCGCGCCATTTAAACATTCAAACGCGCCATTCAAACATTAAAATGCGCCATTCAAACCTTCAAACAATGCACGAGTTGCTCTCTCATTGGCTGTCTCCCAACATCCCGCCCCACTGGCCTCCCATTGCCCAGGAGGGAGCTGAACTGTACCCATTCCTGTACCCATACTTCCTGTTTGTCACTTCCTGTTTGTTCGTGAAGGAGAGTTGAACAGGACTGTTGGCTCGTGAGTTTTTTTGAGAATGATCATTGCAGCATTATATTTCGTTATCCATGATGGACCCCAAGAAAGTCATTTCCAGTGACTGTGCGATTTGAGCAAAATCGCAAAGGAGTATGGCCAAAACCCCTCTACAATCGGGATGATATTGAAGCAGAAGGAGACCTTAAAAGCGGAGATACAGTGACTGAGGTGATTATTACGGAAAAAGCAACCGCCATATTTAAGGACCTCGTGAAGGAAGGTGGGGGTGGGGGTTCTTCAGACCAGCAACCCCTGGACTTTAAAGCGTCGCATGGGTGGTTCGAGAGATTTAAAAAAGGTCAATTTTCTTTTACTTTTAACACATATTTCATACATATTTCATACAAAATTGGAGTACTTTTATCATTTTTAAAGGGTTTATGGGGAAGTCTTGGGAGCCTTGGAACAAATCACATGTTTTGCATGTAAAATGCACCTCTACTTACGAAAACTTCAGGTTACGAAAAAGGCACTGGAGCAGATTAATTTCGTAAGTAGAGGGCTGACCGTATCAAGTATTAAAATCGGCTCCCATCAGATAGCATGCTAGACTCAGACCATGACCATTGTCTGTAGAAAAATGGATAACGTATCTCCAGGTTTATAGAAATGAAGCCAAAATTCCTGTGCCATGTTTTCAAGATCCAGACGTCCCATACACATAATCATTTGGTAGCATTGACTCCATCTCCCAATAACAACGTGCAACATGATACTCAAACTCATTCATGTATTCAAAAGTGAAGCTCGACTTTTATTTTGTAGTACAGTCTAATAATGGTTTTTTTAATGGTTTCTGGGAGAAAGTTAAAATGTACAGATATAACTGTTTGAATTTGAGGCAGTACAAAATAAAAGCAGAGCTTCACTTTTGAATACATGAATGAGTTTGAGTCCCAGGCTCAGTAAAAGCGTGACTATGTGGAATTTGTATCTTCTCCCAGTTTCCTTCCACAGTCCGTAAACATGTACAGTAGGCTAAATTTTTGTTTTAAAATGCAGTTAGATGTGAATGGTTGTGTGCCTGTTGGCTCTGTGATGAACTGGCAAGCTGTTCAGAGTGTGGGCTGAGATAGATGTTTTAATTGTGATAATCTGTGTTGTCTAATTGTGTTAAGCAGTTCAACAAATTTATATATATATTTATATAATGTATATGTATATATATATATATATATATATATATATATATATATATATATATATATATATATATATATATATGAATGCATGGACATTGACAGTTTTTCCATATACATAAATACAGTAGGTGGGTGGTGCTTCAGGTTATAACCAGCTAGCCAGGATGCCACACTTGTTTTGGCTTTACTTTTATCGGCTGTCCATGTTTTCTACAGTCAGTGTCGCTGACTTTAAAATGTGAATTATTACAAAGTCACATGTTCTGCTTCTCTTTCTAACTATCGCAGTGATTATCATGATTTGCATTAAAAAAAAAAAAACCTCCAGACTTATTTTTGAAAGTATTTTCTAATCTAGGAAATCGAGAAGACTTGTATGCAAAACAGACCTTTCAGGAGATCTAAGGGTAACATGAGAGGTTTTTTAAATTCCAACACTATCTTGAATAAAAAAGGTAATCAATAAATGTGCAGAGAAGTTGCTAAGTATGCAAGTTGTGGCTGTGTAGTTTTTTTAATCAGAGTGTGTGTGTGTGTGTGTGTGTGTGTGTGTGTGTGTGTGTGTGTGTATGTACTTGACAAAATCAACAAATCATGACATACAGTACAGTACTATGCAAAAGTTTTAAGCACCCTATTTTTTTAGTATACACTTTGCTATAGATTTTTATTTTATAATTTGTTCATTAGGAGGTTACTTCAAAAACACTGTAGATTTCCAAACATTAGTTTTCCATCACAAAATGAAATGTGATGTAAAAAAAACAAAACAAGATGTAAGTACAGTATGTCAATAAATAAAGCAGCATATTATGTTGCGATGACCTCTCAGAAAAAAGTAATGAAGGCTGTGATTCACATTCAAATAAAGAATTAAGTCTAAACGTCAACATTTCCAGGACAATTGTGGCTGGTTCTGGAGGAGACTCGGTAGACACTGCACTTGTAAATCTTCACAAACCGGACCTGATGCTATTCTATTTTGAAACAAAAAGTATAATATTATACTATATATATATATATATATGTGTGTGTGTGTGTGTGTGTGTGTGTGTGTACCCTAGTCCTTCACAAAAAATTAGCATATTGTGATAAATTTCATTATTTTCTACTGATAAAATATAATTTTTCATTAATCATAATTTTCTACTGATTTTGTACTGATAAAAATTAAACTTTCACATATTTTAGATTCATTGCCCACCAACTGCAATATTATATATATATATATATATATACATACAGCTCATGAAAACCCAAAATCCCTATCAAAAATCCTTCTCAAAAAATTAGCATATTTCACCCGACCAATAAAAAAAGTGTTTTTAATACAAAAAAAGTCAACCTTCAAATAATTATGTTCAGTTATGCACTCAATACTTGGTCGGGAATCCTTTTGCAGAAATGACTGCTTCAATGCGGCGTGGCATGGAGGCAATCAGCCTGTGGCACTGCTGAGGTGTTATGGAGGCCCAGGATGCTTCGATAAGCTCATCCACAATGTTGGGTCTGGTGTCTCTCAACTTTCTCTTCACAATATCCCACAGATTCTCTATGGGGTTCAGGTCAGGAGAGTTGGCAGGCCAATTGAGCACAGTAATACCATGGTCAGTAAACCATTTAGCAGTGGTTTTGGCACTGTGAGCAGGTGCCAGGTTGTGCTCAAAAATGAAATCTTCATCTCCATAAAGCTTTTCAGCAGATGGAAGCATGAAGTGCTCCAAAATCTCCTGATAGCTCGCTGCATTGACCCTGCCCTTGATAAAACACAGTGGACCAACACCAGCAGGTGACATGGCACCCCAGACCATCACTGACTGTGGGTACTTGACACTGGACTTCAGGCATTTTGGCATTTCCTTCTCTCCAGTCTTCCTCCAGACTCTGGCACCTTGATTTCCGAATAACATGCAAAATTTGCTTTCATCCGAAAAAAATTACTTTGGACCACTGAGCAACAGTCCAGTGCTGCTTCTCTGTAGCCCAGGTCAGGCACTTCTGCCGCTGTTTCTGGTTCAAAAGTGGCTTGACCTGGGGAATGCAGAACCTGTAGCCCAGTCCACTGCTTCCACAGGTCCCCCAAGGTCTGGAATCGGCCCTTCTCCACAATCTTCCTCAGGGTCCGGTCACCTCTTCTGGTTGTGCAGCATTTTCTGCCACACTTTTTCCTTCCCACAGACGTCCCACTGAGGTACCTTGATACAGCACTCTGGGAACAGCCTATTCGCTCAGAGATTTCTTTCTGTGTCTTACCCTCTTGCTTGAGGGTGTCAGTGATGGCCTTCTGGACAGCAGTCAGGTCGACAGTCTTACCTATGATTGTGGTTTTGAGTAATGAACCAGGCTGGGAGTTTTTAAAAGCCTCAGGAATCTTTTGCAGGTGTTTAGAGTTAATTGGTTGATTCAGATGATTAGGTTAATGGCTCGTTTAGACTACCTTTTCATGATATGCTAATTTTTTGAGATAGGAATTTTGGGTTTTCATGAGCTGTATGCCAAAATCATCAGTATTAAAACAATAAAAGACTTGAAATATTTCAGTTGGTGTGCAATGAACCTAAAATATATGAAAGTTTAATTTTTATCAGTACATTACAGAAAATAATGAACTTTATCACAATATGCTAATTTTTTGAGAAGGACTAGTATATATATATATATATATATATATATATATATATATATATATATATATATATATATATATATATTTATAATATTGAATTAGTACTATAATTTACGGAAGAATTATGTAGAGATCTGTAATTCAATATAATTATTTAATTTTTAATTTACATAACTATAAGGCATCTTTGCTCTACACTATTCTTTTAACACACATATATATATATATATATATATATATATAAAACACACACACACACACACACACACACACACACACACACACACATATATATATACAGTGATACCTCAGCTCACGAACATAATTGGTTCCCAGAAAGTGTGTGTAAGGCGAAAAGTTCGTCTTCCGAACATTTATTTCCTATAAGAAACCATTAAAATGAGAATAATCCGTTCCCAGGTCCCCATAAAACATAATTTTCTACTAAATAAGCCTTAAAACTACACAAAAATATACTTTATTTTATGTATAATAAATGTGCTATTGTATTGTAATTAAAGAAATAAACTGTACTGTATAATAAAGTCGTTTTATTTACCTTTGTGATGGTAGTTGATGGCTTGATGGAATGGAGTGGGAGGAGGGAGGGAGGGAGGGAGTTACTGTTTGGAAGGAGAGTTTGGAAACGCCTACTGTTTGGAAACACCCTTAGCCACTCACGCACCCTTAATAGCTTCCTTGTTCTTAAGGATGGGAGCAATGGTAGACTTAGCGTACTGGTACTGGGACGCTAAGTCACACAAACGCACACCTCGTTCGTGTTTTTCAATGATCTCCGCCTGTGGTGGGGTCTTTTTCGGTCCCATAATAGCAAAAGTACACTCAATATGGTCCAAAATGTCTATCAAACACAAACCACGTCCGCACTCAAAGAAAGGGGGTGACGAACTGTGACGCCATGAGCGTGCATCAGCTTCTCGTGGCCCCCACCGTGGCGCTGTTCGACCGCGTGGTTTGGTTCATCCGCCGAAAACTAGTTCGTCAGCAGAGACTATATGCTCGCAAATTTAATGTTCTTGAGGCGAAAAGTTCGTGAGCTTAAGCGTTCGTCAGCGGAGGTTTTACTGTATATATATATATATATATAAAAACAAAAATAAAAGGACAGGACAAAGACTTTCTATTGAAACTCCATTTATCACTACAGATCTGTTTCGAGGGGTGGTGAAACCATCCTCTCTCTTCAGGTGATTATAGAAGAATATAGGTATAATCACCTGGTATAATATACCAGGTATACACCTGGTATAAGTCTTTGTCCTGTCCTTTTATTTTTGTTATTTGCTCTACCAAAAAGTATTGAGCACTCTCCTACGGAAGGATCTACTCAGAAAATCCTATATATACACACACACACACACACCCTGGGTCACCATAGTCTAATTGTTAGAGCAACGGCTTTGAGACTGAAAGGTTGCTGGTTTGTTTCCCAAATCAGGAGGACAAGTGTGTGGTAGTGGGGGAGTTAACAGCACCTTTTCTTCCTCCCGATAAGTCTGTAATGCCCTTGAGCAAGACACCTAACCCCAGCTGTTCTCTGGATTCCCTAATGTGTGTGTGTATGTGTGTATATGTGTGTGTATGTGTGTGTGTGTGTGTCAGCCCACTTCTCCGAGTGTGTGCTCACTTTTGATAGGTTAAATACAGAGGTAATAAGTTCCCCTATGGGATTAATACATTTACATTGGTAGTAGTATGCTGAGGTTGGAATTACCAGGAAGAAGGCCCAGAGGAAGACCAAAGAGATGATTCATGGATGTGGTGAAGGAGGACATGAAGGCAGTTGGTGTAAGAGAAGAAGATGCAGAGGACAGGGTGAGATGGAGGCAGATGATTCGCTGTGGCACCCCCTGAAAGGAACAGCCGAAAGGAAAAGAAGAAGATGGGATTAATACAATACAGACGCTCCCCGACTTACTTTCATCCATTTTACGTTTTTTTCGATTTTACGTTTTTTTTTTTTTTTAATGTCAAATTTTGAGTTTAGACGTACCTACGTAGTACGATGACGTAATGATGCTGCGTCCATTATTTACAAACGACAGACTGAACGTGCCCCTCCTTCTTCACGGTTCAGTTATATAGACACGTATATTTATATGTCAGTTATATAGCGTGTTACCCTTGTGTTAAGACGTCGTGTCTGTGATCTTTGTGTTGCGGACTTTTGTAACCCTAAGTAAATATGGTTGGTCAGAAGTGTAAGCCTACTAGCATGGGTGCAAGTCTCATACACAGAAATGAATTAACTATCTGCTCGGATCGGCGCAATCTACCATGCATACTCAGTTAAGCAAAGAGAGTTGTAAATGAAAGAGAACTCTCTGCTCTGCTGGTGATTCACATCAGTGCAAGCTGAGTACTAAACAAGTTCAACGGACCCTTGCTCACTTGAAAGACCGGAAGTCCATATAACCCGCCTTCAAGCACAGCAAGTGCACTACTTTCGGTATTGAGCACATCACATATTGTAAGCGTTGATTGGCTGTTTTAAGCTTCATGTAACATGAATTTTATATATATACTGTAATTTTTTTTATTTATTTAATGTTTGTCAAGGTTTAGTTTCCATCGAATGTGGTCATGATTAATTAAAGGTCTTGTGCTTTGATTGAATTTTCTATCAGAGCTTCTTCTACAGCAGTCCATTAAGCAGCAGGAGCTGTAATGATCCGCTTACT
>CM045732.1:50160995-50165995 GCA_024760905.1 Plotosus lineatus
TATGAATGCACACACACACACACACACACACACACACACACACACACACACACACACACACACACACTCACTCTCTCTCTCTCTCTCTCTCTCTCTCGCTCTCTCTCTCTGTGCCCTCATTTAGATTAAGTTTCTGTTCTGGGTACCAGAGAGACATGAATAGGCTGATGTTTGTTACACACACACACACACACACACACACACACACACACACACACACACACTGTGAGCTGTCAGACATGGAAAGTTTGACTCCACTGTCCTACTCCTATATATAGAAAATGGGAATACAGAAAAGGGATTAAATCAATGACTATGTAAGTGTGATCCCTTGAGACTCTTCAGTCCTTTACACACACACACACACACACACACACACACACACACACACGATTATACTGGGCACTGAATTTGGATAGTATCCGCTATATGGAATGAGACTGTGTATATTGTGTGTTCTGAATGTGGTGTGTTATATCTGTGTTCCAAAGTATGGCACAAACAGTGACTGAGGAGTAGAGAGATGCATTGATAGAAGATCAAAGTCCCCTTGGGTCCCATTGCTTTTTCCCAGTGTGTGTTTGTGGGGTGGGGGGGGTGGGGTGCAAGTGAGCGTTGTGAGTGGTGAATGGTGTCTGAGAGTGGAACTGTACACTGTCTCACACTTCCCTCTCATCTCATACCTCAAAATACCTGCAGTAATCTTCTACACCTCTGTCACTGTTGAATTGCAGGACACTTGCTGATTTACATACATCCTGATTGGCTTGTATATGTGTGTATTTCAGGTCTTCCAGCCCCTCATTGGCCAAATTCATGTGGGTGGAGTGACAGTGGTGGAGTTCCTGTCAGACAGACAGCTGGAGTTCTACACTGAAATAGAAGAGCTTTGTCCTTTTGAGGTCTGTGTGTAAATGTTTATTATTGTAATCCACGTGTGTTGCATGTTTTTTTTTGTGTGTGTGTGTGTGTGTGTGTGTGTGTGTGTGTGTGTGTTATTAATGTGAATGTTTGTGTGTAAGAGCTACAGAAATCATTTTTGAAATGTTATTTAACATTTGGGGTAGCATGGTGGTGTAGTGGTTTGCATGTCCACTTCATAGCAAGCAAGTCCTGGGTTTGATTCCGGGGCTCAGGTGTTTCTGTGTGGAGTTTGCATGTTCTCCCTGTGCTCATGTGGGTTTCTGCTGGGTGTGCTGATTTCTTTCCACAGTCTAAAAACATGCACATTAGGCTATTACAAATTAACCTTAGGTGTGAGTGTAAATTTAAATAGTTTATGTGTGTGTGTGTTGCCCTGTGATTATCTGGCAAGCTGTTCATGGTGTGCCTCAACTTTGCCCAGTGTCAACTGAGATAAACACCAGCCTATTCATGACCCTAGTTGGACTAGGCAATTTGGCTGTTCCAAATTTCCATCTAGTCATATTTTTACCTTGAAGTGTTAAGTTTGGTTAATGTTTTGTGCTTCTGTACTCCCTTTATTTATTCCGCTTACATACAGTTTTGTTTGTATGTTTGTTTGGTTTGGTTTATGATTTTACTTGATTTTATTTTCCCCAGATATGGTTTTGCCAGTGCTGCCCTCTAGCTAACTACACAACAGCTGATACAGCTGGGCAGGTGGAACAAACATGTGCTTTGCTCAGTGATATAGAAAGCATTACTCTGACATCATTTCAAAATTTTTACTTTCTTAAATCTTTCATTAATAGCTGTAGCAACCTTACTCAGTACTTTTGGCCATGCCCTGTTGAAAGAGCGAACATATTTCTATTGCACTACCTGCAACCCATTTCACATTTCTAAGGTAACTGAGGAGCACCGGTAGAACCAGGTAACAAACACGTCCTGATCATTTTTCATAATGAACAATCTTTTTAAAATGTGTTTAATAGGTCATTGTATACAGTGCTTAACAAAGTTTACTGGCACAAATACTGGGAGGATAACTTGCAATAGACAAAGTTGATTTACTCGTCGCTTCACACTACAGAAGTCTGATGAGCCAGTCAGCTCAGGTGTAAAAGGCACAGAAGACTTAACCTACCTTTAACCTTACCTTAAAAAAAATAAATAAATATTGGGGCGGTCATAGTCTAATGGTTACAGCTTTGGACTGAAAGTTTGATTCCCAAACCAGCAGGAAAAATGTGTGGCAGTGGGGGGAGCTTCACCTTCCTTTCCTTCCCATTCATGGATGAAGTGCCCTTCAGCAAGGCACCTAACTCCCAACTGCTCTCCAGGCACCCCAATGTGTGCGGTAGCCCACTGCATCGTGTGTGTGTGTGTGTGTGTGTGTGTGTGTGTGTGTGTGTGTGTGTGTGTGTGTTCACCGATTTAAGTTTGTGTGCTCACTTTGGATGGCAGAGGCAATAATTTTGCTTGCAGGATGTTGGAGTAAGGATTCATACAGTATAGCAAATACAGACGCTCCCCGACTTACGTTCATCCATTTTATGGGTTTTTTCCTTTTTTCTTTTTAGATTTTATGTTTTTGTTTTTTGTTTTTTCAATAAAAAAAAGTCAAATTTTGAGTTTAAACGTACCTATCTGATAAGCTGACGTAATGACGCTGCATTCATTGTTTACAAACGACAGACTGAGTGCATATAGTTATATAGCGTGTTACCCTTGTGTTAAGACGTCGCCTCTGTGATCTTTGTGTTTACACTGTTTTGCGGACTTTTGTAACCCGAAGCAAATATGGTTGGTCAGAAATGTAAGCCTACTAGCATGGGTGCAAGTCTCATACACAGAGATGAATTAACTATCTGCTAAGATCGGCACAATCTACCATGCATACTCAGTTAAGCAAAGAGAGTTGTAAAATGAAAACCTGAATCCACAAATTACAGAACAATTACAGATATTTATTATCTTTTAGCAGAATCCTAAGAGTGTATACTTATTTTTATATTAATATTTATGAGGATTTGTACTTGTTCTTTGTATGCATCTCTTGAATAAAGTTTACTTACTTACTTACTTACACAAAAGAAAGAACTCTCCACTTTGCTGGGATTCACATGGCAGGCTGTGTTCTAAACAAGTTCAATGGCACCTTTGTGCACTTGAAAGACCGGAAGTCTATATAACCCACAGCAAGTACACTGCTTTCGGTATTGAGCGCTTCACATATTGTAAGCGTTGATTGGCTGTTTTAAGCTTCGTTTAAAGTGACTCGGTATAAATAAGTGACTTATTTGAAATAAATGTTGATATTGTTTGATATATTTGATATTATTTTACAATGTTATGTTTATAATAATTGATTTAGGGGTGTTTTATGAGCTACGATAATGATATTTACGGATGTATAGTAGAGTATGAGCGTCATATGTCACGCGTCATATGTCACTGTAACAACTTACCTTCACTTTCAACTTATGTTCGACCGTCCGGAACCAATTAAAAACGTAAGTCGGGGAGCGTCTATATATATATATATATATATATATATATATATATATATGCATAAAATATACATATACAGTGATACCTCTGCTCACGAACATAATTGGTTCCCAGAAAGTGTGTGTAAGGCGAAAAGTTCGTCTTCCGAACATTTATTTCCCATAAGAAACCATTAAAATGAGAATAATCCCTTCCCACATCCCCATAAAACATAATTTTCTACTAAATAAGCCTTAAAACTACACAAAAATATACCTTATTTTATGTATAATAAATGTGCTATTGTATTGTAATTAAAGAAATAAACTGTACTGTATAATAAAGTCGTTTTATTTACCTTTGTGATGGTAGTTGATGGCTTGATGGAATGGAGTGGGAGGAGGAGGGAGGGAGGGACTTACTGTATGGAAGGAGAGTTTGGAAACGCCTACTGTTTGGAAACACCCTTAGCCACACACGCACCCTTAATAGCTTCCTTGTTCTTAAGGATGGGAGCAATGGCACACCTCGTTCGTGTTTTTCAATGATCTCCGCCTGTGGTGGGGTCTTTTTCGGTCCTATAATAGCAAAAGTACACTCAATATGGTCCAAAATGTCTAGCAAACACAAACCACTTCCGCATTCAAAGAAAGGGGTGATTTAACTGTGACGCCATGAGCGTGCGTCAGCTTCTCGTGGCCGCCACCGTGGCGCTGTTCGACCGCGTGGTTTGATTCGTCCACCGAAAACTAGTTCGTCAGCAGAGACTATATGCTCGCAAATTTAATGTTCTTGAGGTGAAAAGTTCGTGAGCTTAAGCGTTCGTCAGCGGAGGTTTTACTGTATTTGAACAGCTTATGGTTCATATTTTGTATTTTGTGTTAGTTAGTAAAACAAATAAAATTTTACAAGGGCAGAATTCTCCCTCTCTCCCTCATCCATTAGCTGAACCACTTAATTTTATTCTGGTCACCAGAAGGCTGGGACCTGTCTCAGCCAACAGTGTGTGAAGGCAGGTTACACCCTGAACAGCTTGCCAGACCATTGTAGGGCCAAAACCCAGGGGCAGTTTGAAGCAGCCAATTAGCCTAGTGTGCAAGTACAGGAAGGACATGCAAACCCGCTCAGCGAAATTCCCTTTCCAACCCCAGGACTCGAACCCAGGACTTTCTTTCATTGAAGTGGTCGTACTAACCACTCTGCCACCATGCTGCCACATTTGAATGTGAACTGGGTGAAAATCAATATATATTAAAAAGTTAAAAAGAAATGTGGATTAATTAATTATTATATATATATATATATATATTTAAATATAAACCCAAAATTTTAAACACCTGAATGTGGATATCCCAAGTGCAGCTAACTAGATTATCAAAGGCCAGCCGTGTCACTCACTGTCTACGTTGTGAGGAATGTAAAAGAACCCTTGCTGACTTAAAAGAGTGGGCTGACTAGCCGTCCGCATGTTTCTGCTCAGCGATGGCCTGGCAAGCTGTCCTCCGCCCTTGCCCAGAGACGGCTGAGATAGACGCCAGCCTCCCCGCAACCCTAACTAGGATTAAGCCGTTCAAAAAATGAATGAATGAATGTGGATGATTTTT
>CM045732.1:50168495-50173495 GCA_024760905.1 Plotosus lineatus
TCTCTCTCTCATATATATATATATATGTATGTATGTATGTATGTATGTATGTATGTAGCGCAGTGGTGGCTTACTTGTATAGGGCACTGGATCGCTGATCCTAAGGTTGACGGTTCGAGTCCCACTCTCCACAAGGTTATCACTGCACCCCAGCGTGCAGCTAACTGGGTTATCAAAGGGCGGCCATGTCTCTCACTGTCTATGGTGAGAGGCATGTAAAAGAACCATTGTTGACTTTCGACAAGAGTAGCTGCAAAGCCGTCAGCGTGTTTCTGCCCCTTGCTAAAGGGTTGTGTCAGGAAGGCGTAAACCTATGCCAAATCAAACATGCGATGCTTCGCTGTGACAACCCCTGAGAAAAAATGGAACATCCGAAAGGAAAAGAAGTATGTATGTATGTAATTTATGTATATATGTACACACACACACACACACACACACACACACACACACACACACACACCTGTGTCCTACCAACCTTGGGTATAACTTCAACTGCTTTAATTATTAATGCGGTTAATTAATGGTGTTTAGTCAAAAACCAATAGCAATAGTTGTTCTAATGGAAACCAGTAAAATGTCCCCACAAGGTCAAAGCTGTTCCATTCGATTTTATGAGGGCATGAAGATAGAAAAACATGGACACGGATACACACACACACACACACACACACACACACACACACACACACACATACACACACAAAGATGAAAGAACAACACCCTTCCTTTTATCATCCATCAACAGGCATCACAGCCTGGGAGTGATGAAATGATTGTGTGTGTGTGTGTGTGTGTGTGTGTGTGAGAGAGAGAAAGAGAGAGAGAGAGAGAGAGAGAGAGAGAGAGCAAGTGAACTGTGAGGAAAAGAAAGAGGAGACAGATAGAGCAGGAGGTCTGAGTGAGGGAGTCATTGGCGAACACTGATGTGATCTGAGTGTGACAATTCTGGAGACTCTAGAAGAGTCTTAAAAACAGCCACAACAATTTACTTCTCTTCTCTTGTTCCAGCTGTATTACACTCCGCCAGCCAATGCTCTTCACTCATCCACTCTCTGAGCTTTCTCCTATTTACTTCTGCAGCTGTGAGCTAGAGGCGTGAGTGAATTACCGAGCAGTCCCAGCTGTGCACTGCCAGAGCAAGAGGCAGGAAGAAAGGCAGGATATGAGGGGGGGGGTACAGGTGGAGGGAGGAAAAGATAGGAGTGGAGGGTGGATGGGGATATTAGAGCCTTGGCTGACGGTTTTGTATTTATTACTGTTTCCTTGACAACTCTGTGTGTGTGTGTGTGTGTGTGTGTGTGTGTGTGTGTTTTATGAAACTCAAAGCTCTCTCGTGTTGTCTTCTGTCTCTTGCCCTATGTCCTTCTATTTCACTCTCACCTAATGTCCTTTCATATGCATGATGTTGCTTTTTCTGTGTGTGAGAGTAACAGAAGAAAGCGAATTAGAAACTGATTCATTAACAGTTCAGGCGTAGCTTTCAATTTCAACTTTACAGGACTTTCTTTGTCATATGCTTTCTCCAGATCCACAAAGGCACAATGTGCTCTTTCTTGGCATGAAACCAAACTGTTGTTCACAAATGCTGACCTCTGCCCTTAGTCTAGCTTCCACTATGCTTTCCCATAACTTCATCGTATGGCTCATCAACTTTATCCCTCTGTAGTTGCCACAATTCTGCACGTCTCCCTTGTTCTTAAAAATGAGCACCAGCACACTTCTCCTCCATTCCTCTGGCATCCTCTCACTCTCTAAGACCTTGTTGAATGTTCTTGTCAGAAAATCTACTGCTACCTCTCTGAGACACTTCCATACCTCCACCGGTATGTCATCAGGACCAACTGCCTTTCCATTCTTCATCCTCTTCAATGCCCTCCTCACTTCACCCTTACTAATCTTTGCTACTTCCTGGTCCTCAACAGTCACCTCTTCTACTCTCTATTTTCTCTCTCATTTTCCTCATTCATCAGCTCTTCAAAGTACTCTTTCCATCTCCCCAGCACACTTCTG
The DNA here is from genome assembly GCA_024760905.1 of Plotosus lineatus. NCBI lineage: Eukaryota > Metazoa > Chordata > Actinopteri > Siluriformes > Plotosidae > Plotosus > Plotosus lineatus. The sequence goes on from CM045732.1 coordinate 50,170,509, forward strand.
TCATCAGTCAATACATTTCCCTCTCTGTCCTTTATCAATCTAACTTGCTGCACGTCCTTCCCATCTCTATTTCTCTGCTGTGCCAACCTGTATAAATCATTTTCTCCCTCTTTACTTTCCAACTGAGCATACAAGTCATCATACGCCCTCTGTTTGGCCTTTGACACCACTACCTTCGCCTTACGGTCCTCTCAATGTCCCACTTCTTCTATGCTCGCCTCTTCCTTTGTACACACTGCTGCACTTCCTCATTCCATCTCCAGGTTTCCTTATGTACTTTCCTTCCAGATGACACACCAAGTACGCTCCTACCTGTCTCCCTGATCACATATATCAGCATAAATATAATATAATATATTATATATAATATACATAAATAAAATATAAATAAAATATAACAATGGTAAGCTGAAGTAAGGATTTTCTTGACATGTTCAAATCCAAATTATTGAGTGCATTATATTCCATTAAAAATATTCTGATCATTAATTATTAACAATATATATATATATATATATATATATATATATATATATATATATATATATATATATATATATATATATATATTATATTGTCAAAGATCAGCTCTGAGCCCCTTCTTGTTAGCGATGGTGATGGACAGGCTGACAGACGAGATTAGACAAGAATCGCAATGGACTATTATGTTTGCAGATGACATTGTGATCTGTAGTGAGAGCAGAGAACAAGTGCAGGAAAATCTAGAGAGGTGGAAGTATGCCCTGGAAAGGAGGGGAATGAAGGTTAGCCTCAGTAAGACAGAACACATGTTTGTGAACGACAAGGACTCTAGAGTAATGGTGAGGTTACAGGGAGCAGAGATAAAGAAGGTGGAGGATTTTAAGTACTTAGGTTCAACAATCCAGAGCAATGGAGAGTGTGGAAAAGAGGTGAAGAAGCGTGTGCAGGCAGGTTGGAATAGTTGGAGAAAAGTGTCCAGCGTGATGTGTGATAGGAAGGTATCGGCAAGAACGAAAGGAAAAGTGTACAAGACGGTGTTGAGGCCAGCGATGTTGTATGGTTTAGAAACAGTGGCCCTGGAGAAAAGACAGGAGGCAGAGCTGGAGGTAGCAGAGATGAAAATGTTGAGGTTCTCTTTGGGAGTAACGAGGATGGATAGGATCAGGAATGAGTACATCAGAGGGACAGCACATGTAAGACGTTTTGGAGACAAAGTTAGAGAGGCTAGATTGAGATGGTTTGGACATGTACAGAGGAGGGATAGTGAATATATATTGGGGTTGGGATGCTGAGGCTGGAACTCCCAGGCAGAAGGCCTAGAGGAAGACCAAAGAGATGATTCATGGATGTGGTGAAGGAGGACATGAAGGTAGTTGGTTTAAGAGAAGAAGATGCAGAGGATAGGGTGAGATGGAGGCAGATGATTCGCTGTGGCGACCCCTGAAGGGAAAAGCCGAAAGGAAAAGAAGAAGAAAATTATATTATATATATGCTGCAGTATCAGCCCCTGAATTACAAGATTTATACAGTTATTATGCTGCATCATAACAATGAATGTTGTTATTGTTCGCTAGTATGGGAAAAGAAACTTAACGTGTTTACTCACATTCAGACAGTTTATTGCTCTAATATTTTTGTCAGAAGGATTAACAGGAATTCAGATTGAATGATGGACCCCCAGGATGGAGAGTAGAATTTCAACAGCATTTAATAAACACTGTTATCAGACCGGAAGACAGACTCTGTGAATGCAGTGAATGTTCTAAAAGCTTGAAGCAGTTTGCGTTAGCAATCAGTAAGGAGCTACGTACCAGTCCTGTCTGTCGTACCGTCACGAATACTGACTAAGCTTATCTCAGTCAGTGTGAACGTGACTCAGCCAAACCCCTCCTCTACCCTCCTCTACCCTCCTCTATCCTCCTCTAATCCCCTCCTCTGTCCCCCTCGTCTATCCTATTTTCCTTTTCTATATCCTCCTCTATTCCCCTTCCTCTCGCTCCTTTATTTCCTGTCCCCTGTTCTTCTCTATTCGCCCTGCTATATACTCCTTGATTTCCCCTCCTCCACCCTTCTCTACTCCCTACTCTCTCCTCCTGTATTCCCTCTCCTCTGTCCTCCTTCTGTCCCTCTCTTCTGTCTTCCTCTGTTCTCCCGCCTTTATCCTGCTCTGTTACTGCTATATCCTCCTCTGTTCCATCTTTTCCATGCTCCTCTATTCCCTCACCTCTAGCCTCCTCTATTCTCTTTCCTTTATCCTCCCCTGTTCCTTGCCTTCTCCATCCTCATCTTTTCCCTCTCATCTTTCCTCCTCTATTCCCTCCTCTATTCACCCTACTATATCTGTCTTTCCTCTTTTCTATCCTTCTCTATTCTCCTATTCCCATTTTATATCCTTCTTTATTTTCTCGCTTCTATACTCCATTATTTCCGCTCTTCTATTCCCTCTCCTCTAGCTGCCTCTGATTCAAATGTAAAGAAGTAAAGATATAAAATGTAAAAAATTATTAAAAATATACTTGTGAACTTTTCTCTATGTGTGTGTGTGTGTGTGTGTGTGTGTGTTTGTGTGTGTGTTTGTGTGTGTGTTTGTGTGTGTTTTTGTGTGTGTGTGTGTGTGTGTGTGTGTGTGTGTGTGTGAGTGTGTGTGTGTGTGTGGAGAAAAGGGTTTAGTGTTGGGAGAAGTCGAGAGGGTGGTTTCCATAAGGCTGTGTGGAACACTTTCCCTTTTGAGCCTGTGGTGAGAAAGACTCGACTATGAGTAAGCCACCCTGAAGCTGAGCAAACACACACACACACACACACACACACACACACACACACACACACACACACACACACAGTCTCAGGAACATGCAGTCATTCTCATCATCATCAGCACAGCAGTGCAAGTCGTAGCAGTTGTGCAAGTTCGTCAACAAAGGATCTCTCTATTTCTTTTTAACTAACAGTATTACAATAACGTGAATTGTGTGTGTGTGTGTGTGTGTGTGTGTGTGTGTGTGTGT
>CM045732.1:50175995-50178495 GCA_024760905.1 Plotosus lineatus
TTAGCTGCACCGTGGGCCAATCGGTTAAAAGATATTTAAATATTTCATTTTTATATCTACAGCCACAAAATCCACTAGTGATATTTTACAGTCAGCATGGTGGTGAATGGGTTAGTACAATTGCTTCACTACAAGAAGGTTTTGGGTTCAAGCCTGGAGCTTCTAGAGAGCATTTGTGTGGAATTTACATGTTATCCCCATAATTTCTTGTGTTTCCGTCGGTTTCCTTCAGTTTCTTGTCACTGTCCAAAGACATGCACATTAGGCTAATTAACTGTACCAAATTGCCTCTAGGTGTGAGGTTGAATGGTTGTGTGTATTGGCCCTGCCCTAGGTGCATCCCCACCTTTGCTCAGAATCAATGGGGAGAGTCTCCAGTCTCCCCCGACCCTAATAGGATTAAGCAGTTCTGTGAACAAATGAATGAATGAATGATACGGTTTTCATGCTATGCTAAAGCAGCATTTGAACAAACACCCAAGGATAAAAGTCAAACTCCCAGAAGAAAATATGAAATTATATAAAATAAATAAAAATATACCCACTTTAAAATATTAATTAAAAAACGTTGCATCATTGGATGATCATCTTCTTCTTCTTTTCCTTTTGGCTTTTCCCTTCAGGGGTCGCCACAGCGAATCATCTGCCTCCATATCACCCTATTCTCTGCATCTTCTTCTCTTACTTCAACTACCTTCATGTCCTCCTTCACCACATCCATAAATCTTCTCTTTGGTCTTCCTCTGGGCCTTCTGCCTGGTAGTTCCAACCTCAGCATCCTACTACCAATATACTCACTATCCCTCCTCTGTACATGTCCAAACCATCTCAATCTAGCCTCTCTGACTTTGTCTCCAAAACCTCTAACATGTGCTGTCCCTCTGAGGTGCTCATTCCTGATCCTATCCATCCTCGTTACTCCCAAAGAGAACCTCAACATTTTCATCTCTGCTATCTCCAGCTCTGCCTCCTGTCTTTTCCTCAGCGCCATTGTTTCTAAACCATACAACATCGCTGGCCTCAACACTGTTTTGTATACTTTTCCTTTCGTTCTTTCCGATAGTCTCCTATCACACATCACATCGGACACTTTTCTCCAACCATTCCAGCCTGCCTGCACATGCTTCTTCACCTCTTTTCCACACTCTCCATTGCTCTGGATTGTTGAGCCTAAGTACTTAAAATCCTCCACCTTCTTTATCTCTGCCCCATGTAACCTCACCGTTCCTCTTGGGTCCTTGTCTTTCACACACATGTATTCTGTTTTACTGCGGCTAACCTTCATTCCTCTCCTTTCCAGGGCATACCTCCACCTCTCTAGATTTTCCTGCACTTGTTCTCTGCTCTCACTACAGATCACAATGTCATCTGCAAACATCATAGTCCATGAAGATTCTTGTCTAACCTCGTCTGTCAGCCTGTCCATCACCATCGCAAACAAGAAGGGGCTCAGAGCTGACCCTTGATGCAGTCCCACCTCCACCTTGAACTCTTCTGTCACACCGACAGCATGGTGTGATGATCTATGCGTTGGAATATGCCAACAATCAGAACATATCAGAGCCATTGCATTGATTACATTTTATTAAACCTTGCATTCGTTTTTTCCTTCCATGTAAACACCAATCAGTAAACATTCAGCTGATGTATTATAGTGATTACGCCTCAGCAGTTTAAAGCCTGCTGTATCCCCTACTGTTATGCAATGCGTTCTGCACTCTATGAGCAAATAATCATTTTTACAGCATACATCACCATATCTGAACCTGACAGTACCAGAAAGTATTTGCATCTTATGAGGTGCATTGATCCTTTTCATGGTCATCTGGTGTTTCCACTCATCGAACCAGTATTCCATGTACCGTGAAACCTGCAAGCATCTGTAGTCAAATAATCAGAACTTGATGATCTAGAAAGAACTGCAGATATGTCCTTGAGATTAGAGTTAATATTTGTGCTGTGTAATGTACTTGATAGCGAACAGATTCATTGGGGCAAGATCCTGTTAGATATCTTGAACTTTATCATGTACTGCGATAAAGACATCTTAGCAAGTTTAATATCTTGAGGTCAAAGTCTGTTGGGGTTTTACACCAATCCTACTGGCACATCAGGTTAGAGCTTCTCCCAGTTTCTGTAGCGTGAAAGGCTAGGAGTTCAGATCCTCCTGAATGGCATGCTAGTCCATCACAGGTTACCATCCCAATATTTTTACTGGTCCCTATTTATGCTGGAAGGTGGACAGAAGCGCACTTGTGGTTAGGACTCTACCCAGGGCACAGTGGGGGTGGGGGGTGGGGGGGGGGGGTCGTATAACAGGGATTCGAACCCACAACCTCTGTCATACGCCCGGCACCCTAACCACAACACCACCACCTCAATAAGACTAAAAATATCCTCAATCTATTAAAAATTTGAAAGTATTTTCAATTATAATGTCACAATGAAATAAGCATTTAAAAAAAACTCGAAGGGTTAAAATATTAAAATGTGTTGATAT
>CM045732.1:50183495-50268495 GCA_024760905.1 Plotosus lineatus
AACCCAATACAGAATGCTTAAGATGTATAGTTATCAAATAGGCTTGGATGCCGCGGTGCTGTCAGTATAGGACATCAGCTGGTACGCTCATCTCTAATGATGTTGTGGCATTGAAAGATAATTAGTACGTCTTAATTCAGTAGACACTGATCAGCAGTAATGGTTAATTTATAATTTCATAGTGGTGATTAGGATGATTAATCTAGTAACTATTATCTATTTTAAGGTCATGCAACCTTGCGCTCTGTGAGTTTTTTTTGCACGCTGTAAAGTTTTGCAATGGTAGGAGCCCTTCTCTGGTCAACTAATATGCTACATACACACCATGTACAGTACATGCATGCTGAGTGAGTGAGGACGAGTGAATGACTGAGTAAGTGAGAGGCTGAGGAAGAAAGTGAATGAGTGAGTGGGGGTGATTGGCTCAGTAAGTGATTGAGTGGGTGATTAAGTGAGAGGATGAGTGAGTGAGTGAGTGAGTGAATGAGTGAGTGAGAGGCTAAGAGGTTAAGGGAATAGGTTACTGAACGAGTAGGTAAGTGTGTAAGTGAATGAGTGTTCGAGTGAGTGAATGGGTGGGTGAGGGAGTGCGTGGAACAGTAAGGGAGGGAAAGATTGGATGAGTGAATGAGTGGGTGAGGGAATAGCTGGGTTAGAGGGTGAGTGAGTGATTGGGTAAGGGAGTGAATGAGTGGGTGATTAAATGAGAGGGTAAATGAATTAACGAGTGAATGGGGTGAGAGGGTGAGTGAGTACGTGGGTGAATGAAGGAATGAGTGAGTGATTGAGTAAGAGGGTGAGTGAATGAAAGGGTGAGAGGGTGAGTGTGTGAGAGAGTTATAAGGTGAGTGAATGGGCAAGTTAATGAGGGAGTGATTGAGTGAGCGGGTGCATGAATTAGTGAGCTAGTGAGAGGGTGAGTGAAAGAAGGAGTGAATGGGTGGGTAAATGAGTGAGGATGTGATTGGGTCAGTACATGATTAGGTGAAGGAGTGAATGAGTGTGTGACTGAGTGAGAGAGTAAGTGCATTCAAGGGTGAGCAAGTGCATGAGTTGGTGGGTGTATGAAAGATTGAATGGGTGAGATAGTGAGTGAGGGCGTGAATGGGTCAGTAAATGAAGAGGTGAGTGCGTGATTTAGATGGTGAGTGAGTGACTGAATGGGTCGGCTAGTAAGTGGTCAATAGGTGAATGTGAGAGGGTGAGTAAATGAATGAGTGATAGGGTGGGATAGTGAGTGAAGGAATGAGTGAATGGGTAAGGGAGTGAATGAGGGGTAAATGAGAGAGTGAGTGGGTGCATGAGGGAGAGGGTCAGTGAATGTGACCGAGTGGGTGAGTGAGCAAGTGGATGTGCGGGTGGGGGAAGCAGACAGTGGGGGTCGGTAAGTGTTTGAGGGATTGGTTGAGTGAATGAAGGAGTGAGTGGGTCAGTAAGTGGGTGAGTAGGGGAGTGAGGGAGCATGAGTGAGAAAATGAATGAGTAAGTGAGAGAGGGAAGGCATGAGAGAGAGGGATTGGGTGATTTAGAGTGTGAGTTAGTGAGAAGATTGAGTGAAAGAATTAACAAATGGCTGAATGAAAGCAGGGGAGGGAGTTAGAGCAAATGAGTGAGAGAATGTATGGTCAGTCGGTGCGAGATCAGTCCAAAAGCAATTAAATCACATCAACATTTCAGAGTACAGGAATGAAAGCTGGAAAGGTAAAAGTCCACAAGAAAATGAGAAGGGAGAAGGCTGACGGCCAGCATCTGACTTCACGAACAAAGCCAGCCATGCATCTCTGTGCCGTCACACATTTTACACTCCCTGCCCAGCTAATAGTGTTAAGACCTAGCTTAGACATGACCTTTCCAAGTGAGAGGGATCAACTTTAATCTTGTGTGTGTGTGTGTGTGTGTGTGTGTGAATATGAATGCTTGAGTGAGGGGGGGGAGGGGAGAGAAAGAATGATTGAGGGAGAAAGAAAGTGAGAGTACGGATATACTGTATAGGGAAGTCATTTAATATGTTCATGGTTATATGAGAAACAATACTGTCGTTGTTTAGTGTGTGAGTGCGAAAAAAAGTGTAATGTGTGGCTATGTGTGATAATCTATGTATTGATCATTTTGTGGGATTATTTTTGGGGGATTTGTGTGTATGTGCTGGTTCAGGGAACCCTCGCTACTTCGCGCTGCGGCTTCAGTGCATCACGGGTTTTTTTTTTTTTTAAATAATCATCAAATTAAAAAATAAGGAAATTAAGGAAGAATAGGGGGAAAAGTTAAGGAAACGGCCACAAAAACAAGGCCAATTGTGCAAAAAAAAAAAAAACCCAAACAAAAACAAAAAACAACCCAAAACCCCCCAACAAAACTGCCTACATTTTTATGTGATGCACGCATCTGTATTATAAGCATTTATAGCATTGACTATTTATTTATTGATATTATATACACATATACATGTACATATACGTCAGTCAGTGGGTTGATCCTACTTTGCGGAATTTGACGGTCTTTGGTGGTCTCGGTCCCCATTAAGCACGGAAAGTGAGGGATCCCTGTATTTTAAATAATTACTTTGCCTAGAACACTAGTTCAGCAAGACCTCACTAAGACAATTTATACTTCTACAGCTTCATGACTTGCTTCATGTCATTACATTTCATGCCCTTAACTATCACTGGGGTTAGGAGTTTCTGGTGGCACTGTGGTCCTGGGCATATGCCAGTGTCATCTCGGAAGAAAAAAAAAATCTGCGCTGTGCATGCAACAATGCTCTTAATTTCACTATTAAACACATTGTAATTCAACTTCACCAGGCATTTTATTGAATTTATTTTCAGTCGTGTCCTTAGTTCGTCATTCATGCACTTTCTGAACCGCTTAATCCTAATTAAGGTTGCGGGGAGACTGACACCTATCCCAGCTGATTCTGGGCGAGGGCGGGGAACACCCTGGACAGCGCGCCAGGCCATCGCAGGGCCTGTCCTTAGTTGTTTTCTTTCTTTTTTTTAATCCATGCCAGTAATTTGTGCTTCTAAAATACAGTAACTTCTTTCAAGACCACACAATACTTACTGATACAATTGTATATGAAATGAGAAGCTACTCACTGCATCAGTTTGGCTTTAAAGATTTGTTAGGCTTAAATGATGTATTGCCTGCTGAAACATATTAATCCAGTCAAAAGCTCTTGAGACTCTTGTGGACTCGAGCATGAACCCAATGACCCACAGAATTATAAAAATGAGAAAAATGTAATCTGAATATAATAATCTGTAAATTTATCATTAGTCAACCAGACATGGATTGTAGGATTATGGTGATTTCATATGTATGACTCCTATTAATCAGAACATTACACTGAGGTCATTTTCAACAGCTTTGTCAGAAATATCAAGCTAAAATTTTGAGGGCATATGGGTTATCAGGTTGATGCATGGGCCTACAAAAGTTACTTATTTATATCCAAAGACTAATCTTTTTTTTTAATGGGGTGTTAGATGCATAAATAAATAGATAGATAGATCTATCTGTCTCTTTCTGTCTGTCTGTGTATCTCTGTCTGTCTGTCTGTCTGCGGGTCCCTATATGAACGTGTACATTTCTCTTCATTCCTCCCTCTACCAGTTATTTCCAGTCCACTGTCTGTAGTTGTGCATAGACTTTAGTCTTTGTCCATCACTCCTAATTAGTTACACTACTAAAACAGTCACACTGTTATGCTAACTGTTTTTGTGTGTAGGGGGAAGAGGACGGAGGGAGCTCACTACTGAGAGAAGATCTTTCAAGCCATGAGCAGCTCCAGGCTTGGCTCCGACATCGTCAACTCCAGCATATTCTTCAGCACGGTAATCTATTCCACTTTCCTCAGTGGTTGGAAAATGAAAAACTTAAGCTATTGCTTCAAATCTCTTAGCTGGGAAAGCACTGGGAATGTGGTGTCTGACTTTCTGTTGAGTTTTCTTGTCATTGTTTACTCATTCTGCAAGTTCATTACAAGTCCCTTCAGTCACGGCTATATTTTATAGCCGAGTCTGATTTTTGTTTTTTGTTTTTGTTTTTTTTACGTGTGCACCAATATGGAGATTGAACATGAACATCATGCTAATCATGCATTTCCTGCATGGATCTCTTGCAGAAATTACACTCAAATCGGAGGGAGTTCTGTTTTTAAATGTTTCAAAATGTTGTCAGATGATATACAGGGATGCGTCACTTTCCGCAGTTAATTGGGACCAAGATCCCCTCGCGACCACCGAATTCCACGAAGTAGGATCAACCCCCCCCACCCACCCACACACACACACACACACACACACACACACGTATACATACATGTATATGTGTACATAATATCAATACAGTGATATGAAAAAGTATCTGAACCTTTTGTAATTTCTCTCATTTCTGCATAAAATCACCATCAAATGTGATCTGATCTTTGTCAAAATCACACAGATGAAAAAGCAGTGTCTGCTTTAACTAAAACCACCCAAACATTTATAGGTTTTCATATTTTAATGAGGATAACATGCAAACAATGACAGAAGGGGGAGGAATAAGTAACTGAACCCTTTGCCTAAGGAGACTTAAAAAGCAATTGAAACCAATTTTTACCAAACAATTTAAGTCAGGTGTGTGCCCAATCACTGATGAGTGGCTTAAAGCTGCCCTGCCCACTATAAAACACACACCTGGTAAGAATTGTCTTGATGAGAAGCATTGTCTGATGTGCACCATGGCTCGCTCAAAAGAGCTGTCTGAAGACCTGCGATCAAGAATTGTTGATTTGTATAAAGCTGGGAAAGGAGACAAAACCATCTCTAAAAGTCTAGATATTCATCAATCGACAGTCAGAGAAGTTGTCTACAAATGGAGAGAGTTCGGCACTGTGGTTTCTCTCCCAAGGAGTGGCCGTCCACCAAAGATGACGCCAAGAGTTCAGCGCAGAATACTCAGAGAGGTAAAAAAAAAAACCCTAGAGTGTCTGCTAAAGACTTACAGAAATCACTGGCACAGCCCAATGTCTCTGTGCACACATCAATTATATGTAAAACAATGGCCAAGAATGGTGTTCATGGGAGGACTCCAAGGAGGAAGCCACTGCTGTCTAAAAAAAACATTGTTGCTCGTTTAATGTTCACAAAAAGGCACTTGGACACTCCACAGAAGTTTTGGCTAAATATTTTGTGGACTGATGAAACCAAAGTTGAATTGTTTGGGAGGAACACACAACGTCATGTGTGCAGGAAAAATGGAACAGCTGACCAACATCAACACCTCACCCCTACCGTGAAGCATGGTGGAGGGTGCATCATGGTTTGGGGCTGTTTTGCTGCCTCAGGGTCTGGACAACTTGCAAACATTAATGGAAAAATGAATTCAAAAGTTTATCAGGATGTTTTGCAGGAAAACCAGAGGCCGTCTGTCAGACAGTTGAAGCTAAAAAGAGGATGGATGCTGCAACAAGACAATGATCCAAAACACAGAAGTAAATCAACTTCAGAATGGTTTCAGAAGAACAAAATACACGTTCTGGAGTGGCCAAGTCAAAGTCCAGACTTGAACTACAGCAGTTTTGTAAAGAAGGATTGGCCAAGATTAGTCCTGATCGATGTGCCAGACTGATCTGCAGCTACAGGAAGCGTCCGGTTGAAGTTATTGCTGCCAAAGGGGGGGCCACAAAATATTAAATGTGATGGTTCAGTTACTTATTCCTCCTCCTTCTGTCATTGTTTGCATGCTATCCTCATTAAAATATGAAAACCTATAAATGTTTGGGTGGTTTTAGTTAAAGCAGACACTGTTTTTTCATTTGTGTGATTTTGACAAAGATCAGATCACATTTGATGGTGATTTTATGCAGAAATGTGAGAAATTCCAAAATGTTCAGATACTTTTTCATACCACTGTAAATACATATTCCATGCTATAAACACTTATAATAACAATTAAACATTAAAAAATAATGCATAAGATGTAAATAAAATACAAACACACACACACACACATACAGACACATGCAGATGCGCGTGCACGCACTCAGATGCGCACCTCACATAAAAATGTAAGTAATTTTAATGGGAGGTTTTGGGTTGTTTTTTGTTTTGTATTTGTTTAGGGTTTTTTGTTGTTGCATAATTGGCCTTATTTTGCAGCATTTTCCTTAATTTTTTCACCTATTCTTCCTCAATTTCCTTATTTTTTTCATTTGATGAATATTTAAAAAAAAAAAAAACGCAATGCATGAAGCCGCATGAATTGAAGTGTGAAGTAGCGAGGGATCCCTGTATTCATTCATACACTAGCCAAACCACTTAATCCTATTAAAGTCACAAAGAGGCCGGAGCCTATTTTAGCCGACTCTTGGTGAAGATGGGAACACCCCAAACAGCTCACTAGTTCATAGCTGGGCCAACACACACACACACACACACACACACACACACAAAACCATTCACATTCATGCATCATTACATGGCTTTCGGCTGTGGGAAGAAACCAGAGTACCCAAAGGAAACCCACATAAAGCACGTGGAGGACATGCAAACGCCATAGTGAAACAACCTCTTCGAGCCCTGGATTCAAATCCAGGACCTACCTAGATACTGTTCAGCCCCAAATGCAACATTGTGTTGTTAAATGCCACTTTTTTAACAGAACTGTTTAAAATGACACACTTGATGCTAATGTGATTCCTGTGCATTTTAATTTCCCATCATATCATTGTACCTGTGAAAATATGAGCAGTTTGCAACAGGTTGTAGGGTGAGAAAGTAATTTGTGGAAACATTGCCAGTAAACAGCAACCTCAGTAGCAGTAATGGAGGGACTTGTTTGCTTTGATTTGTTTTATACCCAGCGTTTATGTTAATATTGATGTAACTAGCCAAACAGAACTTCCTTGGGTTCTACTCAATAGGAAAAGTTTATAAGATAATACTCCTAAAGCTTGCTAAGTCTAGTTTTGTTAGTTGGACATATCATTCAAAATGCTGTGCCAATTTATAACATAAAACATTATGTCAGAGTATTTTAATATTATTTACATTATGGATGAAAACCTGAATTTTTTTTTCCCCTTTACATAATGGTTGTTTGATTTATTGCGGGGTGGTGCAGTGGCCAGCAGGTCCGCCTCACAGCAAAAAGGTCCTGTGTCAATTCCTGGGCTCAGATATTTCTGTGTCGAGTTTGCATGTTCTCCCCATGCTTCCATGGGTTTCCTCCAAGTACTCTGGTTTCTTCCCACATTTCGAAGACACACATTATGTTAACTGGCCGCTCCAAATTGACCCTAGGTGTGAGTGTGAATGGTTGTGTGTGTTGCCTTGTGATGGTCTGGGGAGCCTTTGCACAGTTTCAATTGAGATAGGCATCAGCCTTCCTGTGACCCTAGTAGGATTAAGCAGCTCAGCATTTGAGGCAGTGAGTGAGTGAGTCATATGTAGATCAAATGATGGCTGCCTGATGGTGACGATCGACCATTAACACATCTCCACAAATCTATCATTACACACCCTGGTCGGTACTATTTGCACTCTAGCAAGCAAATGTCTGGTGGATAATCTCTCAAATGGATGAATAATGAGATTGAATAATTAATGTGTTAATGAATTAATAATTGAATGAGTGAATGAGTTTAATAGTTGTTAATTGTGGCATACAGGTCACGGAAGTTTGAAGGGCCTCAGGGTGAAGGTGTTCAGACCAGATTCCAAACCTCATTGGCTCCATGGCATCGTCAGCAATCAAGATCACAACAGCAGAACCATGACAGTCCTGAGTGATCAGGTGAGAACATACCATATTCAACGTGATAAGCCAGGGCACTTTAAAAATTGAAGCAGGTTGGCGCTTATTGAAACGATTACCAGCGGAGTGGAACGGTAAGTGCTTATTACCATCGAGGTGGAAAACATGAATAATAACAGAACAATAAAAGAGTTTTACTGGTATTTGTGTTATTCATTTTGTGATATCAACCAAACTACTTACATGAAAGCTGAAAATAAACAGCTTTTTTATTTTAACATAACAGGGTCTTTTTTAAAAAAAAACCAAACAAACAGAAAACAGCATAAATTAAAAAAAAAAAAAATACCCCTTACTTTTCCCTCCCGGTCTTCATCTTTTCCTTTTGGCTGTTCCCCGAAACATTTTCCCAGAAGTAAAATCAAGCCAATCAACATGAATGTCAACTTTAGCACGTGCCACGTTAAACCAGTCAACACGCACATAAACAGAAGCACATGTCCAGGAACTTCCTTAAATTTATGAAGTTAGTGAGCAGGAGAATCGGGTGAACAATACTCGTCATCACTTTCTGATGGGTCCATATCTGGCTCATCGCTCCATTCATTCAGAGCATCCCATATTTTTGCTGTAACAGTTTCTAATGGTTCATCGGTTGTTGGACATTTACCAAGAGAACACAGCAAAATATTTTCCTGTTTTTTAAAGCATGGCAGAACAATCAAATGTGTTGTTACTGATGAACATTATAGACATTCTCTAGTTGCAGGGGGTCTTGAAATACCATGTAAACTCACTTTTACAGGCAGTGAACGCCTCATTTTTCTGTTACAGAGACTGATCGAATAAAATTGGTAAGTTTGATCAACGATTTTGCTCCCAGTACACATGGGCGGTTATTATACGTAAGATCAAAAACACACGGGGGGGGTGTATATTGGAGTAGGGTGCTTATTACATCGATTACGGTATACAGTACACTGTGTCCTCTGCTTAATCAAGTGATTGTAGATGATGTATAATGATATGAAATGTACTGTACTCTGCAATGTGTCATACTCGTACTTCTGTCTGATCCCGTCCCATAGGTAGCAGAGCCTCTAAATGTGGACCCGGCACTCGTACATGTGCTGGTTCTCGATGATATTAGCCAGTTGTTACTAGTGAAAGAAAATGCCTCAACAAATTGTAAACCTCAAACTAACAAGATCAGCAGGATCACCCTGGTGAGTAAAATATTATTAGTTTGTTTCTTTTTTTAGTGCATGTGTTTGAGTGGGTGAGTATTTGTAGTGTTCACTGTTGTTTTCTGCCTTTTAATCTTCCTCCAGAATGCAGGAAACAGGTCAAGAAACACTACAGAGAAAGACCAGGTATTGTCTGTCTGTTTCTCTCTCTCTCTCTCTCTCTCTCTCACACACAACACAACACACACACACACACACACACACACACACACACATATACACACACACACACACAGAAAGAGAGAGTAAGTAATTTGATTATTTATAAGTCACATGCGCAGACACACACACACACACACACACACACACACACACACACACACACACACACACACACACACACACATAGAGAGAGAGAACGCTTATGATTTATTGACTGTACTATAAACACACACCCACGCTCATGCACACTCTTATCTTTCCTCCTCCTTCCTCTTCTCTCCTGCAGGTGTGTAGCTCAGGGCCAGTGCAGAAGAAACAACCAGAGCTGTGCAGAGAGAACTCCAACTGCAGCCCAAGACAGGACAATCCAGACAGGATGAGGGAGGAGTGTGGAGCTGATGAAGCGAGAGCAGGTGAGGTGCAGCAGTACGTAAAGCTGATATTAACAGCTCCCTCACTGTTTGAATTTAATTTAGGTGCATTTAGATTTATTATATAAGCTCTTTAGGGAGAGGGCATTCTCATTCAGCGATCAGCATCTGGTGCCTAGAATAGATTATTTCCTGTAGTGTTCTGCACACCTATTATTTTTAAGTTTTATTCTTTTATTACTTTTACTTATTTCTAGATTCCTCAAAGAGTAGGATCAACCATAGCGATAGGAAGAGGAGGAAAGCAGGGGACAAAGACGAGCAGGATGAAAAGGACAGTAGGAGTGCTGGAATGAAGAGGCAAAAGGGTAACAGTGGCTCCGACCATTCAGAGTGCGGTGATTCAGAGGGCAGTATCTTGGACACAAAGACCCTACAAAGAAACTCTTCAAAGAAACTAGCTGACTGCAAAACAGTCAACAGTGCTACAACACATTTGGTACATGACCTGAAGGTTCACTCCTCTCCCAAAAGAATAAAAATTTCATCTAGCCAATTAGCAGAGACCGAATGCCAGAGAGTAGGGAAAGTTGTGCCCTTGCAGGCTCATTTAACCAACACGCTCTGCAACGGAGTGTACCAAACAGTGAATTCACTACAGTGCGCCTTGGGACCAGGCTCTGACAATGCAGAAATGGAACGGGAATACAGAGTGACAGAGATGGAGGACCAGAGTGAAGGTGCATCACAGGAGGACTGTGAAGCTGTCTCTGCTCTTCTGGCATCTCAGGAGAATGAGCAGCAGGTTTCTTTAGAGACCGCATGTGTGTTACTGCACACGTCACCACCAGAGTGCGAGAGGGTTGAAGGTGAACAGGAGATTGCACCAGGTGACCCAGAAGACAGAATGTCTGATTCAACATGCCCAGAGGTCATTACACCCAGTTGTGACCCATTAGAAGCAGTGGAAGAAGAGCCCAGAGTAGTTGTAACTCATTCTTCCACCATGCTTTGCGACACAAAGGTGGATGCTGTTAAAGTTGTAAAGTCTAGCCGGTCTCCTGGAGCTACTAGTCCGAGAAATCATGCTGCTTTGGTCTCAGAAATTACCCACAAGCCTGGTGTATGCCCAAGTCCTTGCTCCTCCCTTGAGGTGATTTCCAAGTTGCCAACAGGTAAGGATGTTACCAGGCTTAAGTGCAATGCCTCTCCTCAAGATGCCAAAATTGAAGAGAGTAGTTTGCCCCCAAAAGTCACTACAGATATAGGTTTTGTTGGCTTTAAAAATGCACATGGTTCCAAAGGAACTTCTGTCCCAATCATGCATCAACATAATGCCCCCTCTCCTAGCACAATAGATACACAGCCTCAGTCAAAGACTCCCACTCAGAATATTGCCCATAATCCTAATCACACACCTGCTGAAGATAAACCAACAAAGAGCCCACTGATCATTGACAGAAATGAGCCTTTCACTGTCTATCGAGACCCAGCACTTGTGAGAAGAGAACTGGAAAGCCTCTCTGCCTATGCCCAGCCCCCACCCAACCTCCATTCAAAACTCCACCTGAAGAGCCCATCTCCTTCCTCCAGCTCTCCTGCCCTTACCTCCACCACCACCCACAGCAAGATCATGAGTCCCGCTGCACACCTCTCACCTCTTCCCCTCCATTCTCAATCTCCTTTGTGCTCTAATCACCCCACCATCCCCCACCCTCACCTGCTTCCGACTCTCCTGCCCAGTTTGCCTCCATCCTCAGCACTCCTGACTGGACATTCTCGCCTAGGACCTCTAGGTCTCCCACACCACCCACTGGCCTTGCAGACGACCCCTTCTCTTCTGGGCCAGGGTCCAGGAGCTGCTTCCCTAACATCAATGGGCTTGTACCCAGTCCTCTGGCCACCTTTTCCTAATGGGGTGCATAGCTATGGTCTGGGAATACCAGGGTCCAGATGGACACCCCCAGAGGCTGCCGGCATGTCTGATGCTAGCCTAAGAAGGGTATGTGTTCATTTAAAACCATTTATGATTGCACAAAAAATGGTATAAAATCATTATTATACTATGAATAAGACGGATTTTGATGAATGAGGTGATGAGGTATCTATAAAGAGACTAAAAAGGTTAAGTATTACATCATGAACATAGTATTATGTTCAATCCTGAAGGTATCATATTACCTTTTGACTGCCAGGGTATACTCGTAAGTATGTATGGGTGTGTGTCTGTGTTTGCATTCACAGAACTCACCAAACCCCTGGGTTCCTCAGGTCTCGCCTGTAACCAGTGTCGACAGTCAAGTTTTGCGACCTCCACTACCTGTACTGCCCTCAAGTGCTGAGCCTGAGAGACCTTCCAGGAGCGCACAGACCAGTACGCCTACCTCCAAAAGCACAGAGTGAGTATTTTTTTACTAAAAGCACTACTGTTCAGTTCTGGATTGACAGATATTACTTTCCAGTTCAGCTGGAATTATAAGCGAACTGACACAAGTTTGAAGTGTGTCCGTTCTCACACATCTCTGCCGACTTTTCATGTTTCTAGGGAGTCAGAGCGGAGGGTGTTTGCAGAGACACAGAGCTCCATCCACATGCCACTGAAGGCAGAACAGGAGCGTGTGAGGGCAGCACTGGGAAAAAATGGACACATATCCCACCGCACAGTCACAGAGTCACCTTCTGCTCGTTCCAAGCAACTTCCATTGGTGTATGACCTCACTGCTGACCGCACCAGCTGTTACCAAGAGGAGAGCCGGCGGATTCTACAGGAGAGCATTGAAGTAGCACCATTCACAGCCAAACTTAGCTCAGATAGAGAACCGTATCCTAAAAGCCCTACTCCTTCACCACATTTCAAAGGGAGAGAGAATGAGCAACAGCCTGAAAGAGAGATGCACATGTATAGACATAGTTTGCCTCCCAGGTTGCAGTCAGCCCAGCCTTCACCAACACTCACCCAAAGTAGCTACTACACCCCAGCAGCTGGCAATGTGGAGAACAAGACTTCTGCACGTAGAGCTCCACCCAGCAAAGAGTTGTACGAGAGACTGAGTTCAACAAACCCTGCTGCTTCTGTCCTCTCTTCACCTAGTACTCATTGCACAGTCAAGGCTAGACCTCCACCCCTTGTTAAACGCAACCCTAAGAAAGAGGAAGGTCTCCTGGCTAAGAATAATGAGCAGCTGATCTCAAAAGCTATTTCTCTAGACCAGCTGGAAGTTAGTAGCATGGAGAGAAAATGCTCCACTTCTCTCATTTCTGTGTCATCTTCATCTTCTTCGTCATCTTTTCGTGTTGTACCCTCATTGCACAGGGCCCCTATTTTCCACCCCCCAGCCTTACCCATTGTGACATCTAAAGAGGTAGGGCAAAGTAGGCAGTCGCCACCTACCCTGACACCCATCCAGCCAATGGGTTTATCCGGAAAGGGTCAGAATCAACAGAGGCCGCCAACACTGATGCCTGAGTTCAGACACGGAGCAGTGACTGGAAAGAGGGTGGCTCCTGAGTCAATATCCATTGCAAACAAAGGGTATGATTTGCAGAGGGGTGGGGTTGTGCACAACCAAGAAAGAGTTCTGGGAGGTAACGCAACCAATGGAGTGTTGACTAACACACAGGTTGCTACTGCATCGGTTATTGTTCGTTCTTCTGCCTACATGCACACCCCTGTGAACCACACCATCACCGAACGGTCCCTTTCCCAAGTTCAGTGCGACCATATGCGAACATTTGAAAGTTTGCCAAGCACACATTTGAAGGATGGCAATGGTCAGTGTAAGAGGGGTATCCTGTGGACTCCTGTGGATACTGTTCACCCTGTTGGCATAGTGCCATCAAAACAGGACATTAGCACACCTTTAAACATATCCAAAAACACAAGTATTCGTTTTTCAAATCATGGGGGGAAATATTCTGGAAATATAAATACACCTCATTCAGGAATAGGTTTGGTGTCCGATCAATGTGAAAAGGTGGAGGAAGAAATTACTAGGGTAGTTCAGCCAAAGGTGAATGTCTTCTGTTGCACCACTAAAGACATCCCACATGTCAAGAAACGCAGAGCTGGATTAGCCGCATTAGAACGGGGACAATATATACATGCAGACCAGCCCATGCACACTACAGACACTTTAAATGCCACCAAGAGCAAATACACATGGACTACACACAGTACACATACCAAATGCACTGCACACACTCTGGACCAAGATAAGGAGTCAATATTCAATCCCAGCCCATCCAAATATCCCAGGTTAGCCCCTGAGGTCACTGGGGTTGTAGCATACAAACCAGGAACAGTGGCAAAGGTTCAGCCACTGTCTCTTTCAAATCATACTCACCAACCTGCTCAGTCTGGTCAGAGTAATTACCACAAACTGAAAAGAGCTTGGCTGACCCGTCATTCAGAGCAGGACAGAGTCAGTGTCACCTCAGAGACAGCAGGGGGCAGTAACACACTTACCACCACAACCAATGCCTCTCTGCCAATCAAACAGAAGGTGAATGGACTGGAGGATAAATGGCCCACACAGGAGGGCAAAGAACTTTTTCTGGATAATCGGAAATCTAAAACACCAGACAGGATATGCCTAGTAGAAGACAGGAAGCCCAATGGAACCAAAGCTAAATGCAGCACAGAGGATAAAAAAACACCACCCATCAAAGATAATAAAGTTATTTCAGAAGAGGTAAAATCCACCATGAGTAGAAATGGCAACTTGCAGGGTAAGAAGAGTAACTTTCAGAATAAGAAACTATGCATTAATATAAGGAAGCCAAACCCAGTCGATATAAAGATAAAGGAGGATAATCATAGGGAGAAAGAGATCTTTCAGTCCAACTTCAAAAGTACAAGTGGAGGAGACTCGGGTAATGAAAGCAAGTGTCACAAATGTGAGCCTGGGAGCATACATCAGCCCAAACCTGTATTCAAAAAGAAGCAGAATGAGCGGAAGAAGCAGAGTGGTGAGAAAGAAAGAGAAAAGGAAGAGAAAGACAGAGAAGAGGAGGATGAGGGGAAACCTAATGGCACAATCCAGACCACCAAAGAGAAATCTCAGCACAGACTGCCGAGCAGTAAGTTAATGTTTCTCTTTATTTGTTGGTTGGTTGATTAAGTAATGAATTAATTGATTGATTTGTTTATTGATAGAGAACCTGTGTATGTGCATACAAATGCAATTTTGTCAGTCTCGTTAATATTTCCAGGTTTGCATAGTTTCAGCTGAACGACAGTCATTAACAAGGTGTTATTTATTGCCTGTGATTTTGACGAGCTCTGCCGATACTGCAGATCCAGCACAGTGCCACACAAATCGATTTAAGCAGTTTTTGGGAGACTTTCAGCCACCGACTTGGGGACATATCAATTAACGCTACTGTCACACTGAGATCTATATTCAATGGAAGGAGCAGAAAGATCATAGCACTTTTTTTTTTTTAATAATTTTTAAAATAAGGTTTTATAAATAGAGGTGGCAATATAAATTCCAGTCAGGGGTCTGTTGCTTTTTGTGAAAGAACATGGATGAGCAGATTGAGATTGCTGGTGTTTGTCTTTCTTCAGATGGCATTCCTCGTTCAGTTCTAAAGGACTGGAGGAAAGTAAGGAAGCTGAAGCAGAGTGGCGAGCCATTCTTGCAGGATGACTCATGTGCAGAGATTGGAGCTAATGTGCAGAAATGCCGCGAGTGCCGATTGGACCGCTCACGCAAGGCCCAAGAGCCTGTCATTTCTCCTGTCTTCTGTCGCTTCTACTACTTCCGCAGGTAAGCCTCCAGTGAGAATGGGATGGCTGATTACAAGTACCCTTACGTGTTTAGTACTCCTTATAAAGAACACTAGCAACTTGCACCTGATAGCGCTGAGTTGGTTTCATTGCCAGTCTTGTACTTTACTAATCGGGCTGTTGGGAAAGTTCACAGCTTCTGCTTTAGGTTGGTACTCGATAGCAGAACAACCAAACTCTCATTGCTGGGGTCAGTCACTCTGATGTCTCCAGCTAGCATTCATATACCCCTCCAGCCATGCTGATTGCCTTTTTGTGTCTACGACATGCTGTAATTTACTCAGCTTGCCAAGTTAACCAGATTGCTAAGACTGCACCACTGGGGTGTAAGTAATTTTCCCTCTGTTTTATTTCTCATTCTCCTTGTTAATCAGTTCTTCCTCTGCCAATTACCCCCTCATAGCGTTCCTCATTCCCTGCTGTCTAGCTTAATAACGGATATGTGCCTACATACTTGTAGCATGTTTGAGTCACATGGAAATTTTTATTTAAATGAGTGATTAAAACATCTCAGTGCTGCAAGATCACATCACTGGTGGACCCAGTAAGTAGTAAGCTCAGTGTGCAATCTCCAAGCACGAGACCTGGACACACAGATATATGTATATAATGAGGGCTTGGAATGTTACATCATGTATGGTATGCACCAGCAATAAATTAGTCATTGTACAGCTAGTGTTGAATCTAACCTTCTAATTTGCAGACATTGCTCTTATGAAGCTAAATTGGCAGATTGTATTTTGCTGTCCCAGTGAGTGCCCTGTGGTGTCACTTAGACTGGACAGTAGCTACCCCAACTTAGATCAACTGTTCATCTTTCACTGAGCAAAGACATGATGGTCTGCATTGTCTAATCAGACGATGGGCCACTGGGTGAAGCCCATCAACAGCTTCTTCTATACGTGCATCCCTGATTTGGTCTGCCATTCTGTAAGGAGACGCCTGTCTTCACCTGCAATACTTAGAGTTGTGCCTCTCCAGGAAGTTCTCCTCATGACATCGTGGTATACTGTATGTTATCTAGATCAGTGGTTCCCAATCACTGGTCCGCTGACCGGTACTGGTCCATGGTTCAATTGGTACCGGTCCATAGAAGAAATAATTAATTATTTCCGTTTTATTTATTATCTGAGTCTGAATGATTTTTAATTTTGAAAGTCTTTTATTTTGAAAAATGACCGGAATCTCTCGGTTATGTCCGTTATTTGAACGCTAAAATGTAACCCACAAGGGAGGGCCCATGAACAGAGGTGTGGTGGACATGTTTCAAACAATAGCCGGGATTTTGGGTGAGACTGAGCCTGAGCCTTCATTCGCCCAGCTGGTGCACCATCACCTATGTTTTTTTTTTTAAGAAAAGTTCAAGCTCTACTTCCAACCAACTTTATTTCAGCTGTTGAAAAATAAAATTCATGGAGTGATTATTATTATTATTATTATTCGCGCATGTAATAGATACATAGTAGTTTACTTCCGGCTGCTCATTCGCACATGTGACGTGTTACATGGGGTTTTACTTCCGGGTACAGAACTCGCGGATTATCTTGATTCGCGGGAGGACTCGGAACCGAACCCCCGCGAATGTCGAGGGCCTACTGTCTATCCATTTTAAAATGTATGCTAAGTGTAAAAGTAAAAGTGTAAATAATAATAATAATAATAACAATATTTTATATAAATGTTATATTTACAATACAAACAATCTATGACACCCCCCCCCCCCCCAACCGCGGTCCGTGGTAAATTTGCCAAGTGTTGACCAGTCTATGGTGATAAAAAGGTTGGGGACCACTGATCTCGATAATCCTCACCATCAATGGTAGTTCATTTTTTCTGTACCCGCTTAATCCTAATTAGGGTCACGGGGAGGCTGGTGCCCATCCCAGCCAACTTCGGGCGAGGGCAGAGTACACCCTGGACAGCTCGCCAGGCCATCGCAGGGCGGAAACACGCCAACGGCTTCGCAGCCTACTCTTGTCGAAAGTCAGCAATGGTTCTTTTACATGCGTCTCACCATAGACAGTGAGAGACATGGCCGGCCTTTGATAACCCAGTTAGCTGCACTGGGGGTCAATGGTAGTTAAAAAGGGTAAAAAAAAAATACTCAACCGCATATGTAACAGCAATGCCCAGGTTTATTGTCAGCACTGCCTAAACTATTCTAGGTACAGTATCGGTATTTATTTCAAATGATATGTCATATGGCGTATTAAGACTGTATCGAAAAGTCTTTGGACACTTTTAGACATACTATCCAGATTATTTTCACTGCCCGGGTGTTTATAGAGGAGAGTAAAGTCTGTCTGGAGCTTATTCTGGATTCAGTAGAGCGCAGTAATTATGAATTCAACTTCTCCTGGATAGGATGTTAGTCTATTGCAGATTACCTTATGCACTTAAACTGCACGGTGGACAGAGGCACACTCATGGTTAAGATCTTGCGCAGGGGTCTTAGCATGGTGGGAGTCTGCTGGGATTCAAACTCATGACCCCCTTGGTCTTAAGCCTCACACAATTATAACTACATCACCAGCCACATAAAGACTATGTGTTTATTAGCACTTAATTAGCTGCCTAGGTAGTTAATATTAGTCATTGTTAGTAATTTTAAGATAGGATACTGTACACTTAGCATACATTTTAAAATGGATAGACAGTAGGCCCTCGACATTCGCGGGGGTTCGGTTCCGAGCCCTCCCGCGAATCAAGATAATCCGCGAGTTCTGTACCCGGAAGTAAAACCCCATGTAACACGTCACATGTGCGAATGAGCAGCCGGAAGTAAACTACTATGTATCTATTACATGCGCTAAAATATGCTTCTTAAACACATTCTATAGACAGTCTTACTCATTAATTCAGTATTAATATAGTAAAATATAGTAATGATTAAGAAAAACTTTTCAATTTTTATTCTTATTTTTATTGATGATAAAATATAAGCATTATACAGCATATACTGTTGTAAAGCACTCGTTTTAAAGTCTTTTTCAATTATTATTCCAGTACAGTACTTAAGTTAATGTTTGTGCGTGAGATTTTATGTTCTGTAGTATGTTTAACAAATGATACCAAAAGGATAAACTTTATTACGCTTCATGTCCTTTTACATTGAATTTGGAGTGACGTCTTGGAGTGACGTCTTCAAGATGGCGCTGCCTAGAGGGCAACGTCGAGGAGTTCTGAGAGTCAAATTGTTTCTTTGTTTGTTTTAATTTGTTTTATTTGTTTGTTCATGTTTTGCACTATGCTCGTCTATGATCGGTCGACCCTACTACAGCTATGAGCAGCTTCAGCTTCGGGCAACTAAGCACGGAACAACTTCCATCGTGAGCTGCTATGGGAGGAGCTTCATGCTCAGATTGCAGCACAGAGGGATCTACAGGACTGTGTTTCTGTGAAACATGGCTCGAGCCGATTGCACTAGCCGGCTACACGGCCTTCATCCCCTGCAAGCCCAAGGGCCAGAGTCGTCGTTCGGCCCCTTTCCTGCGTGGGCTTCTTGTCAGCAGGGGTGCGGCTCGCATTGAGCTGCCTACCATAGCATATTAGCTCTGCTAGCCGCATCCCGGCTAACAAGCCCAGTTGAGTGTGCTTAGTTATACACGCCCGAAGATACTCCAATCTTATAGCTGTAGTAGAGTCGACCCGTCGTAGACGAGCATAGTGCAAAACATGAACAAACAAAACAACAAATAAAATAAATTAAAACGAACAAAGAAACAATTTGACTCTGAGAACTCCACGACGTCGCCCGCTGGGCAGCGCCATCTTGGATACGTTACTCCAAGCCGTCACTCCAAGTTCAATGTAAAAGGACATGAAGCGTAATAAAGTTTATCTTTTTGGTATCATTTGTTAAACATGCTACAGAACATAAAATCTCACGCGTAAACATGAACTTGGGTACTGTATCGGAATAATAATTGAAAAAGATTTTAATACAACAGTTCAGAGAAACCCGTCGTTTCTCAGGAGAAAGTCTTATTTCTTCAGAAGAGACATCCAGCGTTTCCTATCTCTTAGCCAGAGAAGACGCATAGCGTTTGAGTGGTATCATAGATCTTAACTAGTAATTAAAACAGTCACAAAAAAGAGGCTCATTGACAACTTGTGTGCGAATGAGGAAAAAGAGGCAGGACATGAGCTCAACCAAATCAGGAGAAAGGAGGACAGCCATTGGCTGAATTTGAATTGCGTGTCGGTTGCTCGGCAGTCAGCGAATACACAAACTGTGGGTGCAAAACTGCGAATAGTCAAGGGACTACTGTATTTATGCAGTCATCTAATTAGCCAATCATGTGTCAGCAGTGCAGTGCAAAAAAAAAAAATCATCTAGCTAGCAGTCAAAATGTCCGGTTAATTTTGAACTCTTCAGTCTTCAGAATGAAAAAGGTTTGGTCTGTGTGACTTTGACTGTGGCATGAATTCTGGAAGTTTATAGTACAGAGACTCCCCGACTTACGTTCACGTTCAACTTTCGTTTGGCCATCCAGAACCATTTAAAAACGTAAGTTGTTACAGTGACGTATGACGTATGACGCTCACACCGTACTATACTGTACATCCATAAATACCATTACCGTATCTCATAAAACACCCCTAAATCAATTATTATAAACATAATATTGTAAAATAATATAAAATATATCAACATTAATTTCATATGAATTAGATTCAAGCAAAATAATTTCAAATTGATAAATTTTAATCAAATTCACTCATCAAATATCAAATACAGTATCAAATATAACCTTTAACATTTAGTTTACATGAAGCTTAAAACAGCCAATCAACACTTACAATATGTAAGGCGCTCAATACCGAAAGTAGTGCACTTGCTGTGCTTGAAGGCGGGTTATACGGACTTCCGGTCTTTCAAGTAAGCAAAGGCGCCATTGAACTATGTTAGTACTCAGCCTGCACTGATGTGAATCACCAGCAGAGCAGAGAGTTCTCTTTCTTTTCTGGATTTGGGTTTTCATTCATTTTACAACTCTCTTTGCTTAACTGAGTATGCATGGTAGATTGCGCCAATCCAAGCAGATAGTTAATTCATCTCTGTGTATGTGACTTGAACCCATGCTAGTAGGCTTACGCTTCTGACCAACCATATTTGCTTAGGGTTACAAAAGTCCGCAAAACAGTGTAAACACAAAGATCACAGAGACAACGTCTTAACACAAGGGTAACACGCAATATATATATATAATATATATATATATATATATATATAAAATAAAAATAAAAGGACAGGACAAAGACTTTCTATTGAAACTCCATTTATCACTACAGATCTGTTTCGAGGGGTGGTGAAACCATCCTCTCTCTTCAGGTGATTATAGAAGAATTCTTGAATTATAGAAGATTCTTCTATAATCACCTGAAGAGAGAGGATGGTTTCACCACCCCTCGAAACAGATCTGTAGTGATAAATGGAGTTTCAATAGAAAGTCTTTGTCCTGTCCTTTTATTTTGATTTTTTATTATTTGCTCTACCAAAAAGTATTGAGCACTCTCCTACGGAAGGATCTACTCAGAAAATCCTATATATATATATATATATATATATATATATATATATATATATATATATAAAACTGAACTGGGAAGGAGGGGCACGGTCAGTCTGTCGTTTGTAAACAATGGACGCAGCGTCGTTGCATAATTACGTCAGCATACTACGTAGATACGTCTAAACTCAAAATTTGACTTTTTTTTTTTTTTTTTGGGGGGGGGGGGGTGTAAAATCGAAAAAATGTAAAACGGATGAACGTAAGTCAGGGAGCGTCTGTAATTCCAATAATCACGCTGCACTATCATGTGGAGTGGGGCTGGTGGCGTAGTGGTTAAGGTGCTGCGCTCATAATCGGGAGGTTGTGTGTTCAAATCTCAGTGAGACCCCTAATGTGCTAAGACCCCCGGGCAAGGTCTCAACCACAAGTGTGCCTCTGTTCACACAGCAGTATAAATGGGTAGCAGTAAAAATATCCTGGGAAGGTAACCTGCTATGGAGTTGAACTCCTAGTCACTTCATGCTATGGAAACCGGGGATAAGCACCGGCCCAATGAGCCACTGGCTTGGGTGTACAAAGCACTTTACCTTTACCTTACTATCATGGTGAGCATGCATTTTGTTGCTGCTACAAGATTGGCTGATTGCATAACTGCATGCATATGTCAGTGTTACAGTGTTCCTAATAAAGTAGATAGCGTTTGTGTATGCATGAGTGAGTATTCTACTGTTATTGTCTACTATACTGTAGAATGTTGTATGTATTATATATTTGATGAGTGTAAATATTTTGTGGTTGTTGCTTTAACACCATTTACACTTTGAAATAGAACTAGCAGTTAATAACCTAGATTATTTTAGTTATGCATACAGGGTTAAATACAGTATATAGATGATCTGCTGCCGAAGTTTGGCTGAAACTAACTCTTAATTTCATTTCTACACTCAGATAAGATTATTCTTATTGTTGTTGTTGTTGTTGTTGTTGTTGTTATGATTGTTGTTTAATTAGGGATTTTAGCTGATTTTAATAGAAACATTACAGGTTGTTAAATCCAGTCCAGTGTGTCTTCAAATCATCATCTAGTTCTATCATTGTCTGTAAACAGCTCCCGAGAGCCTGTCCAAAATTGCTTTGATAATAAATGTTGGCCGCCTCGTTCCTATTCAGCATCACTCTGCCACAAAGTGCAAAATTCAACAGCATCAGCACTCTCTGGGTTTTCTGTAGTTGTTCATCAAGCCATAAAGGGACCTTTTATTACCATCAAGTATATCATTTCCTAATCATGTTATCTGCTACCTCTGCCTTTCTCTCCTGCCACAGACTGTCATACAGCAAGAACGGTGTCGTGCGTGTGGACGGCTTCTCTGTTGTAGAGGACACTGATGAGGAAGCAGTACAGGTGTGGGTTGCAGGCTTTGAGGATGAAGAGGAAGACAAGCAAAGGGAGATGGAGCTGGACACAGCCAAATATATTCTCACACTCGTAGGAGACAAGTTTTGCCAGCTTTTCAAGACAGAAAAAAATGCAGTGACATGGGTTAAGAAAGACAGTGAGTGTTTCTGTGTGCATATGAGCGGATACATGTTGTATAATAAATGTACAATAAAGCATTAAATAAACATATAAACATGTGAACAATTGTTCAATTTCATTCAGTTCAGAAAAGCATTTCAAGTTTCCCACTCTTCTCTGTTTTGTGTTTGTTTGTGTGTGTTTAGCCCAGGTGATGTGGAAACGAGCGGTGAGAGGTGTGAGAGAGATGTGTGATGCATGTGAGTCTACTCTGTTTAATATGCATTGGGCCTGTCACAAATGTGGCTTTGTGGTGTGCATGGACTGCTACAAAGCCCGCGAGAGGAAGAATGCCAAAGGTTAGAAATATTTATTTGAAAGTGTGTGTCATCTTCTTTGCAAACACACCTGTGTACATTTAATATTCTTGTGATCTCAGACAAAGAGCTGTATGCCTGGGTTCGGTGTGTGAAAAACCAGCCCCATGACCTGAAGAACCTAATGCCTACTCAAATCATCCCAGAGAGAGGTGAGTGATGTATCTATCTGGCACATTTCTTTGTTTTTTTTTTTGTTTGTTTGCTGTTTGTTTGTTTGTTTTTTATATACAGTACTATGTAAATGTTTCAGCACTCTTTTTTTAATATAAACTTTGTTATACTCACTCACTCAGTCAGCTGAATCGCTTAATCCTATTATGGTTATGAGGAGGCTTGACCGTTGCAGGGCAACGCACACAACCATTCACACTCACACCTACAGGCAGTTTATAACAACTAATCCTATTGTGCATGTTTTTGTACAGTGGGAAGAAACTGGAGTACAGTGGTACCTCGACTTATGAGTGTTCCGAATAACAAATTTTCCATGATACGAGCTTCGATCCCACCAAAACTCTGCCCCAACCAACGAGCAAATTTTCTACTTACAAGCTTTTCTGGGGAAATGGCTTTTCTGGGTTGATTAGCCTTGTATTATTTCCACGTGTATTCCTCTGTGCTCTGAGAACGTCTTGTGCAGTGCTTCTCAATTATTTTCCGTGATGCCCCCTATAGGATGAAAAAAAAAACATTTTCCACCCTCCAGCACCCCACGCATGACTGTTAATAGTGTTCTGCACTTCATATCGTTTGCTTGTTGCTTTTTCCCTACACCATAGAAAACAGTGAGAGTGCCACTGCCAAGCTTTATAAGTGTGATTGCGCATCCTCTACACTAGATGGCAGTGGTGCTCTCACTGCTATCCTCACTGGATGGCAGTGAGAGTGCCACTGCCATTTAGTGTAGAGGATGCGCAATCACATTTATAAAGCTGGTCCACCAGTTTATTGATTTATTGTTTATTCTTGTTTTATTATTTATTGTTAATTATAGTATTATTGTTACTCTACATGTGTTATTATTGTAGTAATATTTATTGTTAGATGTTTATCTTAAATATATTACATCAAAACTACATCTTTGTGTCAGGTTATATGAGTTTGGGAGGAGGTTGGAACGGGATTAATTGGTTTCTATTGTTTCCGATGGGAATTTTTGTTTCATCTAACAAGCATTTCCACTTACGAGCTCGCCCTCAGAACGGATTAATTTTGTAAGTAGAGGTACCACTGTACTTGGATTAAAGCACTTGGAGAACATAGAAAACTCCAAGCAGAAACGCCTGATTCAGGGAATCGAAGCACGAACCATCTTGCAATCTCCACAAAGAAGTCTTGAGCCCAGGACACCTTTCTGGAAGGTGTACATGCTAATCACTGAACCACCATGCCGCTTTCATGCCAGTGTCATTTTTTTCGTTTCTGATGAATAGCATGTCAGTAAAGACGGCAGTATATAACACAAAATAACCACTTCTCAAATAAAAATATAATAAATGCTGCTGGATTTTGTTGCATAAATAAGAAGCAAGTCAAAACCATGTGAAGATCTGTACCTGTATCTGCATGATGCTCCATAAAATGTGGAATTATCCATTCATTCATTTTCTGTAACCTCTTAATCCTAATTAGGCTCACGGGGAGGCTGGCGCCCATCCCAGCCGACTCAGGGCGAGGGCAGAGTACACCCTAGACAGCTCACCAGGCCATCACAGCGCGGCAACATGCTGACGGCTATGCAGCTACTCTTTTGTCGAAAGTCAGCAATGGTTCTTTTACATGAACCTCACACCATAGGCAGTGAGAGACATGGCTGGCCGTTGATAACCCAGTTGGCTGCACTTGGGGGAACAGTGGCAACCTGTGGAGAGTGGAGCTTGAACTCCCAACCTTAGCATCAATGATCCAGCACCTTTACCACCAGGCCACCTGCCCAATATGTGGGATTAAATTCCTTATAAAACTACACACACTATCGATGAGACTTAAAGCAAAGGCCCATCGCACCTAATTTTGTCTTTGTTTCATTTATTACTATTTCCTGCCCTTTATAGTGTTTCATTAATGGAGAATCTTTCAAAAACAAATTATAATTCTAATATTTTGAAGGTATCATTGTTCTACAGCATTTCTTTACCTGTGGCCCAAGACTTTTGCATAGCACTGTAGCTTGGCTTATAATTCTTTTTATCATTCATATTGATTAGATGTCAGCCTGATATTGAAATTGTTCTGTATGACTTACAGTCTTAGCAGATCTGCAGAATGCCATGCACTCTATAAGGAGAGAATATGGCATCCCTTCTCAATGCTCTTGTTTTGGCAGCAGTGCCTTCCTCTCCAGGTCCACCATCACCAATGGTCTCTTACAGGTGAACTCTCTAGTACATATTTTTATTATTCTTGACTCATTTTGTGTATGGCCTTGTTTTTTTTTTTTTTACAATTCCGCCAAGTTTTCATTTTAGAAAAGCATTTTAGTACAGTATGTGCTTTATGCTGAAAAAGGATGAATTAAATGTGTTGTGATGTCAGCTTCCTGAGAGAACACGGTGTGACTTGAAAAGCCAGCAGCACAATCGGCAGAAAAACACATTCACCGCTCACAACATCTCCACAGAGAGAAGAGGTGAGTAAAAACTTGTTTATTTTCATTCTCAATAGGCATCCCAAGCCTTCAGAAGGTTGCAAAATTACCAGAGAGAGAGAGTGAGAGAGAGAGAGAGAGAGAGAGAGAGAGAGAGACGCAGAGCAGTTCAGAAAAGTTAGTTTGTGAATAAGAAGCTCCATATGAGCCACACCCATCTGCAGTGATTGAGCAGGAGTCTCATACATGATGTGCCCAGACGTTTCTGAAAAAGGAACCGAAACGCGGGTGCATTTTTAAACTCTTTTCCCCTTTAATGACAACATATGACGCCCTGCATGCATTGCTATATATATGATATATGACGCCTTGTGGTAAATCTGAAATGACAACATTTGACATGCATTCTAACTTTGTAAGAACCGTGTTCTGATTGGCTAAGGGTGTGGTACAGGGGCCAGTAGGACTCGTTAATAAGGGTAGTTACTAAGGGTAATAGTATACAGACTTACGTTTTTAATTGGTTCCGGACGGCCGAACGTAAGTTGAAAGTGAAGGTAAGTTGTTACAATGACGTATGACGTGTGACATATGACGCTCATACTGTACTATACATCCATAAATACCATTACCGTATCTCATAAAACACCCCTAAATGAATTATTATAAACATAACATTGTAAAATTATATCAAATATATCAAATAATATTAACATTAATTTCAAATAAATTAAATTCAAGCAAAATAATTTCAAATTGATACATTTTAATCAAATTCACTCATCAAATGTCAAATACAGTATCAAATATAACCTTTAACATTCTCTATGATGCGATCTTTCTGATTGTAAATGGTTCAAATGGTCGAAGGATGGTCACATGACATGAAGCTGAGCCGACTCACTTTACATGAAGCTTAAAACAGCCAATCAACGCTTACAATATGTGCGGCGCTCAATACCGAAAGTAGTGCACTTGCTGAAAGTAGTTTACTTGCTTGAAACAAAGCGCGGGTTATATGGACTTCCGGTCTTTTAAGTGCGGAAGGATGTGAATCACTGATGTGAATCAGCAGAGTAGAGAGTTCTCTTTCTTGAGAAAAGAAATTTTATATAATATATATATATATTACAGTCAGCCCCCAATTTATGAAGACCCCTTTGTACGAAATTCCCGGATTATGAAAAACATTTTCTTGAGTTTCCGTCCCCGAAATACGAAACAACCCCCTCTTACGAAAAGAAATTCAAACGTGCCAATCAAAATTTCACACGACCCGCGAGTTGCTCTCTCATTGGCTGTCTCTCAACATCCTGCCCTGCTGGCCTCCTAGAGAGAGACAAAAGGAAGCTTCACGCTTTAGTTTTTAGTTTAGTTTTTTAAGTTGTTTTAATTCAGTAAATGTTGAATAAATGTGGGTGCATTTGAGCTCATCTGGAATTCCGGTCCCTCAAGGAATCAAATTAAAGTTGAGTTTGTCGAGCAGGGAATGTGCTTTGAATTCACATCTTGTGGGCGTGGCCCGCAGTGCGCACACGAGAGAGGGGGAGAGAGAGGGAGAGAGAGAGAGAGAATAACACTTTAGTTTTTAGTTTAGTATTTTAAGTTGTTTTAATTCAGTAAATGGTCAAGCAGGGAATGCGCTTCGAATTCATGTCTTGTGGGCGTGGCCCGCAGCACGCGCGCCCGCGCGTGACAGAGAGAGAGTGACAGAGAGAGAAGGAATAACGCTTTAGTTTTTAGTTTAGTTTTTTAAGTTGTTTTAATTCAGTAAATTTTTAATAAATGTGGGTGCATTTGAGCTTATCTGGCATCCCGATCCCTCAAGAAATCAAATTAAAGTTGAGTTTGTCAAGCAGGGAATGCACTTTGAATTCCACGTCTTGTGGGCGTGGCCCGCAGCGCACACGCAAGAGAAGGAGATAGAGAGAGAGAGAGAGAGAGAGAGAGAGAGAGAGGTATGTGTGTGTGTGTGTTAATAAAAATGTTTAATAATGGTTTAATTAATAAATATGTTCATAAAATGGTTTAATAAATAATTTTCTTTTACTTTTAACACATATTTCATACAAAATTGGTGTACTTTTATCATTTTTAAAGGGTTTATCCAGTCCAAGGACTGGAGCCTTGGAACGAATTAGGCGTTTAACATGTAAGATGCGATCCCTACTTACGAAATCCCCGCAATACGAAAACGGATTCTGGAACGGATTAATTTCGTGAATTGGGGGCCGACTGTGTATGTATGTGTATGTGTATGTATGTATATATATATAAAACTGAACTGTGAAGAAGGGGCACGTTCAGTCTCGTTTGTAAACAATGTGATACTTGTACTACGTAGGTACGTCAAACTCAAAATTTGACTTTTTTTTTCTTTTTTGAAAAAAAAAAAAAAACCGTAAAAGCGAAAAAACGTAAAACAGATGTACGTACGTCAGGGAGCGTCTGTATGTTGTGTAGGGGGGAAGAGTAAACAACTTTATTCTAGCTGGTAATTTCAGTAAAAGGAAATTATAATTGTATATCCTAAACTCCTGTATCCTTTCAACATTGTGCCAACTTTGTGATAGTCAGTAAAAAGCAAAGCAACTATGCTTCTTTAATATTTTTAATTGCCCCTGCATTAGAGATGGCCAGGGTCAGAGGCTGTTATGTTTTCGGTTGTCCGTACGTCCAGTCCATTCTTGTGAGCACGGTATCTCAAGGTTGCTTTGAGGGATTTTCTTGAATTGTCTCATAAATTCTAACAATTCGACTTAAAGATTAACTGATTCAGTGTTGAAAGTTCAAGCTTAAAGGTCAAGGTCAGTGCAGCCAGTCCCAGCCCTTACACAATATACTTTTTTTTGTATCCTAGGAAAACTGGAGTGTGATGATATGGGAACTTTGGGCAGGAAGGCAAGCAGTCCAGAGCAGGGCTCCACTTTGCGTGACCTCCTGACGTCCACTGCTGGAAAACTGCGACTTGGATCCACTGGGCCTGGAATAGCCTTTACTCCAATTTATAACAACACTGCTCAGGTGTGACACCCTGACACCGCCTCTCATTTTTGTATCCCTGTCATCTCTACATGTCATTAATTTATTTATTTTGTATATATGTACTGGTTTAGACTGCTCAGAAAGCCCGCATGCCCAACCTCCTAGATGATATTATTGCCTCAGTAGTTGAGAAAAAAATTCCCACCTCAAAAATGATCAAACTTGGGTTAAACCAGGATTTGATTAAAGAAGAGGAGGAAGAAGCGATAGGGCTCGAGGAGGTGAAGCCTATTCAGGTCCCATTGGCTGATCCACATACTAGTGTTCCACATGAATGGATAGGCAGCCACCGGTTGCTTTGGCTTAAAGACCACCATCACCAAGGCAACCAAAGATTATTCAAGGAGAACTGGACACAAGAGCAGGTTTGTGTCTAATACTCATTGGAGTCATGACCTCTTAACCTCAATTACCTGTAGAGCCTTTATCGGGTTTAGTTATAAGGTGTGGACTGATTTTGCTTTGTTCTGCAGCCAGTACTGGTCTCTGGCCTGCACAAGACTCTGAATGCCAGTCTGTGGAAGCCGGAGCACTTTAGCAGAGAGTTCTGTGCACTGCACAGTGATTTTTACAACTGCCGTGATGGGAGCATCATAAACACATGTGTCAAGGAATTCTGGGATGGATTTGAGGATGTGTCAAGTAAGTGACTTGGTAGGATATCTTGTTCAGTATTTTTATTTTTTTAGGTTCACTTGTAGATATATGTGCTGCTCGGCCAAAAAAGTCACACATGCTAATATTTTGTTGGAACACTTTTGGCCTCGATTACAGCACATGATCACAATGGCATTGTCATTTAAGTTAATCAGAGCAAGGCTCAGCAATCTTTGGGCAAAAAAAAAAAAAATGAAATCAGCTTGATGTGCTGAATGACCAGGTTATCCTGTCAGAGGACTTTTTCTTCCCTGTTGATTTGGGTATGAAATTTGTTCTCAAATAGTGAAAGACTGGTTCAGGGATCATGAGGAATTATTCTACTATAAATTAAATTCTGTTTTATTTGTATAGCGCTTTTTACATTTGACATTGTCGTAAAGTAGCTTTACACAGTAAAAGTAGGCATTTACAAAGTATAAAGGAATTTAAACGTTTCCACAACCCCTACACATCCCTAATGAGTGTCGTCCTTGGCAACGGTGGCATCATAGTAGATGCGAGGAAGAACCCTTGAGAGGAACCAGGCCCAAACTCGTCCTCATTTCAGTGAAACCATAAAAAGACAAACCATATATGAGAAATTCGTTACAATGAAAAATGTAGTCCGGTTGGTTGGTTATACAACTGTAAAGTCTCAAACGGGAAGAGGGTTAATATCAGCATCGGTGAAAAGTCATGTTCACAGTCTGTTCGTGCACATCTGGGTCGATTTAGATCTTCAGCAGGAAGGGGGGCTTACAAGATGAGAACTCCAGCCAGCATCAGCACACCAGGACAGACCACAGGACTCAGAAAGTACAAGGATCAGGATCACCAGCATCTCATAAGGACAGTGTATACCTCAAAAAAAGCTCGGGGGATGGGGGTGTTGGGGTGTCACGTATACTCATAATACTTTCATCCATTTTCTGAACCACTTAATCCTAATTAGTGTCGTGGTGAACCTGGTGCCCATCTCAGCCAACTCTGTGCGAGGTACACCCTGTACAGCTCACCAGTCCATCACAGGGCCAATACTTAGACAACCATTCATACTCACAGTCACACCTAGGGGAGATTTGTAAGTCAGTTAACCTACTGTGCATGTTTATAGACTGTGTGAGGAAACCGGAGTGCCCGGAGGAAACCCCACACAACACGGGGAGAACATGCAAATTCCATACTGAAATGCTGTCCCAGGCTAGGAATCGAACGCAGGTCTTCTTTCTATGAGACAGACGTGCTAATCGGTATACTCATAATAGTGCAATGGAAATAGAAGAATTTATTATTGCTGAATGCAAGTAGGGACTCCGGCATGACTGGCTATGGCAGTATAACTAAATGAGAGAGAACCAGAAGCAAGGCAGACATGAGGGCACCCTGTGACGTTGGGCAATTAGCCACCCCACTGGTGAGCATGTAGAGTGAAGGAGAGACAGCATCCCAACATCACAGTTTACCAGAACTCTCTATGCCTGAGATCCTCAGATCTTCTCCTTTTACCTAATAAACGCCTATTAACAAAATGCTCCACTAAACAAGTGTTTTTTGCCTCGGATTAAAAACAGGCTGTTTTTAAATCAAAGACGTCGAGTGGGGGAGGGGAGGTGAATCCAACTCTGGATGAAAATAGATGTCGTGATCTTGATGAAGTTTGTTGAAACAATGCTGTGATGATTTGCTGTGGTGATTGCAAACAAGGCTAAAGGGATCACGCAAAATATTTGGGAATGGATGGCTTTTGCACAACTTGTTGTGATTGGGCTACGACATTCATTAGCTGGTTAGAACTTTAGTTAGTGATTGCTGCTGTTTTACCTTTGTTGTAGTTTATGCCTTTGGGGGTTTTTTTGTTTGTTTGTTTTTATCAGAGAGAACTAAATCTGCTAAAGGTGACCCTGCAGTATACAGACTAAAGGACTGGCCATCAGGAGAGGAGTTCCTAGCACTCATGCCATCCAGGTCAGTGTTCATTATCATTACACTTTCCCAACTCACCCTCTGCATGCATGTACCATTGACAGAATTTAAGTAATCATTAATTTATCTGGATACAATTAGAATATAGTACTGTAATACACAGCTTTATATGAAGCTCAAGTTACTGCTAATTATCCTACAATTGAAAATTTTTCACATTTCCAACATGAGGTCTCAGAAATTTTATATATATATAGGTCTGATTTTAACAGAATAATGAGTGGATGTTGCATGTCATTTATGTAGACATGTTTACAAATTTACCTTCTTAGCAAATGTTGAAAAAAGGTATGATGAAGATATTCAGAAATAATAGATAGTACATGCCTTGGATAATGAAACAATATTCCTTTGCTAGGTATGAAGATGTTATGAGGGCATTGCCAGTTCAAGAATACACTGGTCCAGATGGCAGCCTGAACCTGGCCTCTCGCCTTCCATCATTTTTCATCCGGCCAGATCTCGGTCCTCGGCTCTGCTGTGCACAAGGTATTCCACCAGTCTTCCGCCTCCTAGTCTTTGTACCAGCTCCTGAGTCTCCATTTTTTTTGTAAAATGCAGTATTGCCTTTATTATTCCTATATACTGTATGTTTATTGTGTGTGTGTGTGTGTGTGTGTGTGTGTGTGTGTGTGTGTGTAGGTGTGACAGCATGCCCAGAGCTAGACTTTGGTACTAGCAATCTGCATGTTGAAATGTCTGACACGATGAGTATTCTGGTCTACGTAGGTGTAGCCAAGGGCAACGGAGCTCTCTCCAAGTCAGGTTAGACCTTAATTGTGAATGCAACCAGGGGACATCCTGTACTCATTGTAATTTATTTGACACGGAGGGTAAATTGTTAATATAATAGTTTTTTAACTCCATAAAATGTGTGTGTGTGTGTATATATATATATATATATATATATATGAGGTATATATATATATACATACACACATATTGTTTTCATTGGAAACACTCCGAATCAAATATCATAAATTGTATGACAATTATTGTGTAATTCACTTTGTAACATGTCTACTGAAAGGCTTGTGTCTGATTGGCTGGCAAGTGTGCCACATTAATACCAGGTTTCTTTCTTGTGAAGTTTTCCCTGTTGTTGATCAATGAAAATAAACTCATGGGCTTGCACCATCATTTAATAATGATGGTCATTGTCAGAGTATATAACAATTTAAGTGTGCAATATTATCTGAATGATTTCTTCAAAAAGAATTAAACTCTATGCTTTAAAGGATTTCCTGCTCCGTAGTGAATATCACATGTGGTAACCCTGTGTGTTTGTGTCTTTCAGGAGTTTTGAAGCTCTTAGAGAGAGAGGATTTGGATGAGAGTGCAAAGAAGAGGCTAAGAGATCCCAATGAAACTCCAGGTGCATTGTGGCACATTTATCTGAGTAAAGATCTCCATAAGCTCCAGGAATTCCTCCAAACGGTATGCTACTGTTTATTGAATCACTACAGGGATTTATAGCTTAATGGTATGCTTGCACAACGCTGATCATGATCCGGATTTGCCCAGATCATATTCCGCTGATATGTTTCAGGGAATCGGGGAACATCAGAAAACATCGGTGTACATCTAAATGGAGCAGAGGGCAATGTAGAATTTTGAAGAGTGGTGAAAATTTTGTTGGGTTTGGAGTACATCTGAGAAACTTAGGAAAAATCAGAGTAACGCTGGTACACATGAGTATACATTGGCGAACATCAGTAGTAAGTAGTACAATACAGGGATCCCTCACTTT
Source organism: Plotosus lineatus (assembly GCA_024760905.1). Taxonomy (NCBI): domain Eukaryota; kingdom Metazoa; phylum Chordata; class Actinopteri; order Siluriformes; family Plotosidae; genus Plotosus; species Plotosus lineatus. The sequence continues at coordinate 50,216,229 of CM045732.1, forward strand.
CCGCAGTTCATTGGAAACAAGATCCCTGAATCTTTGAAGTAGGATTCCACCCCACCCTTCCCGACTGATGTATATGCACATGTATATCTTCTTCTTTTCCTTTCGGCTGTTCCCGTCAGGGGTCGCCACAGCAAACCATCTGCCTCCGTCTCACCCTATCCATCTTCTACTCTTACTCCAACTACCTTCATATCCTCCTTCACCACATCCATAAATCTTCTCTTTGGTCTTCCTCTCGGCCTTCTGCCTGGTAGTTCCAACCTCAGCATCCTGCTACCAATATATTCACTATCCCTCCTCTGTACATGTCCAAACCATCTCAATCTAGCCTCTCTGACTTTGTCTCCAAAATCTCTTACATGTGCTGTCCCTCTGATGTACTCATTCCTGATCCTATCCATCCTCGTTACTCCCAAAGAGAACCTCAACATTTTCATCTCTGCTACCTCCAGCTCTGCCTCCTGTCTTTTCCCCAGGGCCACTGTTTCTAAACCATACAACATCGCTGGCCTCGTCACCGTCTTGTACACTTTTCCTTTCATTCTTTCCGATACCTTCCTATCACACCGGATACTTTTCTCCAACCATTCCAACCTGCCTGCACACGCTTCTTCATCTCTTTTCCACACTCTCCATTGCTCTGGATTGTTGAGCCTAAGTACTTAAAATCCTCCACCTTCTTTATCTCTGCTCCCTGTAACCTCACCGTTCCTATTGGGTCCTTGTCATTCACACATATGTATTTTGTTTTACTGAGGCTAACCTTCATTCCCCTCCTTTCCAGGGCATACTTCCACCTCTCTAGATTTTCCTGCACTTGTTCTCTGCTCTCACTACAGATCACAATGTCATCTGCTAGCATCATAGTCCATTGAAATTCTTGTCTAACCTCATCTGTCAGCCTGTCCATCACCATAGCAAACAAGAAGGGGCTGAGAGCTGACCCTTGATGCAGTCCCACCTCCACCTCGAACTCTTCTGTCACACCGACAGCGCACCTCACCACTGTCTTCCATCTCTCATACATGTCCTGCACCACTCTAACATACTTCTCTGCCACTCCAGACTTCCTCATTCAATACCACAGTTCCTCTCTCGGCACCCTGTCATATGCTTTCTCCAGATCCACAAAGGCACAATGCAGCTCCTTCTGACCTTCTCTGTACATCTCTACTAACATCTATCAACAAATACATATTAAATGCTATAAATGCTTATAATAACAATTAAACATTCAAAAATAATGCATAAGACGTATATAAAATATAAATACACACACATACAGATGCGTGCACACACTCAGGTGCGCATCTCACAATAATGTAACTAGTTTTGATGAGAGGTTTTGGGTTGGTTTCTGTTTTGTGTTTGTTTGGGGTTTTTTTTTTTTTTTTTGCCTAATTGGCCTTGTTTTGCTGCATTTTTTTAACCTTTTCCCCTATTCTTACTTAATTTCCTTACTTTTTTAATTCGATTAATATTAAAAAAAAAAAAAAAACACGATGCACTGAAGCCACATGAATTGAAGCATTAAGTAGCAAGGGATACCTGTATTGGTATAAAATTTGGGGGAAATGGAAGTTCTGTTGGGAGAACATCAGTACAGATCGGATGAAACATCAGAATAAAATCAGTACACAATGGAGCACATCAGAGCATATCAGAACAAAATGAGTGAAAACATCAGACTAACTTCAAAACAGCATTGAAATATGTTTAGGTCAAATCAAGGTTGTGATAGAGCACACCTTAACCTCAAACATTTTGCTCATCTTGATACTGTGTGTTATATATTAATATAATCTTATATTATACACCATTACATCTAGTATTGTTTATTACCACTGACTTATTGCTTGCTTGTGTGTGTGTGTGTGTGTGTGTGTGTGTGTGTGTGTGTGTGTGTGTGTGTGTGTGCGTGTGTGTGTGTGTGTAATGAAGTAGTCATGCAGTATTCCTTTGGTTAATCCTTAAATTTTGTGTATGGATGTGTGTGTGTGTGTGTGTATGTATATATATATATATATATATAGATAGCAGTGGAGCGTGCCGAGGCAGATGCTGAGGCTGATTCTGAGGCAGAGTTGGAGAGTGAGGCAGATCCTCTTCGTGAGGGAAGTTGGTACCTAAGCCCAAAGCTGCGTCAGAGGCTGCTGGAAGAACACAGTGTGGAGAGTCGCACACTGTTGCAGTTCTATGGAGATACTGTGATTATTCCTGCAGGAGCCCTGCACCAGGTCAGCTACACTTTCTGCCATATTACACCTCATTATCTTACATGCTTTATTAAAGAAAAAGGCGTAACTTACAGCGGCAGGGCAATGACATGGATGAGAAAGCCCCAGGTTTGTGGGCATGGATCTGATGGATTTTATAATCTTTAGTACTGCCAAAGGTCATATCAGAGTAGAGGTGTGCAGCAGGACTGGGATAATGTGGCACCCAACAAAAACACTGAGAAAAAAGGTGGTTTTACAGTCAGATATGAATCTCACAGCACAAAAATAAGGCATATTGAACGATATGCAACATCAGACATTAAACTTGTATTTCTGGCAGATCTAAGGACCTGGGAATTTTGTACATTTATTCTTTATTTCTCAATAGTAAGTTTACTTTTGTTAGAGGTACTGTGGTTTAAATCAGTAATTTGTTTATGAGCAGAAATAATTTACAAGCAAAGGCAAGGAGATTGCAGAAGCCATTAAGAGTCTGTCTTCCTTTCGGCTTTTTCCATTTTACTCGGGAGTCGCCACAGTGAATCATCTGATTCGCATGTTTGATTTGGCAGAGGTTTTTACGTCGGATACCCCATTATGAGTGTGACTTTAATAATAAATTTAATTTGCAGTCCCGTGCACACCTCTGTATCACAATGTTTATTGGGGTTGGGTGATATGACTCTGTATACCATCTTGACAGTATAAACTGTCCACTGGAAGAAGTTTTGCTATTGGGTGGAGGTAAAACATATTAATTGCTAAATCACCATGGTTACATTGCTGGGACAGACAGGGAAGCGAGCACCAGAGCAAGTGAGCTCTCGCTCTCTCTCGAGCAATTATTTGTCAGCATGAGGTGCAAACGTGTTTGTACTTCACTAAGTACTTTTTTAAAAAAGTGTTGGAGTGAGTGAGTGAGGATTTGCGTGCAGAACTACATGGCAAGGAGTCTCGATCACGGAAGGAAATTATGCCATAACAACACACACATGTAAGGGCAAGGTCCTGGTTAATACTGTTGAAAAGCCGAGACACAGAGATTTAATCATCACGCAGATCTCAGGTATGTAATGCTGAGCCTCAAACCAAGAGTTGCCAGATTTATATGGCTAATGCTGGGTCAGAATTTAAAAAGAGATTCATAACATACTTTGGTTTGAAACAAGTACAGACAATTGGTCATGCTGCAGCACAAATTCTTACATAAACCTTTAAAAATTTTACTTTAAAATGTTTTTTGTGTTAAAATTGAAGCTAGGGTACCTGGTATTTGCACACGAGCTTATTTCCACTCCCATATATACAATTTTGGTGGTGATGTGCTTCTTAAATTTAACTGACTGTGTGAAGCCAGATTTCATTTCATTTCATTTCATTTTCTGTAACCGCTTTATCCCAATTAGGGTCACGGGGAGGCTGGCATCTATCCCAGCTGACTCCGGGCGAGGGCAGAGTACACCTTGGACAGCTCGCCAGGCAATCGCAGGGCAGAAAACACGCTGACGGCTTTGCAGCTACTCTTCTCGAAAGTCAGCAATGGCTCTTTTACATGAACCTCACACCATAGACAGTGAGAGACATGGCCAGCCTTTGATAACCCAGTTAGCTGCACTGGAGGGACAGTGACAACCTTGTGGAGGATGGGACTCAAACCCTCAACCTTAGGATCAGCGATCCAGCGCCCTATATCACTAGGCCACCACTGCCCCTCAAGCCATATTATATATATTATTGAAAGTAATCAAACATGATGAAAGCACAGTATGGTCATTTATTATGGTCATACTATATTGTGATACCTTTATTTATGTATAATAAAATAGTTTTACCACAATACTCACCTCTGTTGTCTATTATTGCATGGGATCGAAGTGATTTGATTGGTCCACTATCTGGAGATTTAAAGATTTTAGTGGATAATGATTAAATGAAAGAAATGGACACTTGGAGCAGGCAGTGTCCTCATTACCATAATTACCATAATTTAAAATAATAAAAAAAAACATTAACTCTTAATTAATCTGGGGGGGTGACGGGGTTGTGCTTGTTGATAGTATATAGTAAAACTCTGAACCAGTACAAAAACACCATTATGGAACGTGAATGAGACTGAATGAGTTTTAAAAAATGCCATTAGCTTCACAGCGCTGAGTTTTGGTTGGAGCTCATGGAGTTTAACTGACCTGCCTTTGGAATGTTTGAAAACAGTATTCCCATCAGGATGCCGCTGATGGGGCAGTGGTGGCCCAGTGGTAAGGTGCTGGATTACCGATCCCCAGGTCGAGGTTTTAAGCCCCACTATCAGCCATGCCAGACATGTAAAAGAACCATTGCTGACTTTCATCAAGAGTAGAGTACATAGCCGTCAAAGTGGTTCTGGCCTGGCGAGCTGTCCAGGGTGTACTCTGCCCTAGCCCAGAGTCGGCTGAGATGGGCGTTAACCTCCCCGTGACCTTAATTAGAATTAGGTGATTCAGAAAATGAATGAACGAGGATGCCACTGAATTGAACAGTCCTATTCTAACTATTCAGTGTCTCACACCTTGCCTTTGTCGAATAATTGTTAATAAAGTTGTATTATTATTATTATTATTATTATTATTATTACTCGTTTGTCATGTTCTAAATCTGCGAAGTGGGAAAAAATGTAATGAACTATTCAGGCATACTGTTTATGGAAAAAGCATATCCAGCTATAAGATTATATGAGGGCAAACTGAAAAACATTCCTGCAACACCTACTGAAAAAGCTGTTAGAAAATCAGTGAAAAGTAAAATTAGCTTTTTTTACTAGTAATTTATCTGAAATTATTTGCTATTGTCTCACTATGTTCTTAATGGGATTTTTAATGTCTGTTTTAATGCAGGTGATGAATTTGCACAGTTGCATTCAGGTGAATGTGGACTTTGTATCCCCGGAACATGCCCACAACTCCTATTACCTGACCCAAGAGCTCCGCCTTCTCAAAGACCAAATTAATTATGAGGACAAATTACAGGTACCAGAACATTTTAACTTGTATTTTCTTATTCATTTTTGTCCTGTACTCACCTGACATCAGCTACAATTGGCTCCAGCTTACCCGTGACCCTGGTGGATAAACGGTATGGAAAATGGATGGATGTCTGTATTGTGGCACTGCTCCTCCTTTGTCTCTACTCTTCACTCAAATTTTACAAGCAAAACTACAGAAAAATGTATTGTGTTCCTATTATGGAGTTCAGAAATAATGTGCATTCCGTGATATAGATTTATTCGTCCATACATACCCTGTTAATAGATGACAACAGACTGCTCCAACCTTTATCAGATACACATACCATACAGACTAGATTACATCCCCTGTATATTCATGTGACTGGCAGTGGTGGTAGAGGTGTTGGATTACTGATCCCAAGGTCAGGGTTCAAGCCCCACTCTCAACGGGTTATCACTGCTGTACCCTCAGTGTAGCTAACCGGGTTATCACAGACCAGTGATGTCTCCTGCTGTCTATGGTGAGAAGCATGTAAAAGAACCATTGCTGACTGTCTCCAAGAGTAGCTTCAAAGTCGTCAGCGTGTTTCTGGTCTGGGTTGGCCTGGCGAGCTGTGTGGGGTGAACTCTGCCATCACCCAGAATTAGCTGAGATGGGCAAGCCTCCCCGTGACCCTAATTAGGTTTAAGCGGTTCAGAAAATGAATGGATGTAGATTTATATGGCAGCTCAAGAGTATGATGGTTCAGCAAAGCAGAGCTTGTAATCTCTTTAAACCCAGTCAGTGGGATAAGCTGGGCTTCCTGTAGAAGAAAACTGATGCAGAGAAGCAGAGATAAATGACTGTGCAGCCTGTAAGGAGGACCGTTTTTGTACTGTATGAGTTGGAAAATATCCTCACCATCATCATATAGTTATGTTTGCATTCATCTTGCCTGTTCAGGTAAAGAACATATTCTACCACTCGGTGAAGGACGCTGTGGCTGCTCTGAGTCGACACTTGAAAAAGCAGAGCACAGAGGAGGTGAAGGAGGAAGAATGCTGACATCGTTCACGCTCACTCTGTGAGCATTGCACCTGATGCAGACAGTCTTCGGGTCCTTCAGAAGGGAACCACTGCTCTGAGAACCAGTGTTGAAGTTGCGTATTTCACACCAATGACCATTAAAACTATTTAGCTTCAGTGCAAAGACCCACCACTTCCTCTGTGATGTCACCATATTCCTTTCGATTATTGTCACTATATCTTCTACGGATGGTTTGCTGTGGTGACCTCTGAAGGGAAAAGCCGAAAGGAAAAGAAGAATAAGAAGATCTTCTCCAGAGTTTAACATTATCCTGATAACTTCCTCATTGGCCAGGAAGTGTGGTGAGAGGATGAGGCATGTCTGAACAGTAGAAAGAAATGGAGCTAGATCTCTCTCTTTCGCTCTCTCTCTCTCGCTCTCTCTCTCTCTCTCTCTCTCTCTCTCTCTCTCCCCCCCCTCAGCAGGCAGCTGCAGAGGTGCTGAGTAGGAAGAGAGGAGAACTGCTAAGTACAGCATTTTGAGCTCTCGTATGCTGTAGGCTTTGGATAAGCAAAGGAACAACCACCAAGGCATTTTTTTTTCAGAAGTTGAGGCTCTGAGGCATATTCTTAATCAGTAGTTATTGTGCTGCTAACTGTGAGCTACACTTGTCTGCTGAGGTTCAGACAGTTGGGAGCGCAGCTAGGCTAACACAACCATAGCAGCATTCCTTAACGTCAGCCAATGCCAAGCTGTTAGCTTTTATTGTTTATGTTAAAAGTTGATATTAAATTATTAACAGTTTGGCTGGTATTCACTGTGCAGAAGGAAAATATAAGAGTTTGAAGTATATGATGTGTTTATTGGAAAAGCAAATGTTCTTGTGAAAATTTCAGCTGAAATATGATATGTAAATAGCAGAATATACATATATAATATATTAATTATGATTTTTTCTATAACATGGTGTGCTTTATTTGCTGTATGTGTTGTTTGCTACTGTATGTACATTGAAGCTAAAGAGATGTTTTACATTTTCCATTAAAATGGAATCAGTCAAGGACACGCATTTTGTGCCAATTTTGTTTGTAATATAACATCTCAGCACACATTTTATATATTTAACAGTTCATTCATGCCCATATTTCATGTAGTTGAAAATAATTATATAACCTCATGAGGCAGAGCTGAGCGGGCTGTTAATAACAATCAACGAGAGTGAGTGGAACAACGACTTTATTCTATCCTCTTAATATTGTTTTTAAATTCTTGAAAATGAAAAACATTTACATTCCTACCATGAAATACTTTAGCACAGAACTAGCTAGTTCGCTAAAGGTCTATTGTCTAGTCACCCATAAAAAAAAAAAAAAAAAAAAAAATCACATTTCAATCTTAAAAATTATGTTCTAACAATCTAAATTTTTGTTAAAGTCAGCATGGAGCTCAAGCCAGTATTTCAGTAAATTGCATGTGGTAGCTAGCTGGTTACCTTCAGCAGTCCAATAAAGTTGTATCGGTGGAAAGAAGCAGTCAATAATAATAATAATAATAATTGTAATATACAACAACAATAATACTAGATTCTTACTATAAAAGACTTCAAGTCCATATTTTGTTGCCTTTCATGGAGGTCCAGTTAGCACAAAGCTTTCTGGTGAGCCAAAGGCCTGTAGTTTATTAAAATTGCATGTGGTCGGGGAAAAAATATAGTCGAATTTAAAAAAAATACAAAAGAAAGATGTGCTGACTTTAATTTTATTCTTTTCTTTTCATGGAATTAACCTAGACTGAAAATACTGTTAGTGGCACATCCGGTTTGCGAGATGAACTACAAGAAGCTAATGTTACAGCATTTATGGCTCATAAAAAATTCAGTTTGGAAAAAAGAATCATGCCTAATTCTTGAAAATAAGTTTATATATGTGTGTGTGTATATATATATATATATATATATATATATATATATATATATATATATATATATATATATATATATATATATATATATATACATACACACACACACACACACACACACACAGACGCACCCCCACTTACGAACATCCGGAGATACGAACATCCGCTCCGAGGTCGAAAGTCAAACGAAATTGAAGCATAAGTAGTAATAGAAATGGAATAAAATCTACAGAAAGATATATCAAAACTATAAGTATGAAATATGATTAAACATTATTCTGAGGTACACTTAATACTAGGCTCTGGCAGAGGGGGGCGTGGCTGACACGGGGAAGAGAAGCAGAACGATACATTTCTAAACTTCTGCCAAAAGTTTCAAAAAAAGAAACAAATTGACTCCAGTATTATAATGAACTGGATTAGACTGAAACTCTGTAAATCTGATCAGATCCGCTGTGCTGTGCTTGAGAGGAACCAGGAGTTGAAACACGGGACATAATGATATTGATAATGTGATGATTATGGAGAGAGAGAGAGAGAGAGAGAGAGAGAGAGAGGTTAAAAGTTTTCTAAGTGTTTGATTTCATGTCCCCCACTAATATGAACTTTTCACCTGTGAGCCGGTAATGTGCGCGCACTGCTCTCAGAGGTCAGTATGTCTTGCACTATTCCAGCGACGCGCAGCCTGAAGCTCATGCGCAACCGCCGCACACCTCCAGATCCTACACAGATAACTTCATTATCTGGGACCGGGGACTGGCATCGGTGGGTTAAATGGTGTGCCTTGGTGATGCAGAGTAGTTTTGATGTGCAGGATGATGTTTACTCCAGTGTCATGGGAGGAATGGTGTCATTAACAATGATTTGTGATGGTCACGATTTAACACCATAAAGACTTTAAAGCTTCAGGCGTAGGGGCAGCAAGTTGAGTCAAGTCAGGTCAACGTGGGGCTGAGTGAGACACAAACCATGAATCATATTGGGAAATGATTCACCAATTAATCCACCAATAAAACAGAATAGACATAATTCGCATTACGACTGCGCATGTGCGGGGAACGTGACCCAACAGCTGATCCAAGGGTCACGACTACCAAACTTTAGTGCAGCCACTTGCTGTTGTATGGAACACATCTGAACAACTGCCGCTTAAAGTCCGCCTTAAGCCTTAAATTATCGACATGCCAGGTGCGCATTGTGCCGTAGTGAACTGTAGAAACAGCATGTATCATCTCGAGCGTTGGAAAAAGCTAGTTTGCAGTATACATGCCTGCAAATTTTGGACTAACGCATTTACATGTCATGCTATTTACCTTCCCCACCGAGCTAAAGGATCCGGAGGAACGCAAACGTTGGATTAAAGCAGTAAGTTTATAATTAAAGTATTCTTTATTCAAATGCATAGACCCTATAGACTACTATAGTACCTTTTATTTACCTGTTAATTTACCATAAAAATCGGCGATGTCAAATTATATATGTGAATTTTTCTTTATATTCAATAGATAAATTAACAAGAGCTGTTAGCTCTTTATATTAAAGAGGTAAATAACAAGAGCTGTCAGATCACTTGGTGACAGCTGTAAAACTTGTATTTACCTTCTTTGTAGTCATTACGAAGTCGCACTAGTAGGGGTGCCTGGTCCTTTATTATCGAAAAATCCGCTATGTCAGCGTACATACACGGCAGCCACTTTGACAAGGCGTCATTTTCTGTCTCCCAGCCAAGTCCCAAGGGGTCGGAAATTGTCACGATTTCCTCATCCACTTCAAATGTCAATAAGCTGGCATAGTCACGGACTTGTTTAGATTCCTCAGCCTTTGACAAAACTATCGGCAGTTTTTGTAACGTCACCGCAAATGCAAGCGCAACAAGTTTATCTTTACACTTGCGGGAACAACCGGGAAGATCTTTTACAAGATCTTTTCTAGCCATTCGCACTTAAACTTATTCTTAACATCCTTATGTATTTCTGACACGTGAGATTCCTCTTCTTTCATTAGCGGTCGCACTATTTTAAACAAAACATTTTCCATTTGCATTGAGCTGAGTCAATTTTTGTTAAGCTGAGCCATGTCACTTTACATTAAGCTTAAAAACTTACAATATGTGACATGCTCCACCGAAAGTAGGCACTTGCAGCAAGTTCACTTGCTTGTGCTTGAGACAAAGCGTTGCTTATCCAGACTTCCAATCTTTCAAGTGAACAAATGCGCCATTGAATACTTGTTTAGTGCTCAGCCTTCACTTGCTCACTTGAAAGATCGGAAGTCCAGATAAGCCGCGCTTTGTCTCAAGCACAAGCAAGTGAACTTGCCAGAAACGCCCCTATACCCCCCTAAAATTTTCTCCTTGGATTTAGACGATTCACAGAAATGACCAATTTGAGATAAAAACCATGGAATTCCGCGGAAAATTGCCATGTGTATGAATGAAAACATAATATAAAAATTAAAAATTCATAATTGGGTACTTGGTGGAGAAACTCTTGCTGGCGAGCACAGAGGTCAGATGTTTCTTGTAGTTACGCATCAGATTTGCACACATCTGGAGGGATTTTGGTCCACTCCTCTTTACAAAGCTTCCCAAAACTTTTAAGAATTCAAAGTTGTTATTTGGCATCTCAAAGTTCAGCTCATTATACTGATTTTATGTGGGATTAACAAGAGAGACGACTTGGCTACTCTATGACCTTTATATACGTCTTTAGGAACTACTCTTTGGCCTTATATTTTGGGTCATTGCCATGCTTGAAGACCCATTCACAACTCATCTTAAGAATTTTTACTCAGGGAAGGATATTCTAGCCCAAGATTTTACGGTACATGGTGCTGTCCCCAGTCCCCTCAAGAGGGTGAAGTTGTCCTGTACCATTATCAGAGAAACACCCCCAAAGCATAATGTTTCCACCTCTGTGCTTGATGATATGAAGGTTGTTCTTTGGGTCATAGTTAGCAGTTCTCCACCAACAAACAGAGTTGATGCCAAAGAGGTCAATTTTGGTCTCATCTGACCACATCACTTTCTCTCAAGCCTTCTCTGAATCATTATCTATTCACTGCCAAATTTCAAACAGGTCTGTGCGTGTGCCTTTTTGAGAAGACCGTGCAAGTGCTGTGGGATTCAAATCCATACAATATTGTGTGTTATTAAAGATTGCCTTGGTGACTGTGATCCCAACCACCTTGAGATCAATAAAAAAACTCCTCCAATATACTGTACTACTGAGTTGATCCCTCACCTTTGTCATGCTCCTTTCCGTATAATGCAAGACCTGGCGTGCAGTTCCAGACCAAAGGTCAGGTTACTTTGTTTTGGTTTAGTTTTTTTTTTTTTTTCATTTTTGAATATTCAGAACAATAGTTGTGTCCTTGTCACAAAGCTTCTTACTGATGGTTTTGTAGCCCAATCCAGCCTTGTGCAGGTCCACAATTCTGTCTCTGATGTCCTTTGACAGCTCTGTGGTCTTGCTAGTGGTGGTGGAGAGATTCTGTTGGTCTTTATATAGCTGAGATGAGAAGTACTTTCTTAAAGTGATAGGATTAATCTTTGTGCCTCGTGGTCACATAACCACTCTGTGCAAAACAGAATCAGAACAGAATGGTTGGTAGGGGATTGAATAAATATTTCACTTTGGGCAAATCAATTTATCACCTTTATATTGTGTAAAACTTTTTTCTTCTGGATTTTAATGTTCTTACCCATTGAATAACAATAATAATAATAATAATAATAGAAAAATATAACACAGATTAAGCACAATGACGTTATGCATTTTTAAAAATACAGTACATATATATAAATATACAGTTGCATTAGGTTGGTATGGTCAGCATTTTAAACTGCTGGTAATTTCTGATGGTTCTGTATGTGTTTTAGTACCAGTGGGGTCTGGGAACCCCCAGGGGTTTATGAAGCATAGCAAGGGGATTAACATTTTTTCAGTTTAACTGCATGGCTGAAATATTGAAACTCACAAACTATAAATAGCACTATTGTAGTCAGTGGTTACATCTAAGACCCGAATATCACTGTTCACAATTTGAGTATTAATTCTTCACCTCAGTGTTTAACTCAAATCACCACAGTCAAAGGCTCTTATTATTCCTGTAGTTCTTAATGAATGTGGAGAATTCATACACCAAGAACTTAAAAAAGGAAGCATATCACTTGGCATTTTCAACTGCTCACTAAATAGGCATGATATTATTCAGATGGTTTGTATAAATGCTTTGCTTTTGTTAATTATGACACCAATGACTGACTGGGTTTCCAAAAACTCACAAGATTACATTACATTGTGTTCTTCATTCAGATGTTCTTGTGTAGATCAGATGTAGGGGGGAGGACTAGAAACCCTGGGCAGGTCAACAAGGGACAACAGGAAGGTGAAATAAATTTAATTCTAACTTTAAGACTGTTTTCCTCCACCAACACAGACAGAGTGTTTCTGAAATCACAAGAGCTTGTGTTTTCGTATCCCGGCCATATTGGCGCTGGACTAATATTTATGAGACTGTTTACTCTGTATTTGGAACCTCCAAGACATCCAGGCATTTCAACTTTGTCTATCGGGTGGCACCATAGCTTTGATTCACAGACTCGGCAGGGGGGCAGTGGCAGCCTAGTGGTGTAGGGCGCTGGATCGCTGATCCTAAGCTTGGGGGTTTGAGTCCCACTTTCCACAAGGTTGTCACTGTCCCCTGAGTGCAGCTCAGGTTTATCAAAGGCCAGTCATGTCTCTCACTGTCTATGGTGAGAGGTTTGTGTAAAAGTACCATTGCTGACTTTCGACAAGAGTAGGCTGCAAAGCCGTCAGTCTGTTTCCGCCCTGCGATGGCCTGGCGAGCTGTCCAGGGTGTACTCTGCCCTCGCCCAGATTCGGCTGGGATAGGTGGATAGGTGGATAGGATAGGACCCTAATTAGGATTAAGCGGTTATAGATGAATTCGGCAGGGGTGTTTTTGTATGAAGTTTGAATGTTCTCCTCAAGCGTACATGGGTTTCATCCATGTTCCCGGGTTCTATTGACGGTCAAAGAACATGCACAGTAGGCTAACTGTCTATTCCAAATTGCTCTTAGGTGATGGTGTGAGTGCGAATGGTTGTGTGTGTTGGCCATGAGATGGACTGGTGAACTGTTCAGAGTGCACCCCACTTTTGCCCAGGGTTGGCTGAGATAATCTCCAGCACATACCTGTGACCCTGGTAGAAATAAGCAGTTCAGAAAATGAATGTTTATGTGTGAGCAGAGTCTTGTGAGTTTTGCATGTTTCTTGGTCTTTACCCTTTTCCTGGTCTCTTATGAAATATTGCTGGTGAATATGTGTCTCTGGAGTGCCAGAATCTATTTATTATTTCAGTCAGAGAGCAACAGATTATATATGCATTCAGGAGAGACATCTGTTTAACACTGATCAGGCAAAACCTAGTTGATGTGCAAGTCTGCAATTACCTTCAAATTGGATGTGAATGTGACTTGAATGCTGCTTCTCAGTGTTGACGGAGTATTAAACAATAGCAAATGTGATTTGTTTGATGGTTGATTCTGAAAAAAATATAATTACTATTGCTATATATGGTCATGACCCTTCATTATCACTAAACAGCACTAAAGAGTTCATCGTTCCCCATTACAAAAATGGAATTACACCATCTATTATCCAGCAAGGTGCCCTGCCAGCCCATTTTGTGTCATTAATGGGGCTCCATTTGGGAGACCTGTAGAACCATGACTACAAAGGTTTGGGGAAAATCATGACCTTTGTATAGTTCATTCTCATTTGAGTTCATTTTAGCAAGTCGGACATATTTTAGTCCTCAATTCATGGATAATATTGTTTTAACCGTATTCATGATGTCGACGTCAATTAAAAAGGTAGCTCAGAAATCAATTTTAAAATCTGTTTGAATAACTGGATTAGAAGTATGCCTCCTCTTTAGACTCTCTAGATAAAAGTGCTTGCATAAAAAAATTAATAAGTTTAGGTCGACCACTAGTTTTCAAATCTGCCTCACTTTGTAGTAACTGTCATAGTGCCAAATAGATGGGGGCATTTATTCATCTTCTGAAACACTTAATCCTAATTAGGGTTGTGGGGAAGCCGGCGCCCCGTCTCAGCCAACTCTGGGCAAGGGTAGGGTACACCCTGAACAGCTCCCCAGACCATCGCAGGGCAGAAACACACTGTCGGCCATGTAGCTGCTCTTGACGAAAGTCAGCAATGATTCTTTTACATAAACCTCTCACCGTAGATAGTGAGAGACCTGGGGGACAGTATTGGTGGCCCGGTGGTAGAATGCTAGATTACTGATCCCAAGGTCAGAGGTTCAAGCCCCACTATCACGGGGTTGTCACTGATGTGCCCCTAACTGGGCTATTAAAGGCCAGTCATGTCTCTCACTGCCTGAGGTGGAAGGCTGTAAAAGAATCATTGCTGTGATCCATAAAGAGAAGGCTGCATTTCCATCAGCATGTTTCTGCCCTGCGATGGCAAGACCAGGGATTTCTGGCTTCAATGTTTAGTGTGAGGCTGGTTGAAATGGCTCAGAAACCTTACAAATGTAATGTCCGTCATTGTGGAATTGCCCTGATGTAAATGCAGACTCTTCGAACATGAACAATTGTTTCAGTTAAACATTTTGTTAACCTTTTTTGTGAATACACCCTAAATTCCCACAAGGCCACACATAAAATACAGTAGCAGCACTTTAAATCAAATTGATATTGTAACGCATATTTCATGTTTACTGTGGAAAAATAGTTTTATGCATATTCAGCACATACTTTAAATATAAAATGCATAATTAAGGTAAAAATTAGACCGATACTGTACATGCTAGCTAATTTAACATTGAAAATTATTTGTCTTTTTAATTTGATTTTCTAAACCACTTCATCCTTTATTAGGTTTACAGGAAGACTGGAGCCCATCACAGCCTGCTGTGACCGAAGAGAAGATACATCCAGACCATTGCAGGGCCAACACAGACACACAACCTTTCACACTCATACTTTACCGTTTACACCTAGAAGCATTCAAGATTATCCAATAAGCCGAATGTTCATATCTTTGAGTTGAGAGAGGAAACCAGAGGATCCTGAAGAAACCCATGCGAGTACAAACGAGAACATTCAAGCTCTACACAGATCCGCCCTCACTGGGCACAGGGCTCAAACCCAGAACCTAAGTTCGATGTGCGAACTACAACAACACTGTTCCATGCTCATTAAAAATCAATAATTCATAAATCAGAATCAGCAATTCTAAAGGCTCCCAGAAGCACAGAATTTTTCATAGCATTAAAATATTAAGTCTTTTTGATTTGGTCCATCAAAAAGTTAAATTTAGACGTTTCAGTGATGCAAGCCCCATATTCACTGATTGACAAAGTTTACAACAAATTTCATGTCAATAGAGTAAACAAATTTCTCTAGTTTAAATAATATATTTAGAGTTGAGCAAGCGCCAAAAAGTTTATGGGTTCAAGTCCTGGCTCCGGCGTTTTTGTGTGAAGTTTGAACATTCACCTCACGCTTGGTTTCTTCCCACAGTCCAAAGACATGCACAGTAGGCTAACTGGCTGCTCCAAATTGCCCCTAGGTGTGTGTGTGTGTGTGTGTGTGTTGCCCTGCAATGTTATGGTGAGCTATTTAGGGTGTATCATGCCTTTGCCCAGTATCTGAGATAGGCTGAGTCTCCCTGTGGCCCCATTAGGAATTAGGATAGGATTAGCAATTTGGTCAGTGATGATTGTTTGTTAACTTTGATGAAAAAATGTTTACATTCCATGATGCTTGAGGCCAATGTTAACCTTACCTATATCTCTTGATATATCCAAATTTTTTTATCTCATAAAGCTTTTGCCCCGGTTTTGATGTGAAGGATAAGGTTTTGTCCTCTACAATGCTAAGCCTTGTACTGTTGAACACATCACTATGGCCTCTGCGTGGTGCTCTTCTGATAGAAATCCCTCGTCGCTCATCATTTCTTTTAATTGTTGGTATTTGGCGCCACCTGCTGAGCAGATCACATACTACTCCATTGAAAAATTATTGACCGGTTCATTTATTCCTTCATTTTCTGAACCGCTTAATCCTAATAAGGGTCATCTCAACATACTCTGAGCGAGGGCAGAAACAAGCTATTCTTTATGAAATTCAGCAATGGTGCTTTGACATGAACCTCTCACCATAGAAATGGCCAGCCTATGATATCCCAGTTAGCTGCACTGGGGGGACAGCAGTGACAATCGTTTACAGTGGGGCTTGAACCCACAACCGCGTGATTGGTAATCCAGAACCTTACCACCACTGCCCCAGTTTACACACTGTATTCCTCATAGTATTTTATTTCACATGAAATATTGTAAAAATGAGCAGCACGGTTCGCCTCACAGGAAGAAGGTCCTGGGTTCGATTCCCAGCTCGGGTGTTTCTGTGTGGATTTTGCATGTTCTCGCCATGTTTTACAGGGTTGTATCCAGGTACTCTGGTTTTCCAAATCACCCCTAGGTGTGTGTGTGTGTGTGTGTGTGTGTGTGTGTGTGTGTGTTTATAGTTGTATATGTGTTGGCCCGGCAGTAGTGGCGAGCTGTTCAAAGTGTACTCAGTTTCACCCAGAGTCGACTGAGATGGACGCCAGCCTCCTCATGATCGTAATCAGGATTCAGCAGCTTCGAAAAATAATGAAAGAATCACACTAAGGGCATAGTTTGGTTTGTCCAAAAGGCAGTAGTGGCTCAGTAATAGAGGCTCTGAGTGACAGATCCAAAGGTTGGGGGTTCATGCCCCAGTAGAACCAAACTATCACTGTTGCGCCCTTGAGCAAGGCCTATAACCCTCAGTTGCCCATGCTGTATAATATATAAAATCCAGCAGGAAGAGAAACAAGTCCACACAGGGATCATGTGATGTGTATGGACTGCTATGAGAAGTAAAGCAGAGTAGCACATAAGTCAAAATTGCATATAAAAGCAGCAACGTCGATTTTTTTTTGGTGGGTCTTTGTCGATTTTACACCTAATGATCAACACCCCCATGCAATCCATCCTGCTGCCTTATGTCTTTGTTTTTTGTTGGTGACATGGGCAATACCTATCACGCATTAGGAGCATGGTCATCCATCTTCTTGGGCTTTACACCCACGCACTGGGTAGAAGGGTGATTGGGGGCGCGCCAGTGTCCCAATCAGAGCTACATTCAGTCATTAGGATTACAAACCGATTTGTGTGTGTGTGTGTGTGTGTGTGTGTGTGTGTGTGTGTGTGTGTGTGTGTGTGTGTGTGTCATTATTTTAATACATTTCCAGTGAAAAGCTCCACTCCATGTATAGTCCAAAATGTTCAGCATGTATGATATGATCAGTGGAAGTCTGGCTTAGAATGGGAATGCATGTGAAGGGGTCAATATAAGAACTTACAAAGCTCTGCGCATCTGATAAAATTACTTTATTTCTATACAAATGAACTGCATGCAATCATTAGGCCTGATCATAGCTCCCTAAATTTATAAATGTTCCCTTTACAGCGCTTTCTAGTTATAAACCTAATGCAATGTCCACAGAGAGGGTCTGTTATATATTTATCTAAGTTTCTTGTTTATTTGTTTGTTTGTTTATTTATTTATCTTTAACCTATTTAGTTTTGCTCTAATTTTCATATTTGTGTGATTGGTGAGGAAGCTTTCTGTAGAGGGTCAGCTGTTAGGGAAAACCACGCCCCAGGAATGGTGTGCATATGTGACCCGAACACCTACGGACTCTCCTCCAGCAAACAAACGTTTTCTGGTCCAATCTCCAAGCTCTCTTCGAAACCTCATTCATTATCATAACAATTTCCTTTCTGAGGATGTGTAGAGGTGGGAACAAGCATACTGTCTGATTTATTCAGTTGCTCTCGCAGAGTAGGAAATGTATAGGACTGCTTCTAATCTTATAGATCTCTGGAAGTGTGTGGTTCGGTGTGGTGTGTGGGTTGACTGAATGTGTGCAGGCAGCAGGAGCAGGAAGGCCTAGAGTTGCAACATTTGGTGGAAATTTGTAGTTGTATTAACCAAACAGCCAGTGAAGGATTGAGAGAGCCTCAAGTCAGATACTGGTAAGTGTTAAACTAAGTTGTTCATAACTTTGGTGTGTAATATGTACAGATAAATGTTTGTCCGACTGCTGGCAAATCCATGATGGTAATGTTATCATTATAGATTTAAGTCAATATGTCTGTTTTAGTCCAAGTTGTATAAAATATATGTTGCATTATTTTGTATTGGTATTAAATCAAGAAATAAGGAGTCTATCGTCTCCATAGATACGGCAATATTTAGCAGTTAATATATTGTAAGGTCATACAACACATAAATACAATTCAAAATTTTAATATTTAAATGATTACAATAAACATCATTAGTTAAACTGTAATAAATCTTTATAAATAAAGTCAGAATATAAATTAGAACTTTAAAAAAATAATAATTTCACCAACTTGGAGGTTTTTAGTCCAGACAGTGGTGTTTTGGGGCCCAATGGGTCTATATACAAAAAAACCCTGCAATAGTCTGGTGTGTAATGAAAAGGAATAATCTATTTTAAAGAAATCTTTCTGACATTTGATTAATCGGTGTGCTCAGGGGTTGACAGACCCCCATGCAGCACCACAGCGCACGCAAACAAAACGGGTGGTGAAACATGGCGTGGCGTGGGCGTACAGGGCATGAGGGGCATGGGAGGGGCACAGAAGGCTGGGGGTTGTGAATGCTGGTCAAAAATTCAAACAAAACAAACTAAAATATAGATTTTATGAAGTAAAAATTATAGAAATTAGTCAAATTAAACCAATAGCCTCGAGATATTTATGTATTTTTCATTATATGGATCATTTTCACATAGAACAAAACATGCTTTCATTGATGTAATTTATTTATAATCCCTGCAATTTAGTACCCTTTAGCTTTTATATCAGCTATTAACTATTACACATCCTATTCTGATAGATTAAAATAGAAATCTAAAAGTGAATCTGGCAACTCAGACACAATAGGAATACATTTTTGTGCCTGTGGGTGTGAAACAAAGGACAAGGACATAGAGTGGGATTGAAGCTCTGCCCCCAGCTATGTTGAAGCAGGCAAACTTGAATCTAAACTGCCTCACTATTTGAGATATAAAGTACAAAACAGGATGTGTATAACAAAAACCTATCTGTATGTCATGTACTATGAACTGTTCACAATTTGTCCATTACAGAAATAGCCAGGCACTTCTTCAAAACTTCAAAATCCATAATGTATGTGCCAGCCTCAGATTTAGCCTATAATTTGAAATGCATGTGAAATACTTGGACAGCCCACTATCATGTGACGACATGATAACACAGAGACAGACTTTAAAAAAAAATGTATAAGGATTTTAAAAACTCATGATTTTCAGATTAGCCCTTTATCAGTACTTCAGCATCTCATGACAGGAGGGGATGACAGGAGGGAAATTGATGTGGTGTGTATTTAGGCGTGGGGAGACAAATTCTCATTAGTGAACTGCCATCACACACAGTGTGTATACACCATCACATTTATCTATGAGTGACGTGGTTCTCTAATTACTAGGTTTCCCAACTTGCCATAATTCAAGCTCCTCTGTCTCACACAGCCATGCAGATACATATAAAAATCAGATAAATAAAAATGTATTATTGAGAAAAGGACAGGGAGGTAGATCAGACAAAGGCTACTTGTGAAACTGGTTGCTTCACTCTAGGTTGTGTGAAGACTTTATGAAGACATGCATGCATGTGCACGCGCGCACGCATGTGTGTGTGTGTGTGTGTGTGTGTGTGTGTGTGTGTGTGAGGGTGGGTGGGTGTGTGTGTGAGAAAGAGCGAGAGAGAGAGAGAGAGGGGTGAGAGAGAGAGAGAGAGAGGAAGAAAGTGTGTGTGTGTGTGTGTGTGTGTGTGTGTGTGTGTGTGTGTGTGTGTGTGTGTGTGTGTGTGTGTGTGTGTGTGGGTGTCTGAGAAGCTAGGCGCACACAGGAGCTTGGTAGGGAGAAGGTAGTAGAGCAGCAAACTGTAGGAGAGCCTCAGCTTTGGCTGAGAATACACGGAGAAGGGGCTGTTCTCTTGTGTGGGTGGCTTTAAAATTAGGCCTCAATCACAAGTACAGCAACTGTTCGATTGCTCACCCTGCCACTGATGAAAATAGATCATGGTGGCAGAAAAACAAAGCATGACGACAAGGGGTTTGATGCTATGTCAGAGATACTGTATGTAAAGTGTCTTTCTGCCAGCTGAAGGAGGAAAGGAGAAGGAAGTTTGCATTATTGAATTGATGCATGGGTGTACAATCACTCACAAATCTATCTGGAGTACATTAAAGGTTTCCAAACTTCCCCGTGCATCTTTCCCATTGTTTCTGTTATGGCAGCATCACAAGAATACTAATCAAACACTGGGAAACAGGGGAAAATCTCAAGAAAACATTTGTACATGGGTTTCCCCTCATGTGTCAGATGAGACATCTGTATTGTTACAATGAAAGTTCTCCAGCAACTGGAATGGTCCCACAAAAGCAGAATATGAAGCATTTAAAATAAGGGGGGAAAATTAACTGCTTTATACACTGCCCACTTTTTTTTTTTTTTTTATTTTACGAGATCTAAGCAGTCCAGCACAGTTTGCATGTCCACCTCACAGCAAGAAGATCCTGAGTTTGAATCCCAGACTGAGACATTTCCATGTGAAGTTTTCATGTTCTTTGTATGCTTGCATGGGTTTACTCCAAGCACTTTGGTTTCCTCCAACAGTCCAAAAATCTGCACATTCGGGCAACTGACTGTTCCAAATTGCCCATAGGTGTGAGTGTTTGTGCAAAGCTGTTCATGTTGTACCCTGCCTTCACCCAGTGTCGGCTAAGATAGGTTCCAGCCTCTGCATAACCCTTATAGGATTGTTCAGCAAATGAGTGAATGAGTGAGAGAGAGCTCGACTGTCTCTGAAACTATACATTTTTACCTACTATACCATCCACATATCCTGTGTGTGTGTGTGTGTGTGTGTGTGTGTGTGTGTGTGTGGTCTACACAATACAGTACAAGAATTCCACACACGCACACATATTTTATTTCCTTTTAGAATAAAAATAGATATTTTGCCCTGTTTTAATTATACCATTGTTTATTGGGGAAGCTGAGCTGTGGGTTACTTTTTATTGTGGCCATGACGTTACAGTTGGTGTTCACCACAACGCGCCATTTTACTGTGTCGAGTTTCCCGGATGTACCATTTTAGAGCAACAGGGCGTGTTCAGGCCGCCGGATAGGGTCCATCTATGGGCGTGACCTGACCGGAATTCCTGATTTCGATGAGGAAAGTTGGCCGCGCGTTTCTCGTGAATCTGCAGAGAAACTGCCTCAAACATCTCTGAAAGTGACCCATAAATCAGGCAACCCACAGACATGACCCGGTGTCCGTAAAAATATGAACCTAGCTTGTTTTTTTTTTTTTTAATTCCCTCAGTCGTGTCACAGTGCAACCTATTAACTGCACACCCTTCTTTTATCTCATGTCCTTTTAT
The DNA here is from genome assembly GCA_024760905.1 of Plotosus lineatus. NCBI lineage: Eukaryota > Metazoa > Chordata > Actinopteri > Siluriformes > Plotosidae > Plotosus > Plotosus lineatus. Next base: position 50,237,917 of record CM045732.1, read on the forward strand.
GGTCAATGACGTAACTTATATTCAAAGCCTCCTTGAAATGCCTACAAACGCGCGAGCCTGAGTTATCCACTGTACCGGCGGGTAACTGAAGGCTGCGAATTCATAATAGAGCGGCGAGCAGTTCATCATACGTATTTAAGATATATCATAAATTCAAAAATAATTTTTTTTTCGTTGTAGTTTTTATGTTTAAATAATAATGTTTGTTTAAGCCTGAAGCTTTGAGGGCAGTTTTGCAGTCATTTAAAATGACAGCTCACGGCGTGGACAGAGCGCTTGGGTCGCTCACAGACTCCATGCGCCCCGGTGCGCCGGATGCTTGTCCGATGGATGAAATCCCTCCAGACGCCTTTCCTCGTGCAGACGTGGGAAGAGAAGGATCAGAAGGTAAATATAGACTCAGCACAGGTTCTTCAGAGCAATGTACACGAACCGAGTTGAGAACCCGAAGCTCTACCTGTCCAAAAGGTGGGCTGTGAAGTTTTTACAATGACAGGCGTCTTAACGGGGAGTTGGGGGGGGGGGGTTAGGTAGGACAGAGGACAGATTGCTCAGACGAGCAGAACAGAGAAGCTGAAATATAATTTTTGTTTTGTTTTGTTTTTTAATCTGATTTGATTAATATACTGTATCCCGGAATTTTCTGCTATCATCCCTGATCATCTCATGTGTTGGAAAATAACCAGGAATATTCATCTGCTTTTTTTTTTTTTTAATTAATTAATTTCTTGTTATGTGGTAGGTGGCCTGGGAGCGGACAGTTTCTCGAAGTTAAAGCGCATTGCTGACTTTCTAGATCCGAATAGCCCACGGAGTTCTCCTGTCGCCTACACGGGAAAAATCTCGATCGGCGCGCAGTGCGCACCCGGCAGCTGGAACGCGGACAGTTTGGTCGACTTTGTCTGTGCTGAAGTACAAAGCGCGACACCTGCCCTCACCAACTTCCCCGCGGTCTCTCCAGGACCCACAGATCTTTCAGGAGTTCCAGCTTGTCCCAAAGTCCAAGAGAAGGCTATGGAGCACATGTATACGTCACCTCCGCCGTACAGCTGTAGTGCGGATGGTTACCAGGACCCCTCGACTTACCTGTCCACCACTACGTGTCCGATCGCGTACCCAGCAGGTTCCTACACGTCTCCAAAATCCACGATAGACGGCGCGCTTTTCTCCATCATACCAGATTACGGGGGTTTTTATCAGAGCAGCAGCCAAAGGGATGCTCCAGTCTTCCAAGACCGGAAACCATTCTCTTGCTCTCTGGACTCTGTGAGAGTTCCTCCGCCTCTCACTCCACTGAACATGATCAGAAATTTTACTCTTTCGTGTCCCGTGGACGGATTAAGGCCACCCACGGACTCCAACCCCCAAAGTGTCCCTCTACGACCAATCCTGCGGCCGAGGAAGTACCCGATCAGGCCGTGTAAGACACCGATTCATGAGCGGCCGTACGGGTGTCCAGCAGAGGGCTGCGACCGCCGGTTCTCGCGCTCCGACGAGCTCACGCGCCATGTGCGCATCCACACCGGCCACAAGCCGTTTCAGTGCCGCATCTGCATGCGAAGCTTCAGCCGCAGCGACCACCTAACCACGCATATCCGCACGCACACGGGCGAGAAACCCTTCTCGTGCGACCTCTGCGGCCGCAAGTTCGCCAGGAGCGACGAGCGAAGGCGGCACGCCAAAATCCACCAAAGACAGAGAGACAAGAGGGCAGGCGCTCAACCTGCCCAGACACCAGGGCCTCAGAGCGCCATGTGAGAAATAAACAGCCTTCTGAACACTAAGAGGCGAATGGAGCATGTTCACCACCTCGCAGCCCCAGACATCACAATGTCAAAATGGGTCCCAAATCATCTACTTATTTATCCAGGACATGCAGAAGGCTTGAAGAACATGTCATCCACACCTCCCGAACCCTGGTCTCGGAGTAGCCACGGTCCAGCACATTTTGCTGCCTTTCCTTCTCTAATTCAAGTAATTCATATTTTAGAGTTGAAATGGGTACTAGAGCATAAAAAACAAAAACAACAAAAAAAAAACCCACTAAAATGTTCACAACAGTGGGCACTGTGCTCCATTACCTCTATTGTAGAATATAGATTAACTCTTAAACAGGCTCAAGTGGAAAATAAATTGTAAACAAGAAATATTATTATATTTTCGAGTAAAGCATACTCATTATTTTGAAGTCTTTTCCGTATTTTGGATTATATGAATCGTATCTCCCAGTATAAGTTGCCTTATTGAGATAATGAAAATAAGCGAAAGTCTGTAATATCTCCTGGTGCAGGTTGCCTGTTTAAAGGTTAATATTCAGTTATCATGTCCAGAAGGTTTGTTGCAGAGAAAAGGTTTGTTTAACCAGTCAGGGTACCTGGAAAATAGGGCCTGCTCAAACAATCTCATGTTCGCATTTTCAATAAATACATGAAGGTTGCCGACTGGGATATTTTCAGAAGCCCTGGAAATGTAATGCATAGAATATAAAGTCACGCTTAACTCGATATATTTGGATACAGCAAGATATGAGATGCAGTATTCAGCAATTAAATCAAGTTCCTAACAGCAGCAATCAAGATTGCTTGCCTACTTATCCTTTAGATCTAGTTGGTTCACATGCCATTTTCATGTTTTTCAACCCAAATAGTTTACAAGATGCTACAGAAGCTGATAAGAAATACAAAGTGAGATAGTTATGTTTTCTTAGCACAGCAGGTGGCGTAGTGGTTAGCACATCCTCCTCACAGCAAGAAGGTTCTGGTTTCGATTACCAGCTGGGGCGTTTCTGTGTGGAGTTTGCATGTTGTCCCCATGCTTGTGTGGGTTTCCTCCGGGTACTCCAGTTTCCTCCCACGGTCCAAAAACATGCACAGTAGGTGAATTAACTGTTCCAACTCACCCCTGTTTATGAGTGTGAATGATTGTGTGAGTGTTGGGCCTGTGATGGTCTGGCAAGCTGTCCAGGGTGTACCCTGCCCTCAACAAGAGTCGACTGAGATGGATGCCAGCCTCCCTTCAACTCTAATTAGGATTAAGCGTTTCAGAAATTTAATTAATGAATGTTTTCTTGGCATGTTACAGATAAATAATTGACAGGCATCGCTGAGATGCCATGTTACATACTGGTTGGAAAAATCCCTAGTTTTGTGATTTGTTTAAATACAAGCTTTACCTAACTTCATTCCTATATACAGTACTGTATATATAAAATCCTTTATATACCATGTTACAATTGTGTAGAAAGAAAATGCAGAGCCTTTCATTACAGTATCTGCTTCTTTTTTTTTTCTCAAGCAGTTTTATTAATGTTCGTGTTGTTGTTCACACTTGGTCTGTAATTTATAATGAAAATGGGCACTTCTGCTAAAAAGGAAGCTCTGAAACGAGCATGTGCCTGGTAGGAAGTTGTATATAAAACATGATATAGTATGGTACTGTATGATTCCTGACCTGGCCTGAGACAACATATTGTATAAGTCTTATGTATGATACTGTTCATGCATTGCACATGATCAGGAAAGAAAACTTCTGCTGTTACAATTCCACTATTTCAGATCTGTATATTGTCTCTTAAGTCGAGATCCATTGTCTGTAACTGATAATTTCCTTTATAACCTTCACAAGTCACTGTACAGAATTAACTACTGCTTTTCGTAACCAGTTGGAGTAGCACTTACTGTACTATTTTACTGTGATTTTTTTTTTTTGTGATAACCTATTTGCTCTGTAAACAAAAGAAGTGGGCCCAGGTTATGCTCTGTGTTGTGAACCTGTAAATAATTTAATACAGTGTAGATACGACGTCCATGCAGTGTTTCATATGGAAAAGTTTTAAAGGACTAGGCATTACATAGTCACCCCACAAGAGGCTTTCCTTTTCAGCCTACCACATCTTTAGGTAGGCTAAGATCTCATTTACCCCTGAATATTTCATATAAAGTGCATTCAAAATAATAGCAGTGGGTTTAAAAAAAGCGAATAAAGATAAAAATCCTTATAATTGCTTTTATTTCCATACGCACAATTGGGAACATGACATATTCTATTCCGAATCTAAACATGAAGAAAAATATATCAAATGTGTTATTCCTTTAAAGAGACTGAAGAAAAGTACGACAGAAATTAGACTGTTCAAACAGTGTCTGCTTTCTTCTTTACAAAGTCAAACATTCACTGGAAAAACTGTAAAATGTTGTAAGATTGTGTTTCCTTTGACTCACTGAATTAATGTTTATTTGTATAACCTCTGTTTCTAAGAGCTACTGTATATCTGTGTTGTGGAGTAAACCGACTTCTGGCACCTGTCAACAGGTTTTCCAGCCCAGGGTGATTGGACCACATTCCTCAGTTCTTGGTTTTTCCTCAGAAACTGCATTTTGGATTTCACCCCACAAGTTTTCTATTGGATTAAGGTCGGGTGATCAGCCTGGTCACTATGCCATCAATTTTGTTGGTCTGGAACCAGGATGTTGCCCGTTTACCGGTGTGTTTAGGGTCGTTGTCTTGTTGGAACCAATTTCAAGGGCATTTCCTCTTCAGCATGAGGCAGCACGACCTCTTCAAGTGTTCTGATGTATTCAAACTGATCCATCATCCCTGGGATGCAATAAATAGGCCAGACACTGCAGTATGAGAAAAAGGGGCAGTGGTGGTCTAGTGGTATAGGGCGCTAGATCGCTGATCCAAAGGTTGGGGGTTCGAGTCCCACTCTCCACAAGGTTGTCACTGCCCCCCCCCCCAGTGCAGCTAACTGGGTTATCAAAGGCGGGCCATGTCTCTCACTGTCTATGGTGAGTGGTTCAATGTAAAAGAACCATTGCTGACTTTCGTAAAGAGTAGCTGCAAAGTCGTCAGCGTGTTTCTGTCCCTTGCTAAAAGGGCTGTGACAGGAAGGGCAACCGATGTAAAAACCTCTGCCAAATCAAACATGTGAATAAGATGATTCGCTGTGGCGACTCCCAAGTAAAAGGCCGAAAGGAAGACAGACAGACACTGCAGTATGAGAAACATCCCCATAGCATGATGCTTGTGCCACCAGGCTTCATTGTCTTCACAGTGTACTATGGCTTGAATTCAGTGTTAGGGGATGTCTGACAAACTGCTTCTGACCACTCGACCCAAAAAGAACAATCTTATTTTCATCAGTCCACAAAATATTGGACCGTTTCTCTTTAGGTCAGTCAATGTGCTTTTTGGCAAATTGTAAGCTCCTGAGCACTTCTTTTTTAACTGTGGGACTTTGCAGGTGCTTCTTGTCCATAGCTTGGCTTCACATAGGCGTCTTCTAATTGTAACAGGGCTCATGGGTAATTTTAGACCTTCTTTGATCTTCCTGAAGCTGACTGTTCTACACTCCATTCGAATGGTAGTTTTTTTTACTTTTCTTCCACACCATTCAGGTTTTTTAAGCCATTTTAAAGCATTTGGGATCATTTCAGCCGAGCAGCTTTTCAATTTCTGCCCTTTATATGTTTTCCCTTCTCCAATCAACTTCTTAATCACGTTATGCTGTTTTTCCGTACCAAGGGCGGAGGCTGGGGGGGGGCGCTGCATGTGCATCCCCCCCAGCAAGAGTTGAGTTCCGCTGGACAAGAAATTATGTGTATTCACAATCTTATAAATAAACTTAATAACTGTTATTGAAGAGAAAGTCGGAGGTCAGTTCCGCATGACTAGAGTCAGGAAGTAAACCGGAACTTAACGTGTAACGGGCAATGCGCATGTGCACGCCCGAGCTGACCAATCAACAAACATAATATTATCAGGAAGCAATAATACCGTGTTTCCCTGAAAATAAGACTTAACCACAAAATAAAACCGAGCGTGATTTTACGAGATGATTTTAATATAGGCCCTCCCCTTAAAATAAGCCCGAGTTTAGAGCGTGACGTCACAGGGTCACGTGACTTATGTTTACACGCCATATTGGACGGCATGAACCGGACGGCGCTCGTTCATTCAACATTGCTAAATATTTTGAAATATTGTGTTGCACTGTTGGCGGTGCAAATATATAGAGGAGTAAAGCCTGCACTGTCATTTTATCGTTTTCCATCTGACCCGGACAGAAAAGCCAAGTGGATCGCAGCGGGAAATAGGAAAGACTGGAATCCTACAGAATACAGTAGAATATGCAGCGAACACTTTGTATCAGGTAAATACACATTATTAGGCTTATACTGGTCCTTCTTAAAAAATTTGAATATTGTGATAAAGTTCATTATTTTCTGTAATGTACTGATAAAAATGAAACTTTCATATATTTTAGATTAATTTCATTTAGATTCAAAACCCAAAATTCCTATCTCAAACAATTAGCATATCATGTTCAGGTAGTCTAAACGAGCTATTAACCTAATCATCTGAATCAACCAATTAACTCTAAACACCTGCAAAAGATTCCTGAGGCTTTTAAAAACTCCCAGCCTGGTTCATTACTCAAAACTGCAATCATGGGTTGGACTGCCCAACCTGACTGCTGTCCAGAAGGCCATCACTGACACCCTCAAGCAAGAGGGTAAGACACAGAAAGAAATCTCTGAGCGAATAGGCTGTTCCCAGAGTGCTGTATCAAGGCATCTCAGTGGGACATCTGTGGAAGGAAAAAGTGAAAGAAGGGCCGATTCCAGACCTTGGGGGACCTGTGGAAGCAGTGGACTGGGCTACAGGTGCCGCATTCCCCAGGTCAAGCCACTTTTGAACCAGAAACAGCGGCAGAAGCGCCTGACCTGGGCTACAGAGAAGCAGCACTGGACTGTTGCTCAGTGGTCCAAAGTACTTTTTTCGGATGAAAGCAAATTTTGCATGTCATTCAGAAATCAAGGTGCCAAAGTCTGGAGGAAGACTGGGGAGAAGGAAATGCCAAAATGCCTGAAGTCCAGTGTCAAGTCCCCACAGTCAGTGATGGTCTGGGGTGCCATGTCAGCTGCTGGTGTTGGTCCACTGTGTTTTATCAAGGGCAGGGTCAATGCAGATAGCTATCAGGAGATTTTGGAGCACTTCATGCTTCCATCTGCTGAAAAGCTTTATGGAGATGAAGATTTCATTTTTCAGCACGACCTGGCACCTGCTCACAGTGCCAAAACCACTGCTAAATGGTTTACTGACCATGGTATTATTGTGCTCAATTGGCCTGCCAACTCTCCTGACCTGAAGCCCATAGAGAATCTGTGGGATATTGTGAAGAGAAAGTTGAGAGACACCAGACCCAACACTGTGGATGAGCTTAAGGCCGCTATCGAAGCATCCTGGGCCTCCATAACACCTCAGCAGTGCCACAGGCTGATTGCCTCCATGCCACGCCGCATTGAAGCAGTCATTTCTGCAAAAGGATTCCCGACCAAGTATTGAGTGCATAACTGAACATAGTTATTTGAAGGTTGACTTTTTTTTTTTGGATGAAATATGCTAATTTTTTGAGATGGGGATTTTGGGGTTTCATGAGCTGTATGCCAAAATCATCAGTATTAAAACAAAATAAAAGACCTGAAATATTTCAGTTGGTGTGCAATGAATCTAAAATATACAAAAGTCTAATATTTATCAGTACATCACAGAAAATAATGAACTTTATCACAATATGCTAATTTTTTGAGAAGGACCAGTATGTATGTCTATATATATATATATATATGTATATATATATATATGGATTTATACAGCCATTATAAGCAGTGATGATTGTAATGTATTATTGCAGAAGCGCTTGTTTGTGTAGCTCTATTTGGGGATGGAACGCGCACCTTATCCGTTCTGAGGTGGTACTGTACTGTACTGTAGTCTCGCTTCCCGGGTCCTGCCTCCCATTGGTGCATACAGCTTACAAATCCGGCAACAAAATACTTGTAAGCTTCCATTGATTTGTAAGCTTTTAACTCTTTGGAAATGGAGCTGGGCCGTGGACAAGATATGTACAAAGCTCCAAGTAGGTAAAAGCAGGAAGGCAAGAATAGTTTTCCTAAACATTGACTGCGGCATTAGATATGGATCGGCAATGCCCAGCTGCTTTATTTTACTTCGATACCTCGCCCCCGGTCACCTGTCAGATGATTGACAACGTCTGACAATATTATAGTGTCATTGCTTTTGCCTTCGACACTCTCGCATAGTATTTTGCTTTCGCTGTCATTATCGGTTGTTGTTGAAGCCATGCTTAGTGAATCGTGTGTGTGTGTGTTCTAGATCACATTTGCTGTCCAAGATGGCGCATGAAGGTATTGGGATCACGTGACTGCAAATTGGTGTCACGTGGGGTATTGGGGTCACGTGCCCCTAGGACTCGAGTTCCGGTCAACCAAGATGTGCAACCCCCTTGCCCCCACGGTCAGACCAGCCTACGCCCTTGCGTACAATGTCTGTAATGACCCATTTTCCTCAGAATTTCCAAAAAATGTTCTATAACCATCACGTACAACAGTTGCTGCATTTATCCCTTAAATAAGCCCAATAATTCGCACCTGTCTGTCAAAGAATGCATGACGTCACTAATTGCACTCCACACTGCTATTATTTTGAACACGCCCCTGACAGTGAGTGATTCAATTACACAGAATCAGCAGCATGACTGCTGGGTTTGTTGGATTCTATTACTCCACTACACCTGCGATGAAATTATTTGCCATCTAGAAATGTCATTTCTACCAAACACAGTGATTGAGCAGGTTAGTGATGTCTGACTGCTATTATTTTGAACACAACTACCTTCTGTCTGAGTTGTCTCCTGAATAAGATTGTAACCACATTCAAACACATTTGTACAAAAATGGATTTCTAGTTAGACTGAAATCTAAATTTCTGTGTCCGTCAACTCATTACATTCAAACACCAAACTTGCATTGTTGGTCCTCATTTGTAGTTTGTTTCTTTTGAAGGTTGCCACTTACAGTTTTCATAATCTCGGTCTTACTAGGTTTAATTAGTGCTTACCCTGGTTCCAATGTCCATGATCTCCAGGATTTGAGAGAATTGTGATGAGCCTTGTGGTGTCCGATCGTGATGATTTTGAAGGGTCCCGGTGAAATCTTGATCATGACGCAATTTTAACTGTCGAAGTTTTCCATGATTACTGGACAATTTGACACCGATTGTGATAGAATATGTGAATCATAGTAGAGATTAACAGACCATAACAGACCTAAATGCACCATAGTAGGATATCTTAATCAACTTGCAAAAACGACTCCTTTAAGTTTCATCTCTTGGATGCACCCTGCCTCCGTTTACACTCCACTCACACCTTCAGCAAGGCAATCTTATTTAATTATGGTGCTCCATGCTTTTTTGAGCATGATGTGTACATTGAGACCCATTGTAAACCAAGGGTTATAGAATGAGTGCACTGTATTTATAAACAAATTATCCACCTTATTGGTGATTTGGATCAGAAGGTGGATTTTTAAAATATATTTAAATTTATAGTACAATTTATACCTGAGGGCAGTGGTGGTCTAGTGGATAGGGTGTAGGATCGCTGATCCTAAGGTTGGGTGTTCGAGTCCCCACAAGGTTGTCACTGTCGTGTCCCCCCCAGTGCAGCTAACTGGGCGATCAAAGGCAGGCCATGTCTCTCACTGTCTATGGTGAGAGGCATGTAAAAGAACCATTGCTGACCTTCGTAAAGAGCAGGCTGTAAAGCCGTCAGCGTATTTCTGTCCCTTGTGAAAGGGTAGTGACAGGAAGGGCATCCAACGTAAAAACCTATGCCAAATCAAATGTGCGAATCAGATGATTTGCTGTGGCGACTCCCGAGAAAAGGGAAAAAGCCGAAAGAAAGAAAGAAAAGTACAATTTATACCTGGATGTAATTCTGGCACGTATTCAAGATACATGAAACCCCCAGTGCAGCTAACTGGGTTATCAAAGGCGGGCCATGTCTCTCACTGTCTATGGTGAGAGGCATGTAAAAGAACAATTGCTGACTTTCGTAAAGAGTAGCTGCAAAGTCGTCACCGTGTTTCTGTCCCTTGCTAAAAGGGTTGTGACAGGAAGGGCATCCGACGTAAAAACCTCTGCCAAATCAAACGTGCGAATCAGATAATTCGCTGTGGCGACTCCTGAGTAAAAGGGAAAAAGCCGAAAGGAAGACCGACAATTCAACAAATGAAACAAATCAAATAGAAATGGAATCAGGAAAAGAAGTGTGAGAGAGATACTATTAAAATACTTACATACTGTATATGTCAAGCAGGACAATACAGTAGTGTAGTGGTCAGCACATTGGCCCTACAGCCACAAGGTCCTGGGTTCAAGTCCCAAGCTAATTAGAGTTTAAATGTTCGCCTGGGGCTGTTTCAAATTGCCCCTAGATGTGTACGTGTTGGTTGACTAGAGCTGAGAATTGCCTAGATTTTTTGTATTGCGATATATTGCGATTTCTATCATGTACTGTATTGCGATATGTAATCAAGAAGAATTCTAAATTAAAAGTGAGTGTTCTTGACAGTATTTATTCTTTATTTCAAAAAGAGAAATCAACAACATTAAAAATGTTGGTTTTAGTCATTAAAATAAAATTTCTAAGCATCAGACAAAAATTTACTTAGGAAAATTTAATGTTTTAAACTTTGGAACAAACATTAACACTGAAATAGAACTGCATATTGAGCAAAATAAGCTATTTAAACATTAAATGCACATAAAAATATTAGAATAGTGTAAGTGTATCTAGTGCTTTTATTAGCATATTGTAAATCCTTAATCATTAATGTATGCATATTAAATTTTTAAGGCGGGTTTCAAGGTGGAGCATCATCCGCGCATGCGCAGAACTGTATAATGTGCAACTTGACCTGAGACCTGTGACCCTATGACATTACATGTATATACAGTATAGTAATGCCATCATAGCGATGCCCATAGGCCTGCTGAGCACGTGCCGCACGTATAACACTGACGGCTCAGGAAAGTCCGTCAACCTTTAGAACTTTACAATACCAACATATATCGTTTATCATATAAATCACATTAATATTATCATCATGCTGGAGAGTAGTGGAATGGAATTTACTGGAATCTGGGACCGACTTGGAGCATGTTGAGCCTCAGACTGAGTCAGCAAGTTGTGTGAGGTCTCCCCAAACCCCCACAGAGTCGACAGATATTGCAGAATTAAGCAAAAAATAAAAAAAACATGCATGGTCCATGTGCCTTGTTGGAGGTCAAGTTCATGTGACCCCTTCCCTCTTTTGCTCATTTTAAAATACTGTAAATGTTTAAGGTTTAAGTGAAAATCCAGGTGCAGTAGGTCAGAGAATTTCTGAACAATTTGCAACATAAACTGTGGTTTTGTTTTTAGCGGGAATTTTCATATCCTGTATAAAAACCAAATTCTATAGGCTGAAGGCCTTTGTGACATCCGCACTGCCCAATCACCGCATGGCTCTTATTATACCTGGCTAGCCATACACTGAATGACTGAATAGAACAGAGGTTCTATTTTTGTCTCAACTGTCTATCAATTCTTTCCAATAATCTTTTTTTTTGTCCTGTGCCGTAGATAAGAGGGCGGAAACAAGATTGTGACAGGATTACATGTCGGAACATCTACGGTCGCCATTTTTTTCAACGAAAGCATTACTTATTACTATTAGCGGGAATCTATCTATCTATCTATCTAGTGCCTGAGTCATAGGACGACCATTGGTGACCTGCCATGAAGGATGACACCCTGGTTATCATCATGGAGGTTTTCTTGGCAGGATTGGTGCAGTGGATTGCCATTGCCTTCTGCACAATGTGAACCTACGGCAATTTAGAATGGCCAATGTGCATGTGCATGTCTTTGGATTGTGGGAGGAAACCAGAGCATCTGGAGGAAACCCACGCAAGCACGGGGAGAACATGCAAACTCCACACAGAAACGCCCAGGCCAGCAATCGAACCCAGACCTTGTTGCTGTGAGGCGGACATGCTAACCATTACACCACCGTGGCTGCTAGTGGGAATAGCTGTTTTTTTTTTTTTTTTTACTGTTCCAAAGTTTTCTAACTGCATATCAAAAAAAACGGTTTTGCATCGGAGTATCACAATACATATTGTTTGCATGTTAGAACCGGTTTAAACCAATGAATCGGTTTTATTGCGCAGCTTTAATGTTGACCCTGTGATGGACTGGCGAGCTGTTCAGGCTAACCCGCTTTCACTAATACACACAGTCTGGAGAGAAAACAAGCCAGAGATAACATTTAGGAAATCAGAACTTTATTGTTTGTAATTATTTTAATTGTTAGAACTCCTCAACACAACATTAAACTGAATATTGTACAAAATAGCGCTTTAGTCATGCCATTAACTATCTAAGTACTTAATAGAACTCATGTCATTCAGTTCGGTACTCTTTAGCAGTTGCCCTTAAATATTCTTGCTTTGCACAGTTATTAGTTGCCTACAGGTCAGGATCAAAAAGCTTGGAAAAAAATTAAAGATCTGAACATGTTGTGCTTATATACTGTGCAGAAGGTGAATCTGACTTGACCATCGGGCTACTGATTAAAAAAAAAAAAAAGTTATAAGTAATTGATTATGCTTGCAAGTGGAAATACCAGATACCTATCAAAATAAAACTGTATACTGTATTCAAAAGTTGCATAAAGTTGACCTGCTGATTAAAAACATAGCAATGACACACTTCAAGTCAGAAAGCAATGCACTCGTGATCCATGACCCGACAGATAAGAACCACTGCTGCAGTGTCGTTCGATTTGGGCACAAAGTTTAGAGTGAGAGTGAAATGAGAAGAGCTTCAAAAAGACAATTCCTTCGTTGCATACTAGATATAAAAATCAGTCATTTCTGTCAGTAGCTTTCCATAAATATTACATCAGGCCAGTGTGTAAGACGTACTGAAATCTGGATTACCAAGGAGGGGATCAGACTGGTTTAATTAGAACCTAGGTCAGTGGTGCAGAACCTCATGCATGTCTGTTAATCTGTTACAGGATAGATTGAAATGACTTTTCCAGCACCACACACACAAAACACAAAAAAAGGCCTAGAGTCATTATTTGTTGAACGTTTAAATATTGAAATAAGAGCCTAAAATAAAGCAAACAAAAGGATCGCTTTGCTTTGAGACAGTCAATAATCGTGAATACTAGAAATCAATTCAAAGAGTAATCTTCAGCAGACAGGCCAGATCACAAATGATAAAGGTGAGACACAGGAACCGATCCATGAGAGGTCAAAGACGGTCCAGTCCACAGTCCAGCATGTTGTCAAGACAAATACAAATCAGATTTTCAGAGACCAGCCAAGTCCTTCAGCGGAGCTGGAGACTCCTTCAGAGAGAAACCTTTGGGCCAGGGTACGGTTCAGCACCACACCAGAAATCACTAGGCTGAGGGATCTTCATGAGCCATAACTCTGTCTGCTCCTGGTCTCCAGCTTTTCTGTCTGCGCCCTCCAGATCCTGCTGCAGAACTTTGTAATAGTGGCAGTCCCGTCCGTTATCTGGGTCGTAGGGTGGTGCCAAAATGTCAAGGAAGGCGGTGGGTCCGTCCACGGCCTCGATCTGGTGTAGGTTGTCCCTGTCAGGGGAGAGGACACATGGGTCGCTCTCCTCTGTGTACTCCCCTACAGAACGCTGCACGGACGGGCGGACAGCAGTCTCCTGGAAGGGAAGCAGCGGCGGGAGAAACCGTCTCTCACGAACGCTGTCGGGTGCAAAGTCCAATTTGTCGTAGCAACTCACTCTGACCTTACCGTAGAGCACCTTCAGCATTCCGTACATATTTGGGTGATCGTGGAGCGGGATGGAGGAGCCGTGCTTTAACAGAAACACCCCCATGCTGAACGAGTCCGTCTCACAGATGTGCATGTAGGTGACCGGAGGACCGAGGAGCTGCGGAGGCGCACAGCTGCTCTCAACATACCGAGGAGCGAGCTTCAGATCCGCCGCCCGGACCTCCGCCAGCAGGCTCCTCAGTTTGCCCTGGTTCTCCAGAAATGCCTTGTTTTCTTCACTCGCCTGGTAACGGAAAGTCGTGAGTGCCTGCCGGGCAAGTCTCTGAATCAAGGAGTTCATATTGTCCTGAGGCATCATACAGCAGCGGACTAATCCACTTGTCCTGGAGGTTAGTTAGCGACACCAGTTCAAACGCGAGGCCTGCAGCAACATTTAAATGACCCCGGAAACCTCGCAGGTCCACAACACATTACCCAAATTTCCTGAGTGATGAAACTCGGAATCAACGATTTGCCGACAACACGACACGCGAGCTCAATCATTCATCGGTACAACCTCCCCATATACACTGATCTGATCCACACGTCCGCAATGACGATATAGCGGTTTGAAACGCTACGAATTATGGGATATGTAGTTCTAACAATACCGGAAACGTCTACAATTTAGGTTGTTATGGACACAAAACAACTACTCCTGTTCCTCCAAAATCTTTCAACCGTGACTCTGTATCAGGGATAATGAGGTTTGGAATTATTTTGAAAAAATACTAAATAGTTCTGATGGAAAGTTATACAAGCCGACACTACAATACCCAGAGTAGACAGTATTCTTATTTTGTATTCTTATTTTTGGATAAGCACATATGGCCCACACGTCTCACGCACAGGACACAGGCCACAGACCCCCAGGGTAACAAGATCTCCACGGAAACACCATCAATAGCATAATCGGGGCCAAGCATGGAACCGGAGTGGGGCGGGTTGGGGGTAAAAAAAAAAAAAAAAATTCCCCAAAAAGTGTTGCTCTATAAATATACCATCACAACATGTGTGACCACAGCATTCCCTAAATATACAGTACTAGAAAAATCTTTCAGCAGTGAAAGGCACTTGTCCCCTTTCATATTAAAATGCATAGTTCATACTCAAGTTATTTAAATTTGTTTACTGAATTTAGTGCTAATTATTTATTATTTTAATGTGATGTTAGTTGTTTTCTGTCACTATGTCACAATTGAACAGATTTAGCCTACTGTCCACTTTATTAAGAATAAATAGGATGTCATAGTCCTTAGCATGCCTGTCTCGGGGCAAAAAATTCCTGGCTGGCAGTTCCCAGCCTGAGTTCGATGCTGGCATTTCTGCGTGGAGTTTGCATGTTCATCCAACTCTTCCTTGGTTTTCCCAGTGTACTCTGGTTTCTTCCCACAGTCCAAAGACATGCACATTGGGATAACTGTCTTCCAAATTACCCCAAGGTGTGAGTGTGATTAGTTGTGTGTGTTGGCCCTGCGATGGACTGATATGCTGTTCACAGTGTAACCCCCCCCCCCACCCCACACACACACACACACACACACACACCACTAGTAGGATTAAGTGGTCCAGTAAACAAATAAATAAGTACAGCTGCTCAGTAATTCAATCATGTGTCAGCAGAGCAGTAAAAGTCTTGAAGATAAATTTCAAGGTCATTAGGTAATGTTCACATCAAACATCAATCTGTGGAAGGGCATTTCTGTCTGTGACACAAAATAGCCTCGAGGCGTCACAGAAAACATGATCAGAAAAACAAAGAACATCTTATTTGCAGAAAATGTTCAGGCTGAAACACCATGCTGATAAGTGAAGTCAAAAGAGAATGATGAGACTGGTTTGAGCTGACAGGAAGTATATAGTAAGTCAAATAATCACCGTTTCCAACTATGTAGACAGAACAGCATTTCAGGATACAGAGACAATACATTTTTATTCTGTCTTCATTTAGCTGCGGGATATCTTTTCTCACAGAGATGTCACTCACTCTGGTTTTTTTGTTTTGTTTTGTTTTTTTTCAGTACCATTCTATGTAACCTCTAGAGCAGAGTTCACAGCCTTGGTTATGATGAACCCATTTTTTTGCACATTTTAGTTCTTTCTCTGATTCAAGCCATAGTCATGGAAAAGCTGTCAGTTCACAAATGAATTAAATCAAGGAAATTGGAAATAATGAAAATGCTTACATTTAAAAGGCAGGGGGTCATCCAAGATAGGAATCCCTACTCTAGAATGTGAAAATCCCAGAACACCATCAGCTTCTGAAATAGTCAAACAGCATTTCCTAATATTTATGGTCATCAAATTACAGTATGTCACTTTAAGGAGATCCGCTTAACCTTAATTAGGGTTGTGTGGAGGCTGGTGCCCATCTCAGTCGACTCTAAGCAAGGGCAGAGTACACCCTGGACCAAGCCATCAGGCCATTGCATGGCAGAATTTAGTTCCTGGTACTTATATCTAGAGGTGTTAAACCAATTAGTTCAAGCTTTCATGTACCATTTAGTTAACGCCACAGCCATCCTTGACCGGGAGTGTGTGTGTGTGTGTGTGTGTGTGTGTGGGGGGGGGGGGTAATGGCATACGCTTAATTCCCTGTCAGTCACAACGCTCACCAGCCAATTATAGGCATCTGGGAGCTCATTTGTATGAGGCGGTGGATAACATTTTCCCTTTGAGTGTTTTCAGGCACCTCCAAATACACATGCACAGCAGTTTGTAAAGAGGCGGGGTGGCAGCATCACATGTCATGGAGGGGGACTGTGCATTGTCTCTCCATGGTTGGGTGGGATGGGTGGGAATTGGATATTACTAAAGTTAGAGGAGAAAATAGCGAGAGAAAAATAGATATGGCAGATTTGGTAGCAGACTATCCTGGTTTAACATGAGCAGAACGATAGGTGAAGATGGTTGCTGTAGTTTAATTAAATAATTTACAGTCAATAACATTGGATATTTGTTTAAATCCATGGTTTGCAATTACTACATCAAGTCTGCGACCCACAGATATCACTGAGCAGCTGCAGTTTTAACATTTTATTTTTTCTCAGGCTTTTACTACAGCTTTGTACAGTTTCTGTTTGTTTCAGAGGATTTTTCTCTTCAGTCTTCTCTTCAGCAAGTCAAATGCATGCTCGTTTGGGTTAATGTTTGGTGACTGACTTGACCAGTGTAACACCATCCACTGTTTTCCACTGACAGGGTTCTTTGTTGTTCGCACTGTTTTAGGAGGTTGTCTTACTGTATGGTGAAATTCATTCCAAATGCATCAAACTGACAGTGTTTCTGTAAACTTTTGAATTTATTCTTGGAGTTTTATGGATCAGTTCTGTAGTTCTTTGCAAATTCCAATCTGGCCTTAAGATTCATACTGCTGATGAGTGGCTTGCACGTCGTGATACTACCGCTGCATTTCTGTTCTCACAGTATATGAGCGGTGGATCGTGATCCTTGCACTGTGAAGGTTGCTGCTGATGTAACTGACGGTTGTTTCTGGCTTAGAAGACAACACTTTGCAGGTGGAAAGTGAATACAACTAAATTAGGGGAGAACATGGAGGGGGAATTTATTATTTTTAATATATTTAGATATAAATTATAGGGAATTTTGATCTAACATCTTAAACACAAATATCTTTAGTGTGTTGGCACAAACCAATAATGTCACTATTTTTGTATAAAAATAACTGTTGTCATCTGGTATTTGGGTATGAATCACTGAGATCTGTGAGTGTTAAATCGTTGTTTCTTAATGTAACACAAGAGACATGTGGCTAGTTTAGTCATCTCAATGCAAGGGATTATTTACACTGCCCAGCCAAAAAAAAGTTGCACACTTATACTGGAATATTTTCTTGGAAAACCTTTAGCCTTGCTGACGGTGCATAATCTCAATAGCATTGTTTCAACACAAGGTCTTCTCAAGCACATCCTGAAAACTTTTAATAGGGTTAAGGCCAGGATACTGGGGTGCCAATACATATGTGGAAATTATTCCTTATTCTCCCTAAACCACTCTTTCATTATTTAAATCCCCATTTTATATCCATGCCATCAAGGAAGAAAAAAGTTAATTGATGTGATAACCTGCTCATTCAGTACATTCAGCTCATCAGCTGCTTCATTTTAACGCTACATTGCTGAGCCCCAGCTCAACCAACTGGAGCATCAATACCATGGAGATTATGTGCTGAGATCAAAGCTATAAGATAAAAGAAAATATTAGATTATGCGACCTTTTTTGGCTGAACAGTGTATGTACACATAATAATGTACTAATGATCAGAATGTTCTGAGTGAGGCTCTTTATGTAATCTATGATGTCATGGATATGCTGCATGATGAAACTCATTCCAATTAGACCGGATTGACAGAATGTTTTCATAAACTTCTGAACTCATTCTGCTGCTACCGTCATTAAATTAAAGATTAGTGAGTTCATTCCAGAAGCAGCGATTCAAGTCTTTTAATAAGATGATTTTTTTTTTTTTTTGTCTGGAGATATGACACTATATAATGAGTCAACTGTACAACTTTCTACAAAGCAAAACGTATGCTGTGTCATTTTTAAAACATCCAGTGCTGTTCAAGAAAACATTTTAAAAATATAACTGTGAGAGGCCATGGCTTTGGTATGCATAATGTGATTCATGACGTTAGCCTGGACCTTAAAGGCTTCTCCCTATGCTCTATTGTAGCCCCCAGATGGAACAAAGAATCCGAGCACAACACTCCAAAGGCCACTATACACATTCTCTGATCATCAAGGGCCCTGGAAAAAATGCACAAACAGACACAGTCAAAGGGCTCGAACCCTTTACTGAGTCCAGCCAGTGAGTTTCACGGAATGCTAATTATAGTTTCTAGTTATACGACTTGCCGTCTTTCATCATTTTTCCCATGTTAGTCAGGAGTCATATTATTCTTAGTTTTTGTTAATATGTTTTCTAACTATAAGAGCTTTATTGTTTCTGGCTCTGAGTTTGTTAACTGAACAGATTTTCTGAGTATGGTGCATTTGCAATGAATTAATCTTAATGAGTCATATTTGTGTACAAGGCCTAGATTGTACTTGAACTTGATCATACATGCATTTGAAATGTAGAATATGTCTTCGATAGTTTTCAGACAACTAATTTTAACAGGACAAAAAACCCAGTGTACTCAATTATACTCTCAGATGGAGCAGATAAGTACTGCAACAAATAAGAGGATAATCAGTAACTAAATTCAGAAAAAATGCCTCTTTCTGAGGATCTGCGCTATCAGACACAGTATGATACGAAGAATACGTGTTACACCTCCCTCACACACCTTAATAACTTTAATAAGTATTTGTATGGTGACACAATTTTTGTAAAGTTGTCTGTATAGCACCACAAGAGATCTAAAATTAAGCCATCAAGACTTGATAAATTCTAGGCTTCCAGCTTTTATTCAAATGCTAAACAAAAATATTGGGTCTCACATGTCCATTTGTACACACAGTCCCTTCATCACAGGATCAAAAGTAAGTGTACAGTTTACTAATGAGCAGTTTTGAGGTCCAGTGTCGGACTGGAGTTTAATCCAAGAGCTGAATTTACATTTGGCATTTGTTCATGCAAGATTTGTTGATGTAAGTGAATGTGGCCATTAGGCTGAAATAAAAAAGAAAAAAAACCAAAACCCTGACATGTCCAAATTTTAATGCAAAGAATGTATGATAATCATATTCTTTGAAGGTTCTCACAGACTGCATAAAATGAGTTGTCAGGCTTGATTTGGCTTGTGGGCCTCCAGATTGACATCTGTCACAATACGGGTTACAATAATAGCAATAAACAATAAATAGTTTCTACGGGGTGATCTTTCTTTAGACATTTACAGATGCCATCTGGTGGCACGGTGGCGTAGTGGTTAGCACGTCCGCCTCACAGCAAGAAGGCCAGGGTCCGATTCCTGGCCTGGGCGTTTCTGTGTGGAGTTTGCATGTTCTCCCCGTGCTTGCGTGGGTTTCCTCCAGGTGCTCCGGCTTCCTCCCACAATCCAAAGACATGCACAGTAGGTTAATTGGCCATTCTAAATCACCCGTAGGTAGTCAACAACCCGGAGAGGGATGGGTGCCGCCAGGCCAAAATCAGCCCAAGTCTTGCCATGAAGGCGCCCCAACGACATCCCTGGATGTTAAGGGATAAGTGAAGAAGATGCCATCTAGATGACTCCCTGTCTCTTGTGGATTTTCTTGAGGAGACAGCATTGCTGTCCAGCTCTATTCAGTACCTCTTTATTTGTAATGAGGTCCTTATTTAATATTCTCACCATTCATCAATCTTCTTCTTCTTCTTTGACTTTCGGCTGCTCTCTTCAGGGGTCGCCACAGCAAATCATCCGCCTCCACCTCACCCTGTCCTCCGCATCTTCTTTTCTGACTCCAAAGTTCCAACATTCAAAGTCCCCACTCTCAGTCCTAGACTCATGCCTTTCCTCTTGTCTCTCTGCCTACGGACACGCCTCCCACCTCTCCTTCTTCGACATCTTCGACCAACAGTAGTCCAATTTCCATCAGCACCCTGTTGATTGACAGCACTGATGGCGGTCGTTGTTAACCCGGGCCTCGACCGATCCGGTATGGGGGTAATACTTCTGATTTGCATCATAAATATTTGGCATTGGTTTTACGTCGGATGCCCTTCCTGACACAACCCTCTGCATTTCTCCAGGCTTGGGACCGGCATGAGGGGGAGAGACACTGGTTAGTGCCCCCCCCCCCCCCCCACCACACACACACACACACATCATGGCTGCATTTCTCACCATTCATCAATAAATAGTATATTTTATGGCATGGCCATATGGTGGCCCTTTTACATTTACAGGTTCTGTCACTTATTTTGTTCCAGCTCAGGTGGAATCTCCACACTGTCTGCTTGTCAAAAAATTGTGTTCATCCATTTCTGTGAGAGCTTTGGTAGTGTTCAGTCTTGCATGATTTCCAAGAGTGTTTTCTCTTCAAAAGACTGCTGAAGACTTCTTTAAAAGTTGCCTAATATCATAGTATATAGGGCAATTAGCTAAATGCTTCATGCCTGGTTGGATGTAACCCCAGTCCTGATACACGATTTGTTACTCACGTGTCGACCAATCAGACTGTGTGTGTTATAATTGCCATATAATAATATTAATATTTATATAATAATAATAATAATAATGGTGGTACCTGGTAATAACCTGGTGGTAGGGTGCTGGATTACTGATCTCAAGGTCGGGGGTTCAATGAAGCTAACTGGGTTATCAAAGGCTGGCCATGTCTCTCACTATCTCTGGTGTGAGGCATGTAAAAGAACCATTGCTGACTTTTGTCAAGAGTAGCTGCATAGCCGTCAGCATGTTTCTGCCCTGCAATGGCCTGGCAAGCTGTCCAGGGTGTACTGTGCCCACACCTAGAGTCGGCTGAGACAGGTTCCAGCCTCATCACGACCCAAAATAGGATAAAGTGGTTCAGAAAATGAATAAATGAATATTGTTGATTCTTAAAAAGAAGAAATGAAACTGAATTGGTTGATCATGACATTATTTCTGTGGTGAAGAAAGATGAACTCTAGCCAAGAACAGTCTTGAGGAACTACTATAGCTGTCAAAGTCTACAATAAAGAAACACCCTTCTTCTTCTTCCTCTTCTTCTTCTTCTTTTCCTCTCGGCTGCTCCCTTTTTATCAGGGGTTGCCACAGCGAATCATCTCAGTTTGATTTGGCATTGGTTTTTACGTTGGATGCTCTTCCTCACACAACCCTTTAGCAAGGGGCAGACACACGCTGATGACTTTGCAGCTACTCTTGTTGAAAGTCAGCAATGGTTGTTTTACATAAACGTACGTTTGATAACCCAGTTAGCGGCACTGGGGGACAATCAAGAAACACCCTAAGGAATGTAAATACAGAGGGTTCATCTCAAAATGATGGGAAGTAGTGGCCCAGTGGTAGGGTGCTGGATTATTGATCCCAAGGTCTGGAGTTCAAGCTCCACTATCACCAGGTTGTTACTGCTGTCCTCCCAGTGCAGCCAATCAGGTTATAAAAGGTCAGCCATGTCTCTCACTGTCTGTGGTGAGAGGTTCACATGAAAGACCCATTGCTGATGCACTAATAACATTTGGACAATATATTAGGTGGCTGGGAGGATGCAGAAGGTGTTTGGGAAATCAGACACAGATGTTCACAGTTCAATAACTACATTTAAGCATGATGATCTAAGGCTGACAGCAGCTGCCTTTATCCCTTCATTTAAGCTGTACAACAAAAGTGCATTTTGCAAGAATACAGCATTATTGTGAACATTTTACTATTTGTCACATTTTGAACTTCCTTGTTGCATGACTTTTTTCCTACTGACATTTCAAAAATGATCAATGTCATGATCATCTGCTAACCTGACTCAAATAGGATATAGGCTATGACATCTTTAGGTTTCTGTATTATACACCGAGGGTGGCACGGTGGTGTAGTGGTTAGCACGTCTGCCTCATAGCAAGAAGGCCAGGGTTCAATTCCCGGCCTGGGCGTTTCTGTGTGGAGTTTGTATGCTCTCCCCATGCTCGCGTAGGTTTCCTCTGGGTACTCCAGTTTCCTCCCACGGTCCAAAAACATGCACTGTTATAAATTGCCCATAGGCTCACATCGTGCAGAAGACAATGGCAAACCACTGCACTATCCTTGCCAAGAAAACCTCCATGAAGATGATAATCAAGGCATCATCCTTCATGGCAGGTCGTCAAGTCGTCCTACGATTCGGAAGGTCCAGACCAGACCGGACACTTCATTAGGTATAATATATATATATATATATATATATATATATATATAGGTAGCAAGGCACAGTAGGGTTTGTTTTTAGTACATTTGCCTCACATTTACATTTTCAGCATTTGGCGGACAGCCTTATTCAGAGCAACTTACAGAAGCACTCTGCAGTCACTATCAGTGAATACATTCTACTACTGGCTCACTAGGACACATGCTAACTATAGCATCAGCCAAAACTCAGTTGGTAGAAGTTGCAAGAAGGTCCTGGGTTTGAGTCATGGACTCAGCTTGGGTGTTTCCGTGTGGGATTTATATGTTCTCTCTGTGTTTACATGGATTTCCTCTAGGTACTCTGGTTTCCTCCCACAGGCCAAATATATGTACATAGGTTAACTGTCTGTTTTAAATTGCCTCTAGGTGTAAATGTGAACGGTTGAATGGGTGTCAGCCCTGCGATGATCTGGTGAGCTGTTTTGGGTGCACCCTGCCTTCACCCAGTCTTCGGCTCCAGCTTCCTCATGAAACTCGGAGCATTAAGAGATTCAACATATGAGAGTGAGTGCACTGTAACCACAACGACTGTCCATTTAAACTGTTAAAACAATTAACAGTTATTTAATAACTGACTGTAGCCCATATGTTGTTTTGCACAATTTGTCCTTACCTGATAATCACTGTTAAGTGACCGCCACAAAATTAACACTGCGTACTGTAGTGACTATTCTTAGTGCAGTACCTTCAGTGAACCTGTGTGCAGATCTGGAACAAGTGATGCAAATAGGTTGAAGTTTAAAAACACTGTGGACATATATTGGCCACTTATAAATACACAATACACACATCCACATGCACTGTTTAAAGCTCATATTTTCTCATCTACCCATATATGATCATCATCTGACTCTTAATCAGGGTCGGCTTTGCAACACAGGAGCATTGTTAGTGAATATATTTGGTTGTTGAATAAAAATTTCACAAATGCTGCCACATTTGAAACACTCTTGAAAACACACACACACACACACACACACACACACACCATACCATGTTAGTCTCATTAATTCAGTGTGATAACAGGTCACTAGATAAGATACAGGCTTGTTAAAAATATGTAGTTGGAAAGAGGCAGTAATTTTTTTCCCTTCTACTCGATAATTAAGGTAATTCTTCTAAATTGGTCAGTGAGTGCAATTACCAATCAAGACCTGTAGAATTTATTCAGAAAATAAATGAAATGAATGAATGTTGGATGAGAAGGGCGACATGGCAGCATAGTGGTTAGCACATCCGCCTCCCAGTAAGAAGGTCCTGGTTTCAAGTCTTGGGCTCGGGTGTTTCTGTGTGGAGTTTGTTTGTTCTCCTCATGCTTGCGTTGGTTTCCTTTCACAAGCCAAAGATATGTATGCACTTTAAGCTAATTGGCTGTTCCAGGTTGCCTCAAGTGTGTATGTTTGTATGTGTTTGTATGGCGCTTGCGTATGTGTTGGCCTGGTGGTTCAGAGTGTACCCGCCCTCACCCAACGTCGGCTAATATAGGGTCGTGGCGAGGCTGGAGGCTAATAGGATTAAGCAGTTTGGCGAATTAGTGAGTGAAAGTGATTACAAAAGAAACACAAACACAGTAGTACTAGAACTGCACATTATTCAAACAATGGTGCCCTCTGGGGGAAATTCTTTATTTTTCAAAAAAACTTCATAGACTCAAAAGGAAAAATGTTTCGAGTTCGGAGGTTCAGTGCAGGGCGACAGTGGTGTAGTGGTTGGCACGTTCACCACATAGGAAGAAGTTTCCTGTGTTCGACTTCCAGACTTGGACATTTCTTTGTGGAGTTTACATGCTCTCCCTGTGTTTTGCGTGGGTTTCCTTCAGGTACTCCAGTTTCCTCCCATATGCCAAAGACATGCACATTAAGTTACCTGACTGTTCAAAATTGTCCCTAGGTGTGGATGGGTGAATGGTTGTTTGTTTTGCCATGTGATGGTCTGGTGAGCTGTTCAAGGTGTACCATGCCTCTGCAAAGTGTTGGCTACGATAGGCTCTAGCCTTCCAACATCCCTAGTAGTAGAATTAAACAGTTTAGCAAATGAATGCGATGAGTGAGATTTAGTGCCTTATGATACATGAACAGTTTCTGAACATGCATAGATGTGTAAATTTTATTACAGTCACTCAGACAAGGCGCAACTGAGCTGCTGCGGTTTAAGAGACACTGGGTCAAGTGTATCAACATTGACCATTTTGATCAGTATCCAAAAGCCATAACACTTGTGCAAACAATTTTTCCCTTATAATCCGAACACCTACGTATTAAAGAAAATAAGTCAGTCATATTTTTTGCATTAGTTGATATTCTGATTTTATTATTTTTTTTAAATAACTATATTCACTTTTTAGAACATCACACAGATCAGCACAAATCTTGCAAGACTTCACAGTGTTGCATGTGTAATGATAACAAGAGTTCAAGAGAAAGGCACACACAGTGGCTATATAACCTAATGAAACAAAGCTTAACATCTGGAACAGAAATGAAACATGGCACTTTCACAAATCAGGAAAAGTCAAAAAAGACTGATTTATAACAATAATCCATAAGCATGAAACAACTTAATCACTTCCAACTTTTGATTGTCCTTCATATCAAACTTATTTAGGTTATAAATACTGTACATGAATTTGTTAATTGCACAATTCTTCTAGTCATTGACTTTTTTATTTATTTATTCAATTTATTTTTTAACAAACACCTCCCAAAAATATAGTCTCACATATTGCACTAGTCACAGAATACCTACTAACATGCTCATACAATATAACAGGTGGACCTCAGATTCTCTAAAAGTAAGTTCATGTTCTTCCCTGCTGTAGTTCTTCAGGGGTTTACAGGAGAAAACTGGCATGAGCTACAAGCAACTAAACACGAGTCTAGACTGAGAATCAATACAGAGATGTTTTATGTATTGGCAAGTCACAGTGTAGAACAGCACAGACATGTCAACACCATTTAGTTGAAGTATATACTTAAAGCAAAGACTATTATGGAAATATACGTAAGTAAAATGATTCATCAGAAAATTATTTATTGGTCTGTTTTGGGTTTATATTTTTTAGTACCTTTTAAGTTGTATTTTATTCAGTCGTTGCTAATATTATTATTTATCACCATGTATAAAAAGAAAGAAAAGTGTACCGAATGAAAATTCCCTTTTTTTTTTTTTTTTAACAATTTTAAATGATATGTTCTAGTGCAAACATTTCACTCTCTTTTATATAAATATGTGTGAAAATAAAGGTGATATTATCCTAAAACACCTGTTGCATGGAAAATACAAGTACACCCTGTAAATGATCACATTTTCAAGTCTATAATATTTGAAATCAATTGTTTCACATTATGTGGCATTGATTGGAACCTCCTGCACATTGAACTGGTCTTATTTAATCAGTCTGACAAGGTACTAAAAATTATCTAAGAAATTGTTATAAATTATTAGGAATAAATCATCCAGAAGTGGTGTGGAACTGGCCACCCCAGTAAAAGAAAATGAATGTGAAACAAACTCCTCAAGGAGTCTACGTTTCATCACGGGACAAAAACTCTTGCAGCTGTTGGTGTCAATATACATACGTATATCCAAAAAAAACCCCAAAATTAAACTTATATGGGATGCATACCAAGAGAAAAAAATCTTTCAGTCCTTGCTGTCCAAAAAGAATATTTGAGCAAGACAACAGTTTGCCAGTAAACATCCACAAAAAGTCTCAGTACACGTAATGAAGAAACTCATATCCCCTCTAATGCATTTTAAAGGAAATGTTATGGTTTGGGTCTGTTTTTCTGCCTCAGGGAGTAAGCAGCATGCAGTGCTAGATCAGAGATAATGTGAAGCCACCTGTCTAAAAGTTAAAATATTGGTGGACATTTTACCAGGATCAGGTTAGCATGTCTTCCATTAAGAAAAGGTGAGCAATGAAGGCGAAACATTTGTTTTTCGATATGTTGAGAAAGAAAAAAAATTCAACTGTGTCCATGAAATGTGTGTATTTTTTTCAAATGACTGTTTAAAAAAAAAAGATGAAATCAAATTCCTTTTTGATTTCACTTAGTGAACTATGAACACATAATTGAGTCTTTAAAAAGATATAGAATAAAACAAAAAAGTAAACATGCATAATCTGATAATAATGTTCAGCATTCTGAAAGATAAAAACCTGAATCAAATGAGATCTTTGACTGAGTGCACTATGAGTGGATTACTATTAAACTGTACCAATTCGACAGGTGACAAGTGCTAACAATAATAACAATAAACAATTAAGCAAATAATAACAATGCTTGATCATAAAATTGTAAGAGCCTGAGAAGTTAATGCAAGATTCAATTAAATAATAATTATTAGAGGTCTAGAAAATACTTGTAAGAGGTTATGAACTAGATAATAACAAGTCAATTATTAAAATTACCCAAATCATATCAGGGTTTGACAATCATTCATGTGTTATATGACTGCACTGACAAACAATAAACAATTTAACTGCATCACAACTTTTGCTGTTTTGCTTCTGTACACCACCACAGCGAATTTGAAATGAAGCAGTCAGGACGTGACTGAAATGTTTCAGCTAATGGACCCCTGTTTTCAGAGGGTCAAATGTCATTGGATAACAGAGTCACCAGCAGTTTCTTAGCCGGTCATTGAATCACTTCCAGATATTGCGTTTCCCAAAGTTGTGTAAATGTAAATAAAATATACTATCGTAAAAAAATTGTAAATCCCTCAGAGCAACAACAAACATTAGAAGATTCCAGATCAAAATTTGGTATAGTTTTAAATTGAAGGAGGCCGGTGGTGTAGTGGTTAGGGTGCTGTGCTCGTGATCGGAAGGTTGCGAGTTCGAATCCCACTGAGACCCTCACTGTGCAAGGTCTGGGCAAGGTCTCAATCACAAGTGTGCCTCTGTTCACCCAGCAGTATAAATGGGTACCAGTAAAAATATACTGGGAAGGTAACCTGCGATGGACTAGCGTGCTGAGGATAAGCACCGGCCTGATGAGCCACTAGGCTCGGGTGTATAAACCCAACAGACTTTACCTTTTTTTTTTTTTTTTTTAACCTTAAATTGAAGGAATACACTAGCGAGGTCAACACCATACAATCTAGAAGATTATGGAAGATGATGATTGTAGAATTCTTTCCTCAGTGAAGAAAAACCCATTCAAATCTACATCCAAACCAGGATGATAGGAATATGAAGTAGTTTGTAGAGAAAAAGGAAGAACTTCAAAGCCTGATCAAACAACACTACATAATCTGTCAGAAAGGATATACTGTACTGTACACTCTTCTTCTTTTCCTATCGGCTTTTTCCCTTTTTCAGGGGTCGCCACAGCGAATCATTTGATTCACACATTTGATTTGGCGTAGGTTTTTACGTCGGATACCCTTCCTGACACAACCCTTTAGCAAGGGACAGAAACATGCTGATGACTTTGCAGCTACTTTTTACGAAAATCAGCAATGGTTCTTTTACATGAACCTCACACCATAGACAGTGCGAGACATGGCCGGCCTTTGATAACCCAGTTAGCTGCACTGGGGGACAGTGACAATCCTATGGAGAGTGGGACTCGAACCCCCAACCTTAGGATCAGCGATCCAGCGCTCTATACCACCAGGCCACCACTGCTCCCAGAAAAGATATACAGTACACTGCCCTCCTTAATTATTGATACCCCTGATTAAGATGTGTTCTTTAGCTTCAAATAAACCCGGGGGGTTTTTTGTTCTAAATAATATTGGAACACAGTGAATAAAAGAGAAAAGGCCAACCTTTAACCACATTTATTAGCAACCCTGATGTTAATACACTGTACAACGTCCTTTTGCCAACAAAACAGTATCTAATCTCCTATAATGTTTCACGAGATGGGAGAATACAGACAGAGGGATCTTCGACCATTCCTCTCCGCAGAATCTCTCTAAATCATCCAACGACCAGGTTCCTCTCCTCGACGCTCTCCTCTTCAGCTCACTCCACAGGTTTTCAATGGGCTTGAGGTCTGCAGACTGAGATGGCCAGAGGAGGAGCTTGATTCTGACTCTGGTGAACCATTTCTGTGTACATTTGGCCATGTGTTTAGGGTAATTTATTTTCTTGAGAAGCCCAGTGACGACCCATCTTCAGCTTTCGAACAGAGGCCACTAGATTTTGATTTAAAATGTACTGGTATTTTGAAGCATTCGTGATGCCATGCACCTTAACAAGGTTCCCAGGACCTCTGAAAGAGAAACAGACCTAGAGCATCACTGATCCTCCCCATACTTCACAGTGGGCATGAGGTGCTTTTCTGCATACTCATCTTTTGTGTCCCGGTGTTTGTTGCCAAAAAGTTCTATTTTGGTCTCATCCGACCAAAGCACTCGGTCCCAGTTAAAGTCCCAGTACCACTTAGTGAACTCTAGACATTTGCTTTTATGATGGTGAATGAGAAAAGGTTTTTCTATGAATGCCTCCCAAACAGCTTAGTGGCATGTAGATGGTGCCTGATGGTTGTTTTGGAGACCTTGTGACCCCCAAGATGCTACCGTTTGTTGAAATTCTTTAACGGTGAGCTTTGTCGGACATTTTATTTCTCTTACCATTCTCGTGATTGTGCATGGTGGTAAAATAACATTGTGTCCTCGTCCAGGCTTATTTACGACTGTTCCAGTTGTTTTAAACTTCTTAATGATTCCTCTGACAATAGATATGGCCAGATGCAGGTGAGCAGGTATTTTCTTGTAGCCACTGCCTAACTTGTGAATATCGACACACTGGAATTGTGTTTTCCTTTGTCTTTCCCACGAGGAATAGTGGATGAGAGAAATGGCCTCTGTGTCACATCATATTTATACCCCAGAGGAAACAGGAAGTGAGGAATTTCTAATGAAATGTTCCTAAATACTCCAATCAAGTTTGTAAACTACTGTACAAATGACAGAAATACTTCAATGATATTTATTTCCTAGGAATTGTTAGGGGCGCCAATAACTGCAGAATGGGCGATTTTTATGAAACTTAACTATATCTTGGGGATTTTTTTTTCTTTCACCTTAAAAATTCACTTCAGTTCAACGTGAATTTTTATTTTTTTACAATTTTCAGTGTGAGAGTAGCTTCTGCAATTAAAACCGAAATTGTTTTTTAAAGCTGTTAACATATCTTAACCAGGAGTGCCAATAATTATGGAGGGCAGTGTACATGACCATGTATGGCGAGCAGGAGAACTGGGTTACAGGTGTTTATTAATGATGTGACTGCTGATAGAAGAAGCAAGACAGACACTTAAGTGTACAGACCTATACTTTCTACTCAGATTCAGTCAAACACTAACACCACTGATAGAAAAGCACTTCAGAGCACAAATGAATAATGGGCCAAAAATACAGCAAAAACAACCCAAGAACTTCTGAGGGTAAATAAAAGGAATGTTCTTAAATTGTCAAGTCAGTGAGCACAACGTTTCCACTTACTGAAGACAAAACTAAATAAAGAAAGTCCCACAAACAAGCAAGAACTGACAGCACTGAATTGAAGCCATGACTGCTTCATTTGGATTCCTTTGTGGTATATGGAGACAAATTTACAAAAATTGTTATACTGTCCAAAAATGCACAGACATAACTACAAATGGTAGATTTAGAATGAACAAAATCAGCTAAAGATGTAGAGATTTTATATTCATGGTGAAAACGATTAGATTATAGTGTGCAACAGGTAAAAATCATCAAGACCAGCATGTACTGTATATACTAAGAGGTTTTTTCTCCACAAAATGTATAACATATGATTAACATTCACAAGGATTAAGAAGTAATGTGCAAACAATTTAAAATTTTGGAAGATATTTCTCATACATAAAAAAATAAACATGTAGGATATTACTGTATATAAATGTTATAATTGCTACATAAATGCAACAAAACTGAGCTTAAAATGTGCTACTGCTCTGGATACTGTCGCTCACACAGCCGAAACCTCATCACATCACCTTTGCTTATATGAAAAGCACGTTGAGCTATTATTGACACTAAGATT
>CM045732.1:50270995-50510995 GCA_024760905.1 Plotosus lineatus
TGTGACAGTTCCTCATCATGGACCAATTGCTCTCCTGTTGATCTTGCAGTAAAAATTAGAACAAATAGACTTTAGATTTTTATAGCATGAAACTTCATACCATAAATAACAAATATTTTAATCTTGACTTAGCTTCATAACAACACAATTTTAAAGTCAGAATATGGCAGAAATATGTTACGCCACATAGGACACTAAAAAATAAAAACACATAAAATGTTTAGAAATAAAGCATACAGGACTAGGAAATGGCTTTCAGAAATCATTACTTATCGACAAGGTGCGTGACTGTTAACCCGGAGATCGCAAGTTGAAATCCCGTTTAATGCCACAGCCCTCCATGACAGGGAGCTAATTGGCCGAGCTCTCACAGGAGGGAAGATACGCTCACTTCCCTGTCACTCACAGTGATTGCTAGCCAATAATGGAAGTCTTGTGAACTTATTCGTATGCAGGGCGGATTGTGCTTTCCCTCCAAGTGTGTTAAACCACCCACAAATTCGCATGGCGCCACAATTCGAAAAGAGGCTGGTTTCTAGCATTGCAAGTCATGGAGGGGGAGTGTGCATGCTTTCTCCCCTCTCTGGTGGGTGGTGGTCGTGCGCTAGGGAAGGCAACACCTGATGGGTGGGAATTGGATATGACTAAATTAGGGAGAAAATGGGGGAACCCCCCCAAAAGAAAATCATTATTCATATACAGTACACTAAAGATACATATAAGGCTTAGCTGCATGTAATTCACAGTGTTCTCGATAAACACCTCAATTTATATGTCAAGTACTGTACAGACGCTCCCCAACTTACGTTTTTAATTGCTTCCGGACGGCCGAACGTGTTGTTACAGTGACGTATGACACTCGAACTGTACTATACATCTATAAATACCATTACCAGATCTCAAACACCCCTAAATCAATTATTATAACATAACATTGTAAAATAATATCAAATATATCAAATAATATCAACATTAATTTCAAATATGTCACTTATTTATACCGAGTCACTTTACATGAAGCTTAAAACAGCCAATCAACGCTTACAATATGTGAGGTGCTCAATACCGAAAGTAGTGTACTTGCTGTGGGTTATGCGGACTTCCAGTCTTTCAAGTATGCAAGGGTGCCGTTGAACTCGTTTAGAACACAGTCTCCACTGATGTGCATCACCAACCATATTTGCTTAGAGTTACAAAAGTCCGCAAAACAGTGTAAACACAAAGATCACAGAGACAATGTCTTAACACAAGGGTAACACGCTATATAACAGATATATACTAGTCCTTCTCAAAAAATTAGCATATTGTGATAAAGTTCATTATTTTCTGTAATGTACTGATAAAAATTAATTTTTTTTTATATTTTAGATTCATTGCACACCAACTGAAATATTTCAGGTCTTTTATTGTTTTAATACTGATGATTTTGGCATACAGCTCATGAAAACCCAAAATTCCTATCTCAAAAAATTAGCATATCATGAAAAGGTAGTCTAAACGAGCTATTAATCTAATCATCTGAATTAACCAATTAACTCTAAACACCTGCAAAAGATTCCTGAGGCTTTTTAAAACTCCCAGCCTGGTTCATTACTCAAGACCGTAATCATGGGTAAGACTGCCGACCTGACTGCTGCACAACCAGAAGAGGTGACCGGACCCTGAGGAAGATTGCGGAGAAGGGCCAATTCCAGACCTTGGGGGACCTGTGGAAGCAGTGGACTGGGCTACAGGTGCCGCATTCCCCAGGTCAATCCACTTTTGAACCAGAAACAGCAGCAGAAGCGCCCGACCTGGGCTACAAAGAAGCAGCACTGGACTGTTGCTCAGTGGTCCAAAGTACTCTTTTCGGATGAAAGCGAATTTTGCATGTCATTTGGAAATCAAGGTGCCAGAGTCTGGAGGAAGACTGGGAAGAAGGAATTGCCAAAATGCTTGAAGTCCAGTGTCAAGTACCCACAGTCATTGATGGTCTGGGGTGCCATGTCAGCTGCTGGTGTTGGTCCACTGTGTTTTATCAGGGGCAGCGTCAATGCAGCGAGCTATCAGGAGATTATGGAGCACTTCATGCTTCCAACTGCTGAAAAGCTTTATGGAGATGAAGATTTAATTTTTCAGCACGACCTGGCACCTGCTCACAGTGCCAAAACCACTGGTAAATGGTTTACTGACCATGATATTACTGTGCTCAATTGGCCTGCCAACTCTCCGGACCTGAACCCCATAGAGAATCTGTGGGATATTGTGAAGAGAAAGTTGAGACACACCAGACCCAACACTGTGGATGAGCTTAAGGCCGCTATCGAAGCATCCTGGGCCTCCATAACACCTCAGCAGTGCCACAGGCTGATTGCCTCCATGCCACGCCGCATTGAAGCAGTCATTTCTGCAAAAGGATTCCCGACCAAGTATTGAGTGCATAACTGAACATAATTATTTGAAGGTTGACTTTTTTGTTTTAAAAATACTTTTTTTATGGGTCAGATGAAATATGCTAATTTTTTTTGAGATATGGATTTTTGTTTTTTCTTTACTTTTTTGCCAAAATTATCAGTATTAAAACAATAAAAGGCTTGAACTACTTCAGTTGGTGTGCAATGAATCTAAAATATATGAAAGTTTAATTTTTATCAGTACATCACAGAAAATAATGAATTTTATCACAATATGCTAATTTTTTGAGAAGGACTAGTATATAACTGAACTGGGAAGAAGGAGGGGCACGTTCAGTCTGTCATTTGTTAAAACGGATGAACGTAAGTCGGGGAGCGTCTGTATAGAGAGTTCCTTTTGACTTTTTCCCTTTATCAGAGGCCGCCAACAGCAAATGATTTGTACGTTTGATTTGGCATAGGTTTTTACGTCGGATGCCCTTCCTGACACAACCCTTTAGTAAGGGACAGAAACACGGTGACGGCTTTGCAGCTACTCTTTACGAAACTCAGCAATGGTTCTTTTACATGAACCTCTCACCATGGACAGTGAAAGACATGGCCGGCCTTTGATAACCCAGTCAGCTGCATTGTGGGGGCAGTGACAACCTTGTGTAGAATGGGACTTGAACCCCCAACCTTAGGATCTGCGATCCAGCGCCCTATACCACCAAGCCACCACTATTATGTCAAATATAGATATAAATTGCAAATTAAAGATCAGTATTAATCTTCATAAAATTTTAGCCATACCTTGTTTTGGTTATTCTTTGAGAACCTGCCTCAGCTAAAGGAGCCACCTGGACAAAAAAGAGAGCTCTAAAAGTGGGTTTTGTGTGTCATAATAGACAATTATAAATGTTTATTTATGTAACAACATAGTTACTCTAATTTATGCTAACAAAGCAGACAAAGTTGTGTAATTAGCCTCAAGTCTATCAGTGAGGCCTCTGACATACCGTGTGGGCTGGGCAGTATTGCTCATGGGGAGTGTTCTGGTAATACTCCAGGAGCTTTTCAGCTAGGGCAATGCGTCGTAGGAGGCCTTCGATGAACCTTCGCAAACGGACTTTCCCACACATCTCATGCTGTGCTGCTGCTTCCAGAAATTTCTGAATAGCAAGCACTTCCCTATAACCAGCAAAAACTATTATCATCTTGGGATATTAAGCAATTGAACTGACCTACCAGTGATGGACAAACAACACAATTTTGTTGCAGTTGTGTTTCAGGTTGCACTCACTGTTCTCTTTGTTCCAGCTCGTGCTCAGACACGCTGAGTTGTTGGCGCAGCGTTGCGATGACCATGACAGCAGCATTCACCTGTCTGCTGAGAGCTTGCTTCCGCTCCAGTACTTCCTGTCGCTCCTGGGCCAGGTGGTGTGAGTGTGCACGCTCACACAAAAGTGCTGTGTCAGTGTGGGCCAGTTCTGAGCTGAGCCGGAGCAGCCGTCGCTCCATGCTGCTACTGGCCGTCCTAATCATACCCTCCAGTCTCTGCCCCACTGAGGCCACTGGAGGAGAGAGAAGATTGGTGCCAATAGACAAATTCCCTCCAGCAGCACTCTTCTCTGAGGAAGGAGGTGGTTCTGGGCACTTATCTGCAGTCTGGTCATGTGAATGGGGATCAGAGCTGAATGGGAAATGGTGCGAATGCATGTCAGTGCCTGCGTCCTTTGTTGTCTGGGTCTCAGCAGTGGTTGTCTTTCTGTCAGAGCATAAGTACCCCCTGCTGGCTGGGAGGCTAAGATTGTGTCTTGGGTCGTATGTGTGGTTGTAGTCAAGGTGGGCCCGCAACGCAGCCAAGCTATGAAAGCGCTCGTGCTCTCCACACTGGGGGCATCTGAATGGGAGTGGAGACAGAGCCCCAGCACCACAAGCCTGGCCGTTTTCCACAAATAAGGTGGTGTTGCGTGTGCACAACTTTTGCTGCATGACAACCTACCTGTGAAGCATTACAATTTCCAAGTACTGAGACACAATTTGACAACTCCTGCCACCAATTAAAGTTTTTATGTGCTTTTCATTTGTGATCTGCAGATCGAGACAGCTTTGACTTAAACAATCTGGATAACTAAAAGCTTTTGTATACTGAATGTGACTAAGAGTAAAAAAATATCTGTACATTGCATTTAATTTTACCCCCTACTGATGGTACTTCAAGAGCCTGTAACAGTGAATTTCTCCATTGTGAGATTAATAAAGCTGTATCTTATCTTATCTTATTTTAATGAATATTCTTAATTCAAAGCATCAAGACACCCCCCCCAAAAAAAAAAAAAATCAGGAGAACCCACTATGGTCTACATAATATAGTGACTTGCTAACATTTTGGAAGTGTAGTAGTAGTAATAATAATAATAATAATAAAATCTTTCAACATATTTCAGCCTGCATTATCTGATAGTCTCCCCAGTGTTCGTATGACGTAGATGCAGGAGACAGATTCAAAGCTTTCTTGACTCGTGCACAAAAGCATGTGAAACAAATGTGATTATTAGTTTATTATAGTTTTCTCCATCAAAACAGAGGAACTCATTACAGAAGAGGCTGTGCACTGATTATTGGGAGCTTCAAAAAGAGCAAGCAACTCAGACCAAGTCATGCAGCCAGTCATCTACATACTGCTATAACGTCATCTACCTCAAGATCACATGCATATATATATATATATATATACTGTACATACATATCTATATATATATACCTTTTGAAACCAAGTTTCACACTGCAGCCCCGGTCCAGGTGAGCTGACGGATTAATAACGCTTTTTGGTCCGAAGCCTCTTTGGAGATGACGATCATGGGTTTCAGTTGGACCTGTAGCTGACTGTGATAGTCAGTTTTTCATTCAGATAGCTTTCTGTACCAGAGATATAGGTGTCACTGACATCACTGCTGAAATCCCGAACAGTAGCCTTCAGCGACAGTGATTTGAACACAAATACGACCCGCAGCCTTTTCCCCTAATACAGTGATACCGTCCACTGGCGAGGTCAGCTACAGTGATTTTTGGTAAGCCTTGCTCGGAAGAAAGTCATTAGCATGCAGAGTGCGACAGCTAACCGGACTGGTCAATTCGTTGACAGACGGGAGAGCCGAACAAAAGGCGTTAGAATTACAAAAATTTTCATTAAATGATGTACACACGAAATAACAAGTAATGCGAGTTAAAATGTTAAATATTTTTTTAATTATTAAATCCTAATTCTGTTTCGCGATAACTTGCGTATTTATGCGTTTTTTTGTTCTCAGGTCTACATTTCAAATTCAAAAGTGGTACAGTCCGCTGGTTGTTTAGACAACGGTGAGGTATGGACGAACGTGATTGGCTGAATCACAGCGGTGGAGTTGGTCGGTTTGTTGAGCTCGTGAGGGGCTTGTCTGAGGGAAGGAGCCAGTGTGGAGTCACCGCGGGACTTTCGAATGTTTCAACGGAACGACAGGACAAGGTCCACCGTGTCGTCCTGTTCATCGCACGCCATGGAGATGAAGAGGAAGAAGATACAGGATGGTGTCGTATTTGTACAAAACGAGGTATTGTTCGTATTTTTTGCCTAAAAATGTATTGAACGTTAGTTTTTCAGCAGATAACGAGAAAAAAGGACAAGACCAACAAGACATTGACACACCACTGTTCAGACTAGAAACATCACGTGACTGCTGGATATTAAATTAACCCTTCAACGTTAAAAATTAGTGGAAGAAGTTAACCAACTAAATAAAAAAGTTATTTTTGTTAATTTTGCTGTTATAGAATAATGGGTATTGCTGTATTTCAATCCATAAGCATGTCCAAATGAACCACCTGTTGATTTAATTATTCTTCCTCTTCAAGACTAATGAAACTGTTTGTGTCCTGGAATGATGATTTAATCAGGCATTTCATCTTCTTTCTCCTCCACATCAAGCTAAGATGAATTTGTGAAGGAATAAATCATTTTATATAATAATAATAATAATAAATTTTGAACAGATAACATGTTCATCTCACACTAAGAAAGTCCTGGGGTTCAATTTGTCTGTGGGGTTTACATGTTCTCCTCTGGCTTGGATGGTTTTCCCTTCAGATATTTGTTTCATCTTACACTCTGAAAACATGCACATTAGTCTAATTGGCTGTGCCAAATTGCCCCTAGGTGTACACATAGTGGTTCTGTTCTGTTCAAGGTGATCCTCACCCATACATACTATTGGCTGAAATGGGCTGTACCCTCCCCGTGAACCTAGCAGGATTAAGTAGTTTGGCAAGGGAGTGAATGAGTAAGAGTAAAATTACACAGCCTTTTTTAGCCTGAACTGGATTCTAAGTGTAGTCTCTTTCATTGTTTAGGTCCGTCTGTATCTTCATTCCCCAGATACTATT
Source organism: Plotosus lineatus (assembly GCA_024760905.1). NCBI lineage: Eukaryota > Metazoa > Chordata > Actinopteri > Siluriformes > Plotosidae > Plotosus > Plotosus lineatus. The sequence goes on from CM045732.1 coordinate 50,277,793, forward strand.
CCCACTCCACCCACTTGCACACAAAGATCTTTTTTATGCCTGTCTGTAAACGCTCACACCATTGTTTAAATACTGTAATGTGGACTTGGTTAAAGAAGGAAGAAAATGTTTCCCTGTCTTATTATAAATGATTCTTCTTGTGCCATGCATTGAGTATTCTTAGAAAAGCAGTCTACGTTTAAAATGATACCTTTCCCCATTTCTTTGTGTGTGCCTGTTGACTGATGAAAAAACCCAGAAAGACACCTGTAAATAGATACTTTATTGATCCTAAGGGAAATTAAAGAATCTGCGATGCTGGCTTTCTCTTAGGACTGCAATCTCCAAGAGAAGATGGATTTTGAGATGAAGATGAGAGCAGGGGCATATAAACTTTTGGTGGCCAGTACCAAAAAAGAACAGATCCTCGATGCAGCCAAGAGCTTGTTAACCTGCAATGCACGAATTAAAGCCTACAAGACTGAGGCTCAGAGGAGGAAAGAGCTGCAGGATGTGTCTGAAAGTCTTAGGAGGTCTGATGTGGTGTTCTCGTACCTAATTTTTTTGGCAGAAATTTGTGTGCATGCATTTTTACACACTGATGGAAAACTGTGGACTTTAGTGAAATATCTTTTTGTCATGCAGGACCTCCAATTCACAGAATGGAACACCTTGCAAGGGCAAAGTAGCCATAACAGGTACAAAACATCCTACCTGTCATTGATGCCATAATTGTATCACCCGCAAAGTGTAGAGCAGGGGTCCCCAACCCCCGGTCCGGTACTGGTTCGTGGATCATTTGATACTGGTCTGCGAACAAAATCTCTCATTGTACAAATTAGTTTTTCTCTTCAAGCTTCCAGGTCTTATTTTAAAAAATGACTGTTTTTGACATCGTCACGGAAGCACTGAAAGCCCTTCTTCCGTTTCCAACCACATATCTTTGTGAGGCGGGGTTTTCTGCAGTGTCGCCCACCAAAACAAGACTACGGAGTAGACTCTAACCGGTCCATGGAAACATTTTTATACATAACACCAGTCCCTGGTGCAAAAAAGGTTGGAGACCACAGGTGTAGGGGATAGATTTTCAGGGACTTTCTGCATCCACACTAGAGGCCTGCGTGTTGATACTCCAGTGGTGCTAGTTTCTCATGGATTTGATTTAGATCTATGTTGGGTTGTCCCTAGGATGGACCCTATTAGCCTTTTTGAAACCGGGTCACCTTGACCAAATTTTCAGGGTCGGTTCATCAAGAATACCGGTTAACACCCTCAAAGGTACAGTTTTTGTTGTATCGGCTTCGAATTCATACCTGTTATGCTTAGTGTCAAGGTCACATGAAATATGCAGGTGGTAATGTAAAGAGTCCGACATATCAAATATTGCACAAGATTGTTTGTAATTGTATCCCCCATGGTGATGCACTTGGTGTTTTGTGACAAAAAGTATTTCTAGTTTAGTTTTGTTTTGTTTTTTTCATCTTTTCCCGTGCAGGTCTGCGGATCCCACTGTTTTGGAAGGATTTTGAACACTTTAACACCAAAGGAGGTCAGTACCCTTTTGTTACTGTATTCCTGTGTTTTCTGTGAATGTTGTTATAAATTTATTCCCTCTCTTCTTCTGTGATTTCTATAAATCTGTAAACATTCATACAGTAATTTATTTCGATAGCACTCACATGGACATGCCTGTTTATCTTGAATAATCTAGCTTCTGCTGCAAAGTCACATTTTCTTGATTCCCAGGTTATGATCACTTAGTCCTAGCCAAGTATTACTAAATTATTTTCTGTGGCACCCCGTCTTGGAAGAAAAAAACAGTTCCTGCACCCCCCACACCGCCCCGTGAGCAACTATAAATAGTATTATTCATCTATAAAATTATTAGTTCACCTCTGCATGACGTATCTTTTATTAATATTAAAAACATAAAAAGAAAAATATAGTTTCACTTACAATAATGGAAAAACTTAATTGACGTTGTTTTTCTAATCTGTAATGGAAAAGAATTAAAGTGCACCAATGTGTCTGAAAAAAAAAAAAAAAAATCTTATTTAAACTCACTAAACTTATTTATGTCTTGATATCTCAGTCTCTCTCCACCTTTCTCTTCGTTCCTGTTAGAATTTTTTCCGTGTTGTTTCTTGAGGGGTCGTTTATTGCACTTCATATTGTTTGCTCGTGCGGAAAAACCACTACACCATAGCGTGACAATGAGAGCGCCACTGCCAACTACTGGAGTGGAGGTGCAATTACACTTAATTCTCGTACACTATTCCAGAAAAGCATGTTCCCCAGGGTCATATGCGCTCTCCCCGGCATCACACACACCCCAGCATCATATCCCACCCCCCTTGGGTCCCACTATTTGAGAAGCACTGTCCTAGCCAGATGTTTCAATGTTAATCTTATTCTTTTCCTTTCGGCTTTTCCCTTCAGGGGTCGCCACAGCGAATCATCTGCCTCCATCTCACCCTATCCTTTGCATCTTCTTCTCTTACACCAACTACCTTCATGTCCTCCTTCACCACATCCATGAATCGTCTCTTTGGTCTTCCTCTAGGCCTTCTGCCTGGTAGTTCCAACCTCAGCAACCTACTACCAATATACTCACTATCCCTCCTCTGTACATGTCCAAACCATCTCTGACCCAAACCCATCTAGCCTCTCTGACTTTGTCTCCAAAACGTCTTACATTCCTCTGACGTACTCATTTATGATCCTATCCATCCTCGTTACTCCCAAAGAGAACCTCAACATTTTCATCTCTGCTACCTCAAGCTCTGCCTCCTGTCTTTTTCCCAGGGCCACAGTTTCTAATCCATACAACATCGCTGGCCTCAACACCGTCTTGTACACCTTTCATTTCATTCTTGCCGATACCGTCCTATCACACATCACGCCGGACACTTTTCTTCAACCATTCCAACCTGCCTGCACACGCTTCTTCACCTCTTTTCCACACTCTCCATTGTTCTGGATTGTTGAGCCTAAGTACTTAAAATGCTCCACTTTCTTTATCTCTGCTCCCTGTCACCTCACCGTTCCTCTTGGGTCCTTGTCGTTCACACACATCTATTCTGTTTTACTGAGGCAAACCTTCATTCCCCTCCTTTCCAGGGCATACCTCCACCTCTCTAGATTTCCCTGCACTTGTTCTCTGTTCTCACTACAGATCACCATGTCATCTGCAAACATCATAGTCCATGGGGAATCTTGTCTAACCTCATCTGTCAGCCTGTCAAAGTTAATATTATTATAATTGCCTAACATTTTATTGTGATTTACTCCATTAGCAACCTGCCTATGTTCAGGTTTATCTTTAATATTTTAACTGAACTACAACCAGAGTGACATTTTCCTGAATCTTTTTTGTTTGTTTTCTTTATTAATTCAAAGTCACTTGCTTTCTTTTTTACATGGCCGTGTGTTCTTTTAGCAGGCACTCAGCGGGTTGCAGTCTTCTGTCTAATGAAAATTGGCTCGGAGCTGTTTGACACAGAAATGGTGATTGTAGATCGAACAGTGACTGATCTCTGCTTTGAGAATGTAAACATCTTGTACGTGATGACTTGGAAATGTTTGCAGAAATGCAGTGGTACACTCTGGGTGGAATCCGTGTTAAAGTCCATTTGTGTTTATTCCAGTTCTGAGGCTAAGCCGGACTTTGAACTGATTGTTGAGTTATACAGCTGTGCAGTGGAAGAGGAGGTAACTTTGGTCAACACGCCAAAAAAACTTGCCAGAAAACTGCGGTACTCTTTTGGGAAAGGATCTGGAAGGAAACTCTGCCCCCTTCTGGATGGAGGAGATCCTGATGCTTTTCTTCAATCCCACCCAATACCATCGTATGGCTTACTTTCATAATATTAATACACACAGCACATTGTGTAAAATCATTTAAAGGTTTTGAGGTACAATGAAGGTTCACATCCGAACGGGAATAAATATGACTGATCTTCAGACAAGCTAGTTTGAGTATTTCACAAACTGCTGATTAGTGATTTATCTTTTATTGGCTGAAAATAGAACCTGATGTTGGCCTCTCGGATCACATTTTGCACATTTTTGTGTATGAATATTAACTAAAGATCATTTACCATGTAACATTGTGCTGTGGACACACATACTGTATAGCCAGCTGGATAATTGCAGGGATGTACAGGGGTATGTGTTGACTGTATTTCAATTGTTTTATTTCAGTGGAGCAAAATATTCACTTTTGGCATACACTACTCTGGGACTGGAACAGACCGGCAACTCATTCCAGTCTCACTCCCTCATAGTTTTACAGAATGGTAAGTGAAAGTGTAATACTGTGTTTTAAGAACCTTATGTCACTGAGCTTTAGTTTTAGGTTGGTAAAGCTTTAATTCCCTTCACATACCTTATAATTTCCAGTATTACTTAAAGGCCAGTGGTCACAATGTTCATCATATCAAGAGCTGCCATCTGTACATTGAACAGTGGCTCAGTGGTTAAAGCTTTGCATTACTGACCAGAAGATTAGTGCTTCAAGTCCCAGTACCACCAAGCTGCCACTGTTGGGCCCAGGAGGAAGGCGCTTATTCATCAATTGCTCAGATGAAAAATTGAGATTAGAAGAAAAAGTCATTGGCGCACTGTATAAAGTTGTTTTCAAATTAACCCTGTTGCACTCCATGTTGCATTTGTGCAACAAATTCTAATTAGAATTTTTTTCCCCATGTTGATTTCTATAACTGGGCTCTACGGGGTTAAATGTAAATGAAACTTATTTGATGTAGGAGAGTAACTTTGCAATGTAGTTGATCATCTAGTTATTCCGATCTCTTTGCGCAGTGGAAGCATCATGGCTTCCTCTCTATGGGAACTTGTGCTGTCAGTTGGTGGCACAGCCTGACTGCATGACACAAGATGTGATGAGTGGTTATCTAAGCCAGCAGGTCAGTCGCATGTCATAAAGTACAACTCCTTTTGAGGGTGTTCTATTGATTGATGTGTGTAACTTAGTATTATTAATGTGTTTTAGCAAATTATTGAGGGTTTACAGCACTGCTGCAGGCTGTACTGTGTGCTGAAAGCTGGTATGATCTCCTGTTACTTCACTCCTGAGGAAATTCAAGCTAAGGTTGAGCCCTGTGTAAAAATCCCAATTAACAAGGTAATGCATGAAAATAAACACACAGCTGTCTGTATATTTTAGATGTACTGTAGTTCACATATTACTGTGTATATTTAATCACTAAAAGAGAACTTTCATTAAACCCCATCATGCTGTTTGTCTAAATGAAACCAATAAAGCTAATATTCACCTTCATTCATTTTCTGGCCCGCTTAATCCTAATTACGTTGCGGGGAGGCTGGCGCCCATCTCAGCCCACTCTGGGCAAGGACCGAGTACACCCTGGACAGCTTGCCAGGCCATTGCAGGGCAAGAACACGCTGACAGCTATGCAGCTGCTCTTGTCGAAAGTCAGCAATGGTTCTTTTACATGCCTCTCACAGTGGACAGTAAGAGACATGGTCAGCCTTTGATAACCCAGTTATCTGCACTGTTGAGAGTGGGGCTTGAACCCCCAACCTTGGGATCAATGATCCAGCACCTTACCACCGGGCCACCACTGCCCTCACCTACATTCAGTATATATGTATTCAGTAGATGATCGAGAAATGTTTTTTTGTGTGCAGAATACCCGTCTTCGTGTAGTGGAGAGCTATCAGAAAAGTGGGGCTAGGCTGAGCATCATCAGTCCTGGGACTGGAGACCCTACTAGCCATATCTTCACTGCTGAAACACCTGACCTACTGCAGGAGTGGTTCAGTGCTTTGTTGCAACATATTTGTGATCAGAGTAAGTGATAAATGGTTATTGGGGTGCTGTATCTGAAAGAGGGAAGTTAGCATTTTTTTTTCTGTTGAATATTAGTAAAGAATGAGCAACTGTTTTCCTGTGTAACAGATCAATGGAAACATGCTGCCGATAAGCTGATGGAAATTGAGGTTTTGTCTCCAAGGAAACCTCCACTTTTTCTTACAAAACAAGCAGATTCAGTCTACAATGATCTCAGTAAGTGACCTTCTCATTAAGATGGATGAATGATTATTAACAAAATGGTGAAATAAATCAGGTTGGTTTTGTTTGTTTTTTTCCAAATCTGATCTTGCTTTTCAGGTATTAGCTCACCGGACAAATTTGAGAGTCTGACAGATATAATTCATAATAAAATTGAAGAGACAGACGGACGCTTTCTTATTGGTCAGGAGGAGGAAAAGGAGCCTCCTCATTGGACCGCACTGTTTGAAGGCTCTCGACCAATGCTGGTACAGAAAACTGTCCTATCACCAGGTAAAGACAATGCTTCGTTCATGTCAAGTCCAGGCTTAATCAGCAACAAGAAGAGAAGAGCACCTCCACCACCTCCTGACAAATTACCCTTTGTACATTCCACGGTTCACCAATCATGTCCTCCATCTTACCAGGAGAAAGAGAACGCCACCAAGGGGATCAGGCCACGTACTGGGCGACCGTCACTAGATGCTAAATTCTCAGCTATCATTCAACAGTTACAGAAGAGTCATGGATCCTCTCGTAAAAACCCACCTTTAGCCCAAGTCGAGCCCTCTCAGAGCCTTAACATTCCTGTTAAGATGGATACAGAGCTCAACTTGTCTGAACCGTTAGAAAAAACAACTGCCCCGGCACCTCAGCCACCTTTGCCTGCCCCGAGAAATAAATTGAGGAAGTCTTTTAGAGAGAAGATGAACCACAAAGCATGGTGAATTATCATCAACTCGCATCTTCAATACTAAAATCAACTATTCAGGCTATAGCTTTTGTCCTTACATCAACACCACTACAGCTGAAATTTATAAACAAACATGTTGGATTCCATTTGACTTTAATACAGTTAACAGTCTTACCTGTCATTAAACCCAAAACACTTAAAAAAGGAAAGAGAGAATTCAGACTATCTTTTCATCCTTTTTTTTTCTTTTTCTTTTTTTCATTTTGCATGCACTTTTGATTAACAAAAATGGTTCACGGAGTTTAAGAATGCACATAAGGACACTGCAAAGGGCATAAGTCGTGTCTCTCCCCGTCACACATGCACACATTGCTTCCTCAAAGTATATGACCCTAGCCGACCGGGGTCCTTTTGGAAATGGTCTTCAAACTTATAGGTGGCCAGTAGGAAATAGCCACTGTGTTTTATATTCCATTATTAGTTCTTTTTGACCGAATACACAGATTTCCTGGTGGAAAATACCCCAGATTGCAGGCTTAAGATCTCCCATTTTACATCTTGTTTTGGTCCTGTGTATGTTTTTGTACAAGACCGTTTGACAGGAGGAACATAACTTGGACTTTAACTTTCTATAAATCAGTACTATACAACCAAGATCAAGAGATGAGCAACAGAAGAAGGCACAAAATTTCAAGAAAAATATATTTACTAATATCATGGACATTCACTTACAGGAATTATTAAATGGTTTCAGAAGGACATTGTGGTGGATTCCATGTTATCCAAGGGGTAATTATTTTTCATGTTTATTTAATATGCCTGATTAAGTGAATGATCACCTTTTTAAGGAGGTGGCATAACATGCATGTCTCGCCTGTATATGACAGGAAAGGGAGCGTATTCTTATCTGTGGAATATGCTGGACAAACAAGTCTAAAGCATGGAGGTCCCACGAATCTTACCGACTTCAGGTTCTGGCCATGGATGACTATGGCAATATGGGATGCTTTTATGTTTGCCACCCAAGAATTAAGTCTTGTTCTTTTGGTTTACTGCCTAGTTATTTCCATATTTAACTTTCACAATTTTTCATGTTAGTAATAGGACAAAATGGTAAAAGAAGAAAAAAAAAAAAAACAATTGGTTTCAATTGTTTACAGAATTTTGTGTTGTTTTTTGTTTTTTTTCCCCCATTTTTCTTTCCTTGTAATTTTAAACAAAGATTCATCATTCATTTTCTGAACTGCTTAATTCCAGAAGTCTTGCATGAATGTCTTTTTATGAAACTGTACTTGGATGACTGGGAAAAGGTCTACATTGTTAAATACGTAGCTACATTAAATATTATGGTGCTTATTAATGGCGTCTAAGTTAAAATACTCAAAGTTAATGTACTTAACTTGATAGTGATGATGCTTAGTAATTGAAATGTAAAATTTTAATTGTTATAGCTGGAATGCTGCATAATGATGAGAGATGTAGGATGAAAGGGAACTGTAGTGACTGACATGTCCATATTCTTTTTTTGAATGATGTGAATTAACTAAAGCGAAGAGGCACATAGTTACTGTGCAATACTGTTATCCTTACTGTAATTGTTTACTTTGACTCCTGTCAAGTATATTTCTGCTCTTTGCAGTTCGTTGCATTTTCTTTTCTGATTGGTCCAAAATAAAGCACTGTATCTAACTTTTTTTTTTTGTTCTTTTGGGTTTTTTTTTTTTTTTTTTTTTTTTTTATAGATAGAGAATTGCTTCATTCAAGTGTCCTTTTTTTAATTTAAACAGATTTATTGTTCCTATTATTTGGGGGTGGGGGGTTAAATAGTATCTGCCAAGTTTTACAGCTGATAGATATGTGACAAAGAGAGTGAAAGGATGCTGGAGGAATGGAGAAGTGTGCTTGTGCCCATTTTTAAGAACAAGGGAGATGTGCAGACTTGTAGCAACTACAGAGGGATAAAGTTGATTAGCCATACGATGAAGTTATGGGAAAGAATAGTGGAAGCTAGACTAAGGGCAGAGGTTAGCATTTGTGAACAACAGTTTGGTTTCATGCCAAGAAAGAGCACCACAGATGAAGTGTTTGCTTTGAGGATGTTAATAGAGAAGTACAGAGAAGGTCAGAAGGAGCTGCATTGTGCCTTTGTGGATCTGGAGAAAGCATATGACAGGGTGCCGAGAGAAGAACTGTGATATTGTATGAGGAAGTCTGGAGTGGCAGAGAAGTATGTTAGAGTGGTGCAGGACATGTATGAGAGATGTAAGACAGTGGTGAGGTGTGCTGTTGGTGTGACAGAAGAGTTCAAGGAGGAGGTGGGACTGCATCAAGGGTCAGCTCTGAGCCCCTTCTTGTTTGCTATGGTGATGGACAGGCTGACAGATGAGGTTAGACAAGAATCTCCATGGACTATGTTTGCAGATGACATTGTGATCTGTTCTGAGAGCAGAGAACAAGTGAAGGAAAATCTAGCGAGGTGGAGGTATGCCCTGGAAAGGAGGGGAATGAAGGTTAGCCTCAGTAAAACAGAATATATGTGTGTGAATGACAAGGACCCAAGAGGAACGGTGAGGTTACAGGGAGCACAGATAAAGAAGGTGGAGGAATTTAAGTACTTAGGCTCAACAATCCAGAGCAATGGAGAGTGTGGAAAAGAGGTGAAGAAGCGTGTGCAGGCAGGTTGGAATGGTTGGAGAAAAGTATCCTGTGTGATGTGTGATAGGAAGGTATCGGCAAGAATGAAAGGAAAAGTGTACAAGACGGTGCTGAGGCCAGCGATGTTGTATGGTTTTGAAACAGTGGCCCTGGGAAAAAGACAGGAGGCAGAGCTGGAGGTAGCAAAGATGAAAATGTTGAGGTTCTCTTTGGGAGTAACAAGGATGGATAGGATCAGGAGTGAGGACATCAGAGGGACAGCACATGTTAGAGGTTTTGGAGACAAAGTCAGAGAGGCTAGATTGAGATGGTTTGGACATGTACAGAGGAGGGATAGTGAGTATATTGGTAATAGGATGCTGAGGTTGGAACTACCAGGCAGAAGGCTGAGAGGAAGCCCAAAGAGACGATTCATGGATGTGGTGAAGGAGGACATGAAGGTCGTTGGAGTAAGAGCAGAAGATGCAAAGGATAGGGTGAGAAGGAGGCGGATGGTTTGCTGTGGCGACCCCTGAAGGAAAAAGCCGAAAGGAAAAGAAGAAGATATGTGACAAAGTTAAACTGATGTACTGTATATTGAATAAACAGAATTTCCCCATCGATGAGTGCTCAGCAGTAAATTCTGCCATTAAAAAAAAAAAACCCTACTGATCTTAAAACGTGTTAAAATGTTTTCTCCTGTAAAATAAGCCATATTGATTGACTCGGACGTTACAGCTTCATTCACAGATGTTTCACTCATCCAATCAAATGGTTCACACTCAGTGCTCTCGCTGTAACTATTACAGAGCATTGAACGTTTTCTGGCTTTTGGTTTTTTTATGTTGTGTGTCGGGATGCCTCTCTCTGGATCTGTTGCTCTCACGCCTGCTGTAGCCAGTATTCGTTCACAAGTGCCTGCTGCTCAGTTTGGGGGTAATAAAATAAAGTCCAGAGATCAGTGCTGATTTGTTATTCCTTTATCTTGATCTTTATGGTTGTAAGGAAGACAAAAATGTAATCAGTAACTATAAATGTGTGAAATGTGCTTCTACTGAGCATTTTCTTTATTGTGTTTTTCTTTATTGGGTATTTTCTATTGAGTGCTTACCTTCTTATGGCAATAGCTCTTAATGTTTGGATCTGATCATTTAATTTTGATTTAGTTTTTTCGATTTCCTTCCTCTTCTGTCGCTCCTGCTGTTTCATCTCCAGTGTCTTCTGTAGGGCCACCAAGTTCTCATCCTGACTGACAGCCTCCTGCACTTTGAGTCTCATTTCTTTCTCCTCATGCTTCCTGTTTTACACAGATCATTTCGTTTACATTTTATAAACTCCGACCATAGTTGTTTTTAGTTTGGTTCATCATAAATATGTTCCTCCTGTGTTTGTTTCAGAGGAAATCTGGTTACCTTTGGGAAGTCGTTCGTCCAGCTGAAGTTCTGCATGCAGAAATGGTGTCCAGCTGCTCAAGCAGTAGCATTTCCCTGCTCTGTTTTTCCTCCAGAATCCTTTGCTTCCTTTTCTCCAGTTCTCGCTGCTCTTCTTCCTTCAGTCTGGCCAAGCGTTCCCATAATTCTGCCAAAGACATCTCGCAAAGCAGCTCATGACCTCCGGTCTACAACAGCATGGGGATTACAGGTTGCTTTTTCTCCATTATTAACTTGGAGCAGTATCACTGTGTCACATACAAGATGTTAAGTACCTCTGTGTCGTCTATAAACCTGTGAATGAGGTGAGGCACTGACTCGGTGGCTCGAATTTGACGGATAAGCTCAAATTTTCGGCCTAGTTCAGCCTGGGCTTCTTCCAGTGCCTGACGGAGCAGTTCCTGATTTTGCTCAGCGACCTCTTTAACTGGAACATATAAATTATACGCACATAAATAGCATCGTATTTTTAAAGGATCCTCGCATACAGTGGGTCTGGGTCTGGAAAAAAAGAAAAACAATACCAATGCATTTTTTAATCTCCTGCAGTTTCATTTTGGCAGCTTTAGAGTTTTTGTGACCGTAAGCCACAAGCTGAACGAGTTCCTTCATCTCTTTCTCCTCTTGCAGGCGCTTCTCTGCATACCTGCGCATCATCTGTGCAGTCTGGGGAAATCGACAATAGATCAAACATTACAAATATAGCAATAAAAATCATTGTATGAATAAACCTACTTTAATAAACTATTTTGGATACTGAAATGATGAATACAGTGGTTTGGCTTGCAAAAATATTCACCCCTTGCCGTTTTTTTCTATTTTGTTGTCTTATAGTCTGTAATTTCTGTAGATTTTATTTATTTATTTTCGTAATGGACCTAAACATTCATGCATTAAGTTTCTGAACCATGTAATCTAAGGCACATTGCAGGGACGCTGGCACCCATCTCAGCCGACTCTGGACAAGTGCAAAGTACACCCCGGACAGCTTGCCAGACTGTCGCAGGGCAGAAACATGCAGAGGGCTGTGTAGCCTACTCAAGTTCAGCAATGGTTCTTTTACAGCCTCTCACAATAGACAGTGAAAGGCATGGACGGCCTTTGATAACCCAGTTAGCCGCACTGGGGGACAGCAGAACAACTCATTTGATAATGGGCCTTGAACCCCTGACCTTGGGATCAGTAGTCCAGCACCCAACCACCGGGTCATATTGTTCCTGGATCTAACTCTATATACCTATAACTATATATAATATATATAATCTATAACTCTGGTGCAAACTCAATACTGTACCTGGGTTCGATGTTACAATCTCATAGAGTCATATCCAAGAGACTCGCAGCTGTACCGGCTGCAAAGTTACTACATAGTACTGATTTGGGATGGTGATTTTGGTGAAAAGTTTTGCACTTTCAAGTTTTTTGTACTATTTCTTGTTTGTTTCACCATCACAAATATTTTGAATCTTAAAGGCGGTTGGCATGTTGTGTATTAATTGATTAAAAAAATGTAAATATTATTTTAATTTCAGGTTGTAAGGTAAATAATAGGGAAAATACCAATGTGTACTTTTGTAATCTCCTGTATATGAGAATTCACCTCTTCTTTCTTAAGCAACGCTTTGTGCTGGTTGAGCTCAAGGACTCGTTGTCGAGCTAACAGAGCGTCCTCATGGCTAATCTTCCCCTCCAGCCTCCGCCGCTCCAGCTGAGCCAACTCCTCCTGCATGTCCTTCTCCTTCATCTCCTTCTGCCACTGCAGGAATGCTGAGGGCTCACTGGCACCCTGCACCAGGCGCTCAAGTCTGCAAACACACGAGTACGAATTAATACAACTTGCATTGCAAAACATGATCTATCTTATTGAATGTACACGAATCCCTCGCTGCTTCACGCTTTAACTCATGCAGCTTCAGTGCATCGCATTTTTTTAAAAAAATATCCATCGAATTAAAAAATAAGGATATTAAGGAAGAATAGGGGGAAAGGATAAGGTAAATGTCACAAAAACAAGGCCAATTATGCAAAAATAAAACCCTAAGCAAACAAAAAACAACCCAAAACCTCCCATCAAAACTACTTACATTTTTGTGAGGTGCGCATCTGAGTGCGTGCACTCGCATGCGTCTGTATGTGTGTGTATTTATATTTTATTTACATCTTATGCATTATTTTTGAATGTTTGTTATTATAAGCCTTTATAGAATTGAATATGCATTTATTGATATTATATACACATATACATGTACGTATATGTCAGTTGGGGGGAGGGGGGTGATCCTACTTCGCGGAATTCGATGGTCGCGGGGAGATCTCGGTCCCAATTAACCGCGGAAAGTGAGGTATCCCTGTATTTATATGGATTTTATTTCAGTTTCCCATTGACTGTAACCTGTTTGACTCTTCTTCCATCTGTCGGTTGTATAACGCTCCCTCTCGGAGAATTGCAGCTGTGTTTAGTCTTATAGGCAAATTGTTTGTCTGGAACAGGTTGAGCCAAACACAAAAGCTTTTGTCAGTATGAGATATGTAGCGCACATGATAAAGGGTTTCCTGTTGGACTTTGATACTGTATTATTTTAAAGTACTGTACCTTATGAGTGGCTGGAGTTCCAGAGGAGAAAACAGAGTCAAATTTGAGGTTTGCTTCATGGGTTTGATGAATCTGAGATATTATGTTCTGATTGTCAGAAAATATAATCCATTTCACTGCATGTTAAATGGAAGTCAATGTGGATAAGATGTTCAGACATTTATCATTGTGATGTAAAGCCGTACATGAACACAGCATATGTAGCAAATATTTAGTCACACATTGTCTTACTTTGGTTCTCGCTGACTTCTGTGGGTTTGCACATCGGAACTGTCGAAGGTTTGCCTCATATAAAACCTTCTATCGATGAAAGAAATATAAATAATATACATGTATTTTAAATTATAAATAAAACGAGTCAATATTACTGAGTAAACTCAGCTCTATGGCAACAGAACAGGATGCAAAAACGTTTCAAACCTGTGCTTTCAAATGGTTCTTCTGTTTGATTTCCTCTAAAGCCCGTGGTTCTTTTGGATCTGTGTGAGTACTGGCAGGTACCTGAGTAAAACACAAATGTGTTTTAAATTAATAATGAGGTAACTTAAAAATATTGTATATGGTATGCATAGTATTGTCTAATATGCAGTTGGTTTCAAAAGTGTTCACAGTACTGTATACAGAGAATCTATTTTTGTTGATATCGTTTAATAAAGTTGTCATAAAATATCAGGACTCCAGTGGTTCTGAACAAAACATCCCCCAACTTCACCCCTACTTTCCCAGGTCCTCCTCAAAATAATATTTTAGCCTTTATTCTATATAGAAATAGGGGCAGTGCTGGCCTAGTGGTATAGGGTGCTGGATTGCTGATCCTAGCTGCAGAGCCGTCAGTGTGTTTCTGTCCCTTGCTGAAGGGTTGTGTCAGATAGGCCATCCGCAAACGTGCGAATTGTTCGCTGTGGCGACCCCTGATAAAGGGAAAAAGCCGAAAGGAAACGTCTCAAATCTCATTCTATATAGAAATAATCTAATAATATCCTGTAAGGTTGATTAGCAGGTCCTATCAAGGCTAATTTATGTAAAAAGATGGTTGTATAAAGAGGTGAGTCATGATGTTTTATTTTTTTTAAATGTGTTGCACACTTGTGTTATAAGCCAAACATTTTGATCAAAGGGATAACAGAGTATCAGGGATGCTAAAAGCGATGAGTCTTTAAATATCAGGTGACTGAAATACAGTACTGTAGTTATTATTTGTACCTCACTGACTGATGATGTACAAATGTTTTATAGTTCCAGTGAACATTCCTACATTGTAAATCAGACACCTCATAAATTGTTTGATTTAATAATTGTACTTATAAATATAAAAAACTTATAATCATACTCATAATTAGGCTGTCCACATGAATATAATTAAGGTAAACTGCTCATGGTTAAAGGTATGTATCATGGAATTTATACCTGATGGAATTCATTTAGAATGAGATGTGACTGGATCTACTTATCATCAGCTTCAAGCCAAAACACTGGCTGTACCAATTATTTAAAATGTATGGTATCTTAATTTTTTTAATTCAAATAAATCTCATTAATTACTGTAATGTTATTTGTGTGGCCCGGTGGTAAGGTGCTGGATTACTGATCCGAAGGTTGGGGGTTCAAGCCGCACTGTCAATGTTGTCACTGCTGTACCCCCAGTGCAGCTAACTGGGTTATCAAAGGCTGGTCATGTCTCTCACTGTCTGTAGTGTGAGAAATATAAAAGAACCATTGCTGACTTTTGACAAGAGTAGCTGCATAGCCATCAGTATGTTTCTGCCCTGTGATGGCTTGGCAAGGTCTCCAGGGTATACTCTGCCCTTGCTCAGAGTCGGCTGAGATGGACATCAGTCTCCCCGTGAACTTAATAAGGATTAAGAGGTTCAGAAAATGAATAAATGAATGTTTCTCATAAATAATGATGCTATGCTCAAGATACCTTAAAAGACATCAAAACATCTATTTTCCCAACTGCATTTCAGAAAACTTCTAAAAAAAAATGGTATCCACGAGTATCCACAACTCTGAAATGAAACATTTAAAGGTAGCTCAAAAAGTAAATTTGTTATGTTCCATTGTTGCAATGCTTTTTTTTTTCCAATTTTATCATAACTTATAAGATCTACAGTTGACCACAATAGCTTCAAGGTGGCAGAATAGTACAGTTATAGCCTAATGGTTAGAAAAGCGACTTTGGGAATGAAAGGTTTCTGGATTGGTTCCTGAACAGGAAAAATGTGTGGTGGTTGGGAAGTGAGCTGTACCTTCCCTTTCTCCACCTTTATGAGAAAGTATCATGTGCGCCCGAGAAAGTATAAGCTATGCATATAGATGGAAATAAGGGCAGTGGTGGCCTAGTGGTATAGGGTGCTGGATCACTGATCCTAAGGTTGGGGGTTCGAATTCCATTCTCCACAAGGTTGTCACGCCACTGTCCCTCCAGTGCAGCTAACTAGATTATCAAAGGCCAGCCATGTCTCTCACTGTCTATTGTGAGAGGTTCATGTAAAAGAACCATTGCTGACTTTCGACAAGAATAGGCTGCAAAGCCGTCAGTGTGTTTCCGCTCTGCGATGGCGTGGTGGGCTGTCTCGGGTGTACTCTGCCCTCGCCCGGAGTCAGCTAGGATGGGCGCCAGCCTCCCTGCAACCCTAATTAGGATTAAGTGGTTCCAGAAAATGAACTGATAAATGGAAATATGTGACTTTATTCAGCTGTATTTTCCCCTTGGACTGGCCCATAAAGACATTGAAGCTTTGTTGTCTTTCTTGTAACGGAAACAGATCATAAGACCTCAAAACTCGCTTTAAGTGTAACTAGAAGATAATATAATGTCTTAATAAGCTCCAGTATATTTTTTATTAGTCCAGGGTTAAAATACAGCTGAATTACAGCATGTATTTCCATTTATATAGTACATAGCTTATATTTTCTTGAGCACACGAAACCAATGTTAATTTACTTTTTTCTTCTCTGTACCCTGACAGGCTCTGTCCCAAGTCTAACAACTAGTTTTGAGTTTCCGTGGTGATATGAATACTTCTGTAAGCCAGTAAGTCAGAAGTGTGTTTCTGTGTCAATCCTGCACTCAGATTTAGCAAGAGAAGTTTATTAGTGTTTAGGATTAAACATGAGTCCATTTCTTTAAACACCATTACATCCTTTAATAGAGTGAATGCTCATAAAATCAGAGTAACCATACTCTACCTTGCTGGCTGATTGCTTTGTTGTCTTCTTGAAATGTGCATAGTCAAGGGTTTAGTGGCTCAGTGGTTAAGGCTTTGGGTTACAGATCAAAAGGTCAGAGGATCAAGCCTTAGAACCACCACTCTAGGGCCCTTGAGCAAGGCCCTGAACCCTGATATGCTAGGATGTATAATTTAGTTTAAAAAAGTAGGTCACTCTATATAAGAGCATCTACCAAAGGCTGTAAATACAGACGCTCCCCAACTTCCGCTTTAGATAGGTTCCGGACGGCCGAACGTAAGGTGAAAAAAAAACGTAAGTTGTTACTGTATGTTCCAGTGACGTATGACGTTCATACTGTACTATACATCCACAAATACCATTACCGTATTTCATAAAATACCCCTAAATCAATTATTATAAACATAACATTGGAAAATAATATCAACATTAATTTCAAATAAATTAAATTCAAGCAAAATAATTTCAAATAGATAAATTTTAATCAAATTCACTCATCAAATATCAAATACAGTATCAAATATAACCTTTAACATTCTCTGTTATGCGATCTTTCTGCTTGTAAATGGTTCCGATGGTCAACGGATGGTCACTTTACATGAAGCTGAGCCGAGCCCCTTTATATTAAGCTTAAAACAGCCAATCAATGCTTCCAATATGTGAGGTGCTCCACCGAAAGTAGTTCACTTGCTTGTGCTTGAGACAAAGAGCGGGTTATCCAGACTTCCGGTTTTTCAAGTGAGCAAGGGCGCAGTTGAATACTCGTTTAGTACTCAGCCTGCAGTGATGTGAATCACCAGCAGAGGAGAGTTCTCTTTCTTTTCTGAATTTGGGTTTTCATTCATTTTACAACCCTCTTTGCTTAACTGAGTATGCATGGTAGATTGCGCCGATCCGAGCAGATTCAGTCTTGGGAAAACCGGAAATTCCGGCATATGCCGGAAAACTTGCACCCATGCTAGTAGGCTTATGCTTCTGACCATCCATATTTGCTTAGGGTTACAAAAGTCTGCAAAACAGTGTAAACACAAAGATCACAGAGACGACTCTTAACACAAGGGTAACCACTGAACTGGGAAGAAGGAGGGGCACGTTCAGTCTGTTGTTTGTAACGCAGCGTCATTACATCAGTCAGCATACTGTCTCCTAATACAAGTAAAATAATAAGTAAAATCCAAAAATACGTAAAACGAATGAACGTAAGTCGGGGAGCGTCTTGTGCTTGATCTACAATTACTAAAGGATAACATACCCTTTTGACCACCATTTCAGATTGTCCTGTGGTACTTTGATTAATATTGTGTTCGTTTTTTCATCTTAAGTAATCGTGATCACAAGACAGTTAGAGTGATTTATGCTAACCGGCTTGGGTTTTTCCTTTTGTGGAATCAGTGCAGAAGCAGGAAGTGGACGAGGTTTAGGCTTTGTCAGACAAAACTCTTCAGGTTCTGTTGACTTCTTAGGGAATTTCTTTGGCTGGGTACCCTTGGTTGTTATCTTCTCAAGATATTGTAACAGGCCTTCCATCTCAGTCTGCCATCTAATTAAAAAGACAATGGTGGATGGGAATAGTGAATGAAAAATTATACTGTAAGTATCATACTGCGTTTCCTTTGCCTTATACATTTGTATTTGTTAAATTACCGATCATACTGTACTTATGTGAAATTATGAAACATCTGTCATGTATTATCCTTCCAGTAATGTGTCTGGGTATTTTTAAGCTCCCTAGATGCCAAAGGCAATTGCTCCCTTGTCTTACCTCAGTAAAGGAGCTATCCATTTGTGCTCTACATAGGTGATATCGTAGACCTGACTCCATCCTCCACGTATCAATGTGGTGAGGTTAGTAACATTAAAGATGAAACTCAAGAACTGAGGGGTCCAAGGACATTTCAGGAGAAAAAAAAAATGTTTTAGTAAAGTGTAAATTGTCAATTGCATGAAGCATTACAAAATTCTATGAATAAAAGCTAAATGGCAAAACATTATCAAGTGCTATATGACCAAGTGCAATAAATTAAAATAAAACCCGGCTTAAAAAGAGGTGCACATCTAGTCTTGTGATAATTAATTAATAGTGTATATCCTTACTTTGTACATTTTTGAGCTATCAAGTGACTTTATAATCATACTGAACTGCTCCAAACCCAGATCATCCAGACGGAATATGGCAAGATAAGAGACAACTGAGAAATCAAATAACAGGACATCATGAGAAGATCTGATTTAAGGGTTGAGGTAAAGCAACATACATGTTCATATTCAATAACAATTACATTTAATTTTTTTTGTAGAAATAAAATCGGTGTAAGAGAAGACGATGCAGAGGATAAGGTGAGATGGAGGCAGATGATTCGCTGTGACGACCTCTGAAGGGAACAGCCGAAAGGAGAAGAAGAAGAAGAAGAAGAAGAAGAAGGTAAATACAGTAATTCGTTGTCACAATGTAAACATAATAAAGTTACCAACAAACTGGTTCCGATCAGCTTTGAGGAAATGGTTTCCCTTTTGATGATAAAAGATGTTGATCACAACATCCAAAAGCTTCTGATGCATTATACAACCATAAACAGTGTCAGTGATGAATATCTGTTCATCAGAAGGACGAGTCTGAGGTACAGAGAAGATCACAAGATTCTCATTGAATAATTTTCATGACACATAGAAATGATAGAGCAGATACGGTGGTGTAGTGGTTAGTACACCAATTTCAAAGCAAATAGGGCCGAGGATCGATTCCTGAGCTTGGGTACTGTGTGGGGTTTGCATGTTCTATCTGCGCTTATGTGGGTTTCCTCCAATATTCTTTTTTTCTCCCACAGCCCAAAGACATGCACATCAGACTAACTGGCTGTTTCAATTTGTTCCGAGGTGTGTGAATTTGAATGGATATTTGTGTGTGTGTGTGTGTGTGTGTGTGTGTGTGTGTGTGTGTGTGTGTGTGTGTGTGTGTGTGTGTGTGTGTGTTGGCCCTGTGATCTGTCAAGCTGTACAAAGTGTACACCCTACCCTCTGTGTTGTCTGAGATAGGCTTCAGCTTCCCTGTGCTCCTAATAGTAGGATTAAGTGGTTCAACTAAGTACATGTGTGATGAGAGTATATGACAATACAAACTACACAATGCAACTGAAATTTAATCCAAGCATACCATGAGAGTGTGTGCAGAGTCCTCGATGAAAGAGTCCAGACAATGTTTATCTGGTTTATACATGTTCAGCAGCTTCACGGCCTCTCCGAGCAGCTCTGTATAGTTCATCCAGGCAGTCCTTTCTAATCATGGAGCATGACCTGATTTCAGTGTTGTACTGGAGTATACAAGTTATTTATTTCTGCAGAAAACACTGAAACTAAACTTACCCCACTAAACCCTTTAGATTATGTCTGAATTATCGTTTCAAATGGCGTGAAAATACTCCAAACACACTCCATTCACCGCTCCAGGCTCCAGAAGTACTGTAGTACTGTATACAAAAGATGTTTGAGGTTGCCAAGCAACAGTGGGGCGCTTCCCACACTGAAGTTTTCCTCACAATTTAGTTACGTATTTTTAAACCAGTTCTCCTGTGTCTAATATTACATTATCGTCGAAGAAAATAAAGGCTAAATAGGCATAACATTTAAAAGAAATTCTGGCCCAATCAAAAATCAAAAAGTAGAACAAAATAATTGGGAAGACATAATTTAACGTCAATGTTTTGCCAAAATTCCTATCTGTGATCCGATTGGGTAGCTAGCGCGTTCTCACAGAGTATATTTGCGTTTAATTGGTCAGATTTATGTGGAAATAGAAGAACAGCCAATCGGAGACGAGACTATAAGACAGCACGCTCCAGTTGTAGAAACGGGTGTGGGATTTGTAGAAAAACGGTGGGAAAAGCACGTTTGTTAAACATAGCGCTTTTAGTCTGATGCCACTTCCGCAGTTGTACTGCGTTCATTCGCCAGCGGGCTGTGGAGCTTTGTACTTGTTTCAGCCCAGTCATGAGAAAGGAAAAGCCGTTGGGCGTCAGACTAAGCGGTTATAAGGACCGACATCAAAGCTGCAGTATATCTATAATGGAGTAATCATGTTTGGATTGGTTTAATGTGTTTGTTCGGTCCGCTCAACGCGGAGTTGTTGTTTGAAGCGAGATTGCAGCCACTGTAGTGTGAGCTAGCTAGCGATAGTTAGCTGTCCGGGTTTTCAGTGACTGGTTTATCGGAGGACACAAAGGCTCGGTAAAACTGGCGAGGTAGCCCATGATGAATCGTTTCCGAAAGTGGCTTTATAAGCCAAAGGTAAGCGGGAGAAAAACCCCGTTCATTGTTTTACCTCAGACCGGTTTATTAGCTAATAATGCAGCTGGATTAGCTAACTTCTGAGCTGTAATGGTTTGCTTTATGTCCATTGTGTGGTCTTTCTCCTTACATAAATCATAGTTTATGGTAAAATTTATATATATATATATAAAATTATTTTTCGATGTAATGAGAGACTTTGTGAGTAATTCTACTTTTATTTTTCATTCTGTTAAAATGATTAATACGTCATTGTGTATGTGTAGAAAACACGAGGCACTTTATTTAGACAGGGACAGTAGAGCTGTGTTCAGGGACTCGATGATCCTGAGTGATAGTTGGAGGCTCATCACTTTCCCTCAGTTCCAGTGCAGTGTTCTGTACCAGTCATGGTCTGCAAACGGTCCCCTGCTCCCTTCAGTTCATCCTCAACAAAGAACAGCAGCTACCTACCTAACAACAGTCCTACTATATGTAATGTTGTGCCTGCCATGATCTTTTTTTTTTTTTTATCTTCAGTGACTTGTGAATGTACCCCCTGGGCAGTGGTGGCCCAGTGGTAAGGTGCTGGATTACCAATCCCAAGGTTGTAGGTTCAAGCCCTACTTCAGATGGTTGTCACTGCTGTCCCCCCAGTGCAGCTAACTGGGTTATCAAAGGCCGGCCATGTCTCTCAATGTCTATGTCGAGAGGCTGTAAAAGAACCATTGCTGTCCGTCAACATGTTTTTGCCCTGCGCCGGCCTGGCGAGCTGTCCAGGTTGTATTCTACCCTCAGGGTCAGCTGAGATGGGCGCCAGCCTCCCAGCAACCCTACTTGGGATCAAGCGGCTCAGAAAATACACGAATGAATGTTTCTTAGCATGTTGCAGCTGAATAATTCCGTAATACTGTAATACAGGTCTTTGCCTTGGTTTCTTTGAGGTATTCAGTTTGCCTCCTGCTGTCCCAAGACATGTACAGTGTAGAAATTTGCCTTTTTCCAATTGCCTTTCAGTGTTAATCTGATTGGTTGTATGTGTTACCCTGCGATGGTCTGGCAAGCTGTTGAGGGCCCTTCGGCCTGTGTTGGCAAAGATAGGCTCTAGCCTCTTTGTAACCATAGAAGATTGGCGAGTGAGTGAGAATGAATTGTGACACAACAGCTTAACACCAACTTCACAGAACCCTCAGGAGAGATTTTAATGAACATAATCCAGTTATTCAGTGGTTGGGATTATTGTATTAAAAATGTACAGTAACATTTTGGCTCTGGTATACATTTACAACACTATGAGAACCAAGGCTTGAGTGGATCTAGCAAGTAAATCATTATCATGATCCTTAATAATAAAACAAGGATTAATAGGGTAATTTTAATAAAGTCTAGTTAATCCCACAATTGCAGAAAAATACATTAGAGGCTTTCTGTGTAGAGGTCTATAACAATGTTAAAACTAAACTCCTTGGTTTCCTCTCCCAGAAAAGATAAATGTATTATAGAGAACATTTTAGGAAACATCTGCAATGTCTGGCAAGCCACGAAGTTCCTAAACGAATTATAAAACTATAAATAATAGATAATAAAGAGCGGGTTAAGAAAACAGCTTTAAATAAAGTAACTTGTGTGGTAATATACTGAAATCATTATTTATATGCTGAAGAATTCTGATCAACATGCATGTTTTCATATATATTTTACATTTAAATTAGCCTGCATGTTCATAAACTCTTAAGCAATCATCTGTGGTTTCCTGTTTGACTTGAATATTAATCTGAGGTGACACTGAGCATAGAGTTCATCACCATGAGGAAGATTAGAAAATGCACAATTGAAATTTGATAAATGTGTGTTGACCTTCATAAGTCAGGCAAACAGCTGTTTCTGCAGAACTGTTTAGCTTGTCATTACTAAGAGTGCCAGTAACTCATCATGAGACTATAAATCTATTGCCTTTATTATATCTCTGATGAAGCCTGGGGGATACTGTGTTTTTTAGGGGCTGTCTCGTGTTAACATGCCTGGCAGTGCCTGTTCTTTCTGGATGTATTTTATATTTATGTTGCATGGGCACTATGATTCAGCCTATCCAAACTGGGTCACCTTGACCTATTTTTACAAGGTCACAGAGTTCAATTAGTCAGAAACGCCTGTTAACACTCTGGAGTGTGCAGTCAACCATGCTGCGAATCCACCTGGTGTTCTGTGACAAGAGCACATTTCTAGTTTCTGTTGTTTCAAATGAAAATCATGGCAGCAGGAACCCATCCTGTCCTGGTAATTGGTTAATTATTGACGGTGAATATGTTACCATTACAGTAATGTATGATCTTTCTGCTGAATGATTTAAGAAGAAATGAAGTCACTGTGCTTGTTGATTATTCCTGCTTTAGTGGATTCAGGTAAAAGAATTTGCATCACATCCCAGGAATAGACTTGTAGTATGACCTCATCATTGCATTACAACAGGAACATTTCACTGATTGGTATATCTGAGAGGCATATTGTTGAAGCTGTAACAGTATAATAGCTCACCAGAGTTCCAGTAGGAGCTCAGAGTGGAGAAACATACTACTTACCATCAGCACTGATGTAATTTTATCGGAGTCTTCTAAATAGTGAATTTTCAATGTCTGGTACAATTCAATAAAGCTTTAGGTCAGTCTATATGTTTATGTTGCACGGGCTAATTCTGACCTCATTGATATCATGTGGAGTGCCATGTGTAGGAGTATCTTACTAAAAATAACTACAGGATAGAGTGGTATAGAGGCAATTCTGTGAAAAGCATTTATACTATACTTACTGTAAGTTTTATTTGTTTTTGTTTTTTTTATATATAGCGTTAAACTATGACGTGTGATGACGCCTAACAAAAAGCAGCAATCCTCAAATAACCTCTGGTCAACCACATTAGATAATAAATCAACTACAGAGTACTGTGTTCTTTAATATCACTGCAGTGTGAGGTGTTTGTGTGTAATAACACAGTGCAGCATGTATCGTATGCAGATGTACAGTCCAGCAGATAACAGATGATGAAATGTGACCTTTTTTTTCTTTGTGAGTCCCAGGTTAAGCACCCAACGTTTTTCCTTCACGGGATTAAATAAAGAGAAGCAGTCATTCATTGCAGGTTAAATCTGCTAAAATATATTCTTGCTGAATGACCATAGGTCTGCTGGCTGGACAAATCGGCTTATCCCTCTCGAAATCAGTGTGTGCCAAACATGTGCCATAATCAAGTGTATAAACCTTTAACTACTGTATTTCTGCAATTCCTTTTTTTTAACATGTGGAGGTGGGGGGGGGGGGGGGGGTATGTTCTCTCCTGATTTTTTTTTTTTCTTTTTCTTCTTCTTTTCTTGTTAGGATGACTTGTACTTATGATCATTGTCTTATTAGGTTAAAATTCTAGTTTATCATCTGGGTACTCAGGAAGATTAAGATATTGTTGATATGGAGTACAGTACCTGTAAATGTTTGTACATGTGTACCTCCAGCTATCTGTATCAGCAATTCATTGCTTTTCTTGAGTACCAGGATGTGAAGACCTGAATTCTGGCTGGCTTGTATTTGTGAGTTTGAGGAAAATAGGGGTTGAATATTAGCTGTTGAATAATAAACTCAGCATTTTTTAAAAATAGAATAGTTTTAGTCAAAAGACACACACATAAATTCAAGCATAGTTAATGCTATGAGGGTTTTTTTATTGTACCAAAACCACAGTGCAGAAAAGTTCAAGCTTTGTTGTTGGTATGTGTTTTTATTTCATTCATGTTATTCAGCACATACCTTTGCATTGAGCACTTTTGGCACTGTTATACTTCCATACATTTCCCATAATAAATTACTTATTACTTATATATTCATGGTACCTTTGATAAAATCTGAAGTGTTCTATAATTCTATATGCAAATATAGAATGTATTAAATATGGATATGGGTATTTTCAGTCTCCTGATGCACTGGGGCCAAACAGAAATGAGTCCTAATGCTCCGATATTTCTACATGTTGTGTAAAGTGTTATATGTATAATACATTATCAGAATGGAGCATCCGGAAATCTGAAAAAAAAATATTTTTTGTGTGTCAAAAACATACAGGTGAGTTGCATTTTTGACAAAACTGAGTTTCCCACTTTAGATTTCTTCAGTTTTTTCACCAAAATAATTTCTGAAGCAGAATAATTGTCAGAAAAGAATATGTAGTGGGGAAAATTAACATGAAAATGTACTTTAAATTTTGTGTCTGTATCTGAAATGTATTATTGTAAGTCAAATGCATATTTATTAAACTGCACCTATGCTGGTCGCTTTGGAGCAAAACATCCTGTTCTGAAACACTAGTACAGAAACATATCGACTGCTGACTATCCAAAAGTGTCCACCCTGAAATAGAGGCTTATGTTTTCAGTATATTACTACTTAAGGTCATATCGACCAAAAATACAGTTACAGTCATAACTTAAATTGTCTATAATCCTAAAGTTGTAAGATTACAGTTATCCCTCGCTACTTCGTGCTTCAGTTTCTGTGGCTTCAGTGCAGTGCATCGCAGGTTTTTTTTAAATATTAATAAAAAATAAATTAATTAAGGAAAATCAGGGGGAAAGTTAAGGAAAATGCCGCAAAACAAGGCCAATTATGCAAAAAAAACCAAAAAAAAAAACCCAACCCAAAACCCCCTAACAAAACTACTTACATTTCGATGTGAGGTGCACGTCTGAGTGTGTGTGTACGTGGGCATCTGTGTGCGCATGTATCTGTATGTGTCTGTATTTATATTTTATTTACATCTTATGCACTATTTTTGAATGTTTAATTGTTATTATAAACATTTATAGCACTGAATATGTATTTATTGATATTATATACACACATACATGGATGTATACAAGGCAGTGGTGGCCTGGTGGTAAATGGTGCTGGATTGCTGATCCTAAGGTTAGGGTTTTGAGTCCCCCCAGTGCAGCTAACTGGGTTATCAAAGGCCAGACATGTCGCTCGCTCTCTATGGTGAGAGGTTCATGTAAAAGAACCATTGCTGACTTCCGTAAAGAGTAGCTGCAAAGCCGTCAGCATGTTTGTTTCCCTTGCTAAAGGGTTGTGTCAGGAAGGGCATCTGATGTAAAAACCTACGCCAAATCAAACAGGCGAATCATTCACTGTGGCGACACCTGAGAAAGGGAAAAAGCCGAAAGGAAATCTCTCATACATGTACGTATAAGTCAGTCAGGGGGGTCGATCCTACTTCGTGGAAATAGGTGGTCGTGGGCTGGGGGTGTCTTGGTCCCCATTAACCTCAGAAAGTGAGGGATACCTGTATAACTAATTAAAAATAACTGCAACTTTCAAACACGGTTTATTCAGACTGGTTTCTCCAAAGGACTAAAAATACCCAAGTTCTATTGCGACCCTTTGGAGAAAAATGCCAGGTGAAAACTCTACAACCGGTTTTTCCAGAAGTATCAGTGTGTGACTCCCTTGGGGCTCACACAGGTTTCCTCAGTGCTTCTTTTGATTCAGTAATATGCACTGGAATGAATCAGTGACCCAAATAGCTAAGCATAGAAAGCTGTAATAATAAAATCAGTATATTATGAGGCCTAAGTGTGACACAGTAATGTAAAAATCTTGTTTGTATTCTCTCTGGAACGCTCTCCTCCTAAACCCATGATGCATTGCCTGAAGAATGTTCTTTGTGGTTTCTGGAATGTAGTGGAATAAGGGCAAAGGTCTGCCTGTGGTTCAGTACACTTTCTCATTTCGGTTTTGGTATCATTCCTTACTATCCTACAGCAGTGTGTATTTCTTGCTGATGACATTTTTGACTGAGTGGTTGGCTTTCACTCTTCTAAAGAATGTTCCGCACTATGATACACACATGAGGCGATAAGCAGAGGTCACTATTCACACGGATTCAGGCACAGACATCTAAGTAGATACGTTTTCCATTCAGTGCTTCATGACTGATTTTCTGTCTTCCTGTTGTATGATGCAGAGGTCGGACCCTCAGCTACTTGCCCAGTTTTACTACGCAGATGAAGAGCTGAACCAGGTGGCTTCGGAGCTGGATAGTCTGGACGGCAGGAAAGATCCCCAAAGATGCACACTACTTGTCAACCAGTTCCGTTCATGCCAGGTGGAGTATATAGTTTTTATATATTCACTATAAAGTAATCTGTTTGGGCAGCCGTAGCCTAATAGATGGAGAAGTGGTTTTGGGATTGAAAGGTTGCTGGTTCAATTCCCGAACCAGAAGGAAAAATGTGTGGCGGTGGGGAAGTGAGTTTTACTTTCTCTTTCTTTCCTTCATGGATGAAGTGTCTTTGAGCAAGGCACCTAACCCCAACTGCTCTCCAGGTGTGTATGTGTGCGCGCGTGTGCTCACTCTGGATGGGTTAAATGCAGAGCCAATAATTTCCCTTATGGGATTGTTACAGGCTCGCACAAAACAATCATAAGGCAGTTCTGGGCTGGTACAACTTTTAGTTTGGAGTTGAACATTTTCTAAAGATCAGTTTGCTTTTTTATCAGCTTGAGAGCCATTTGTTAGTTAATTTTTAAATTTAATTATTCAGTTATTTATTCAGTAAGATTACAGATGATGTGCTGTATTGTGATCAGCATTGTTATCAATATATGAAGTGAATGATATCGTTACATGAAATTTTGATTATATTGCTCAGCCAAACTATACAGTATGTCTGAATACATCTCTATGTATAAGTAATCAACATGCTATCTATCTACAGTATATGGTAGTATGTTGCTTCAGCTGAAGGTCTACTATATGGGTCTGGCACATTTTCCAACCACTCAACTTCAAACTTAAATAAATATTTCCATGTCCAAGTTTATTTGGGACTTGAGGCATCAAAATCTTTAGTGCATACCTGGGAGATAATATAATATCAAAATACTGTATGTATATAGGGTGAATACAGTTTTTGAAATAATTCAAATACTCCCTAGTTTACACCTTTTTCATATTCAATTTTATGACAAGAGAAAGACCTCATTAGTTCCACCTCTGCTTAGATCTCCACAGGTCCAATAACCACATGAATCGGAGCACGGGTGCACAATGAACCATGGGATTTGCATATGTGTAGAAAAATTGGTAAACAACCATCAGACTTAAAATCGGATTAATGATATACGTAACTTTTCAAGTCCATGTTACATGGTGTATGTTGTACTCCTACTGATCACTGATGGATTGGCATTTATTGAATTTAGACAAGGAAAAGTTGACCGTGTCAAGCACCATCAGTTGGCAGAGTGTAACTAATTGCACAATTATTATCTAAAGCTATTATTAGTGAATCAAGGATGAGAGTTTTCTGCTTTTTGGTGGAAATCTGCTTTTTTTTTTTTAAGTCAAAAGGGACCTTTTTTATATTGTTGCAAATCCGTTGAGAAATGTTTTAGGGGAGTAGGGTAGAGTCTGGTATTATTTCTGGGCAGCCGAGCTGACTCACCGCCAGCTGACTCAGGACTCGCGTAATGTTTATAATTCACAGATTTGTAGGCATCCATTTTGAATATCGTACTTTCTCGTAAGATATTAGTTTGCCGTTAATTTGTATTTGGTGTATAACCAATGTCTCATGTGTTGTGATTGACCCCTCTATCGGCATTTGCTGAATGACAACCAATCTGTATTCACCTTCTTAAACCACCTTCCCGTGCGACATGATTGGTTCTTTGCACGTGTGGAAATATAGAGAGAGAAAAAAATTACTTCAGCAATACTCGTGTGTATGTAGTTTTGTGTCAATCAAAATGCCGAATGTTATCGAGACTCGTGACAAAGCTAAAGTGGGTGAGATGGATGCGGATCTGAAAACGAAGTTTCGATGTTACTGGTTGGATAGAAAGGTGACGATGTCACCAATGGGAAGCAGTAAGCAGGAACCATTATCTGTACTGATTTCGTGAAAAAGCTCGATGTCGCTGGCAAGTCTCTTTGGGACTTCACTTGTACAGGTATGAGGTAAGAATCTACAGCTATCAAATTTGCACATTTTATATAAATAGTAGTGATAAACCATTATTTAATGTAGCAGTGAATGTGGTGTCTTAGTTTGGATTTAGAGCAGAAAATTTGAAGTATGTTGGTGCTCACATATAACGTATATGCAAAATTTATCACAAACGGCCTATGTCAATATTTTCTTTACACTGGTGTAGTTGATCTTTTATCAAAAGAAAGTTTAAGTAATATATGTACTTGAAAGAGAGTTATACTTTTGTATAAGTGTTAATTTTGTAAGCAAACTGGGGATGATATTTCAACAAAATTTGTAAAATTTTGATGATAAAATCAATGGTTTTTAGGGTAAAAAAATCTCTAAAATCAAATGGCTGTCACTGTCTATGGTGAGAGGCATGTAAAAGAACTATTTCTGACTTTCGTAAAGAGTAGGCTGCAAAGCCGTCAACGTGATTCTAAAAGGGTTGTGACAGGAAGGGCATCCGACGTAAAAACCTCTGCCAAATCAAATGTGCGAATCGGACGATTCGCTGTGGCGACTCTCGAGAACGGGAAAAAGCCGAAAAGAAAAGAAGATATAATACATAAAAAATGGGGGAAACTATTTTTTTTCTAAATCTGCAGAAAATGTAAAAGGTGTCACACATTTCAGTCCCAGTTTCATGATCAGACTCATATGTGTTCACTTTCTCAGCAGCATTAGCACTAAGCACAGCAGCAGTGTCAGAATTTTTACAGTTCCTTTCCAGACAGCTACACAGGCTTTGGTGTCTTTGTGGAACAAGATCTCCTGGACAGTAACTTTTTTCTTTCTTTTTTTTTTTCCCGGGTCTGGTTCAAAAATCAGGTGCTGGTTCTGAGATGGCACCGAAACTTCTATAGTAGAAAAGAGTTATCAGTATCTACCATCCTGAGATTTCTTTTTGTTTGTTTTACTATTTTGCAGGACAATGTGCTGAATATCATAAATCAGATCATGGATGAGTGTATACCAGAGGATAGAGCAAACAGAGACTTCAGTGTGAAATTTCCAGAGGAGATCCGTCATGACAACCTTGCAGGGCAGCTCTGGTTTGGGGCAGAGGTACAGTACATATAAATGATGTGTCATTTCTTAGCACCTCTCTTAGTTTTAATACATGCAGACATGTTAACATGTTTAAAATGTTCCTCCGTCGTCTATGGCTTATTAACCCTCACAGTACCCAGAGCCGATCTAATCGGCTTTACGTCACGTTTTCCAGTGCCAAAGCCAATCTCATCGGCTTTCCCATGCATGTTTGAAAATGTAGGTCGTAACACGGATAGTGAGTGTATTTACAGTACTTTCATGTTACGACACTCACTATCCGAGTTACGACCTAGATCGGTTCCGACTAACCAGTCGTAATTCAGATTGGTGGTAAGTCGGATATTTAACAAAATGAAACCAAAACCACCCAGCACTCGCTATGAATTCATGTGAAGCGCATTCTTCACCCGCATGTCCTTTCAACATGCGAAATAAACTTGCAGTATTACAATTTGGAATAATGGAGTTGTATTTACCTAATATTATGTTGCACATTATAACGAATGTATAATATGTACTGTTTAAGTTTTATTCTTTGAAATATTTCCTAATTCTGTCTAAACTTGTACCAGTATCTAAATTTGGCAAAAGTTCAATTTTTTCACATGTCGACTCATTTGGACCTTATTAAGTGACAGATGGAGGCATTTCAATTCTGGGGCAGTGGTGGTCTAGTGTTATAGGGTGCTGGATCACTTATCCTAAGGTTCTGGGTTCGAGTCCCACTCCACAAGGTTGTCACTGTACCCCCAGTGCAGCTAACTGTTTTATCAAAGGCTGGCCATGTCTCTCACTGTCTATGGTGTGAGGTTCATGTAACAGAACCATTGCTGACTTTTGTAAAGAGGAGCTGCAAAGCCGTCAGCGTGTTTCTGTCCCTTGCTAAAAGGGTTGTCAGGAAGGGCATCCAACGTAAAAACCTATTCCAAATCAAACGTTCGTAATTTAAATAAATTTTTATTTTCTGGGTTTCATGTAATTGAACTTTTACAAAAGAGTACAAAGTGGTGAAGTAATATGGAAAAAGGAGTATTTAAAAGAATCAATAAACAGAAAGTAGTGCATCCATGTGTATTCACCCCCTTTGCTGTGAAGCCCCTAAATAAGACCTGGTATTACCAATGATCTGTCACATAATTAGTTATCACTTTTAATTTTAGGTCATACGCCAATTTAAATGGTAAAAGGGGACAGACAGAATAATCTTACACTTTTTCCAGTTTAGAACATGTTTTAAATACCACGTCTGTGTCCAGTGTCTAGCAGCAGGCTCAATCATCATGAACCGGGAGATCGAGAGTATGGCGATGCGCCCTCTGGCCAAAGATCTGACACGCAGTTTGGAGGAAGTGCGCAACATTACCCGTGAACAAGCACTGCGAGACCTCAATTTCTACACAGAGCGCATGAGAGAGGCACTCCGCCAGTTTGACAGCCTTTTTGCTGAGTTTGAACTCAGGTATTTATAATAGTCCACATTATTTAATAATAATAATAACAATAATGTAATATTTCATAAAATAATTAATAGTTCATAACATAGCACAGTTAGATTCCGGAAAAAGGAAAAACGGGCAAAAACACATTTATTGCTATTGTGTAAGATATTTTTAACATTTCTGGAAGGAATTTAGGTTCTCCTTGTATGATACAACACTTTGTGTTATTCATGTATTAATGTTGAAACATTGTCTAGTCAAATCTAGAGGTAAAAATGAAACAAAATGAAAGCAGATGTGTATCTTTTAAACATGTGCATGTTTACAGTGGCATCTGCTGGCCACAACATGTTCAACAAAATCAGGCACAGACTGAACAATAGTTTGGCACAGCGACTTTGTGAAGTTTATGGACAAAGCTTGTCATTGACGTTGGTATTTCCCTGATACTCGGTAGCATGAGGAGCTGAATTTTTCTTTCTTTATTGACTAAGAGAAAATGAGTAATTTGTTTCCACAACATCAAATATAACGTACTTAAAAATACAGCATGGAATTAGTTGCAAAATTAATAAAAATTTTAACAATGAGTAAATTTCTATAGTATAAATGAACTGAAACACATTTCAGAGGGTCTTGTTATTAATACTTGTTTTATTAATGTTTGTGTAAACTCTTTGGATTATTAACAACATGACACCTTTCCAGAATTAAATCTTTTCCTATAACATCAGTTGGGATTAGTTTTATAACTGATTCGTACACGCGTACGTGTGTGTATCAGTATGGTATGTTGATTTATCTGTTTCTATGTTGTATTACAGTTATGTATCAGCCATGGTGCCTGTAAAGTCTCCTAAAGAATATTACGTCCAGCAGGAGGTCATTGTACTCTTCTGTGAGACTGTAGAGCGGTAAGTAACACACCAAACTAAAACAGTGTTTCCTTTACAAAAGGTATTAGTTATAAAAAAGGGTTCCATCTGACCATAAGACGTTTTATTGCAATAACTTTGGAAGGAATATGGGATCTGCAAAGTTGGTGCAATGGTGGCGCAGTGTTTAAAGCTCCAGGTTGCCAATCAGAAGGTTGGGGTCCAAGTGTTGGCCCCACACATCTGCCACTAATTGGGTCCTTAAGCAAGACTTTTAACCTTCATCTGCTTACAAATACAAACGAGTTAAAATGTAAGTTGCACTTGATAAAGGTGTCTGCCACTTGCCGTAAATGTGAATGGCTCCCCCTCATGGACGAAATGGGTGGGATTGTATATGGATCTTGGTTCAAGGTCACAGTCACTATGGATTATATTGGTCATGCCCGCAGGAGCATCTGGAACCCAGTGGTGTAGTTTTATATTTTGCCTTTCATATGTATTTCACTTGTGAAACGATGTAATCAGAAAAAAAAAAAAAATCAAGGATTGGCTGCAAATATGTACGGTTGTGTTCAAAATAATAGTACAGTGGTAGTACAGCGCTACCTCACCTTACGATAGTCTCAGCAAATGAAAAATCCAGGTTACGAAAAACATTTTGCAAAATTTTTTTGTCTCTGTATACGAAACAAGTTCTCCTTATGAAATGTGCCATTCAAACATTCAAACCTGCCATTAAAACAATGCACGAGCTGCTCTCCCATCGATGACGTTCAAACATTCCACCCCACTGGCTCCCATTGGCTAGGAGGGATGACGTGGCTACCTCCCATTGCCTATCTCCCAACATCACGCCCTGCTGGCCTCCCATTGGCTAGGAGGGATGACGCAGCTCCCTCTTATTGACTATCTCCTTAAATAAGGTCAATAATTGGCACCTGTTTTGCAAAGAATGAATGACATCACTAATTGAATTCCACACTGCTATTATTTTGAACACCACTAGTGACTCAATTACACAGAATCAACAGTATGCAGGTCATGACTGTTGGATCTGTTTAATTTTATTACTCTACCACACCTGCTATTAAATTATTTGCCATCAAGAAATATTTCTACCAAAAGCAGTGATCAGGTTAGTGATGCCTAACTGATATTATTTTGAGCGCAACTAAGTGCTCATGTTGTTGTGTTTAATCCAGCTTCATTCAAATAGGAAGCTTTTTGTGTGAACCATGTAAACACAGGCATTCTAAATGATGTATCCGTTTCAAGGGCCCTAAAACTTGGATATCTCACACAAGATATGATAGATGACTATGAACCCGCTCTCATGTTTACAATTCCCAGACTTGCTATTGTGTGGTAAGTGATCATGTTTTTTCCCCCGTTCTACTCCAGAACAATTATTGAAATAAGTGATCCGTTGACTTTTACTGTTGAGGAATAGTGCTTGTGATTTCTATTAAAAGTTGGTTCATGTCTTGTTAGCGGACTTGTTGTATACCCTGATGGACCCCTGAACCTG
This sequence comes from Plotosus lineatus, assembly GCA_024760905.1. NCBI lineage: Eukaryota > Metazoa > Chordata > Actinopteri > Siluriformes > Plotosidae > Plotosus > Plotosus lineatus. Next base: position 50,311,528 of record CM045732.1, read on the forward strand.
GAAAACAAAGCAGATGACATGTCTGAGCTTTTTCGACCTTTTCGCACATTACTGAAGAAAATTAGGTAAACAAACAAAATCAAACAGATTTACTCACTGAATGCTTTTCGAGTTATACAGTAAGTAAAGTTATGTACTCGCTAAATGAACATGGTGCACAGTCAGTTATTATTTTCCTGCATAGCCTTATAACATGATGCTGTGAGTGTCGGACTTACTGTTCTCATAATGCTAATAACAGTGTGGCTTTTAGGGCTAAGTGGTGAGGTACTTGTTTTCGTCTCAGTGTAGCACAACATACGGTTAAATGAGGTTTTTGTGGTGTTGATGCAGGGACCTGTTGCAGACACTAACAGAAGAGGAGTTAATGACTCTGGAGCGGAATCTGTGTATCTCCCAGGATGGGGAGTTTCCTGAAGAATCCCTCTCTCCTACCCCGGTGTCTGCTACCACTGTCAGCCCCAAGAGTCAACCAGAGGAGACTGTGCAAAAACCAGAGCAGAAAGTGGAGAAACTGGAGAGAGTGACAGAGCTGGCTCTGTGTTCCTCTCAGTGTAAGGAGGATGAGACGGTGTGGGAGAAGGACCAGGAAGAGCAAGTCGTGCTAAATGAAGGGCAGGAGGACACTGAACTGGATCTAGCCTGTTCCATGCAGTATGATGATGAGGAAATTGAGCAGCTCAACATTATGGTACACCGTGTGGGGGATCACATGTCCACATTGCTCTCACCCCCAAGCAAGAGGCCATCTCCAGCTCATTATCGGCGGAAAAAACAGTCCAGTGTGGGTAAATCTAGTGTGCCCTCCAGCCTTGGTGGATCCAGTACACCCTCAAGCACTGAAAACTCTCCTCACCATGCTCCTGGCTCTCAACAGGAAGATGATGATCGAGTCTTCTTCATGGATGATCTGGAAAGTATGGGCAGTGGTGGAGATGCTGGAACTAGCTCAGGGCAACTTCGTCAGGGACAGCGAGTCTCTCCCATCGTAAAACTCGGATCCCTCAAGCCCGTCAGGCCAGAGTCTATGAGTGACTCAAGCTGCAATGGCTGGATGACTGTTTGTCAGTCAAATGAGGATTTTGATCAGAGCAGCCAGGATAAACTGTGCCTCACTTCTGCACCTGCAGGGACCTTAGAAACATTACCACTTGTAAATGGCTGGGAGGGGCATCTGGATGGAGAGGAGGGAGGGGAGCCGGCAGAGGTGATTGCTCACCGGACAGGTGGGATGAAGCTGTCAGCCACTGTGATCTTTAATCCGCGCTCACCTAACCAGCCTGAGTTGGTGGTTTTGCCACGCTCCACCGAGGGAACGGCTCACCGCCTGATCAATTCATGTGTGTGCTGCACTGCTGGATGTGTTGATGCCCCTGAGGACTCCGCTACAACAGATACCACCTCTGGAGATGGAAATCTTGAGTTTAGCAAGTGCAGGCTCACCATCACAAGCACTGTTATCCAGTCAGCAATGGGTGCATGTAACACAGGGAAGGGAAATGGCCCTTTACCCCTCCCGCCTCCACCCGGCCCTCAACAGCTGAAGGATGACGATGAGGATCAAGAAAGAGGAAGGCTACCTCATGCCCCTTGTTGTGAGAAGTGCCTTGCCAATAGCTTCAAGTTGGCCCCACACAGAAACACTGGAGAGGATGATTTAGGAGATGGATTCCCCCATCAGGAAAGAGCCTGCCAAGTACTCGCTACTGCAGTGGTGCAGGAGAAACAGCCCAAAGATGACAGCAAAAGTGACTCCAGGTTTGTGTTTTGGAGATGAGGAAGAGAGTGCAGAAGGAGGACATATATAGATTTATTTTATTTCCTTTTTTTGTTATTTTTATTTATTTATTTATTTTGTCTTTTTTGGTTTTCCTCTCCTTTAGAACTGATCATTGCGTTCTGACCTTTTTAATTTTAGAATTAATACTAAATCCTTATTCAGTTGTTTTTATTTGTTTTCCTTTGCCCCTTCCAACCCCATATTTCCTGGATGGTGGGCTGCAGTTTACAGGGATCACCTCTCAGTTCAGACACCAGCAGTGACTGTGAGAGTGTATCTGTCACCACATGCAGTCTGTCCAGTCCATGCACCCCCAGGTAAATTAAAATGGCTTTTGTTCCAAAGTACAGTAAACACTGTACATTCATTTTTAATTTATCACAATCGCTTTCACGTTTTGGACTAATAGCAGAGCACCGCATGGCACAAATTCCTGAGCAAGCAAAGTACCTTTCTTACGAAAAAATGGTATGGCGTTGATCTGATTTTTTTTTATTTATTTATTTATTTGTTTTTTTTTTTTTTTTAAACATTGTGTCCGTCTGTCGGTATGTACGTGTCACATGAGAACCTGTGGTGATAGTTTTCATGCTAGTGTGTAACAGTTGTAATGGGAATGAATATCTGACTGATGATATCTACTTCCCCCTCCAGACTGTTACTTGTTTCAAGTCATAAAACAAAATGAACAGAATCCTGTGTGCCATATACAATAGGTTTTTTGTTTTGTTTTGTGTTTTTTTTGGAAAAAATAAACTATTACTGCCACACAGTTCATTACTCAGTTGAATAGAAAGGCTTCGAACCCAATCACATTAATGCAATGACACTTCTACCGTGGATAACATCCAGCAGAATGGCATCTTCCTACCCTGTGATGATGCTTTCCCATTTTAGTTTAATTTATCTATTTACTTTCAAGAAATCTTTTCAATATTAGGATTAGCATTGCATGACACTTTCCGACAATATCAAAACATTTGGGAGGGAGCCAGTCATAACATGATATTACATCAGTGACTTAATCAAAATAAATTTAGATTGAAACCTTGTATCAGGTGAAGCAATTTTTTGAGCTCCACGCAGTGCTCAAGTCTTTATTATGCTGCAAAATGTGTAGATTTGGGGTATATTTGTTTATTGGGTCAATGATGCTTTATCACACAGCATGTTATTTTTTTCCTTGGTGTGTTACATTACTTCACTCTGTTCATTCACCATTCTTTCAGTAGTTTGTCCACTACCAGCTCAGAGATGTCTGAGGAGCTGGATTATCAGGAGCTTCAGCTGGCCCTGCAGGCATCTAAACTGGTTGCACACAACAAAATACGTGCTCGTTTCCATAGCAGCAGTGACCTTATTCATCGTCTGTTTGTTTGCATATCAGGTATGTGCACAATTTGAGTTTTATCCTTTGCATTTGTATAATCTATTTTGTATCAAATGTTGATTGTTTTTTTCTACTTGATGACTAATTGTAAGAAAAATCTGTAGCTGTAAATGATTATTTTACCCATGCACTCAGGAAAGGAAAAAGTTAGTTGGTGGGATAACCTGGTCATTTACAAAGGGCAATGTGGATCCCGAGTGGCGTATCTATTCGAGTAGTGCCTGACTTTTAACTTCGCGATCACAAGTTCAAATCCAGGTTAATGCCACAGCCATGACTGGGAGGCCAATTGGCATTGCTCTCATGGGATGGAGGGATTGCATGGTATGCGCTCACTTTCCCATCACTCTCACTGATTGTCAGCCAATCCTGAGTGTCTGTAAGCTAATTTGTATGAGGGAGTGGACGCTTTCCCTCTAGTGTGATAGACTGTCTCCAAATACGCATGTGCATCAGTTTGAAAAGATGCTTTCGGCCCTCTCTGATTGGTTGCAGGCAAAAACTTGATGGGTGAGAACTGGATGCGACTAAATTAGGGAGAAAAATGGTGGAAAAAATAGATTCAGTGATGTAGTACCCGCAGTGTTGTTTTTAGTTGCCTTCAAATTTTTCGAAATTCGTTTACTGGGTGTAATAATAAGGGCATGATATGGTCTTACTGCATAAGGGATACTATCTTTTCACAAGCTTCTCTCCACCGCAGACACGTCTTGTTAACACGCTATCAGTGTTGGTTCTTTATAGATTTATCATGCCTTACGGCACACTCTACTAGCCGATTAAAACTGGGTTTTTCAAGGTCAGTTATTCAAAAATGTCCATCGGTGTCCACATACTTTTGACTATAGTGTTTTAAATATGTAATATTAATGTATACAGATTACAGATTTCTATAACAAATGAACTGGGTTTTATGCAAATGAATCTGTTTTATGATGGTTTAATGGTCTGATTCTCTGCCACTGATGTTTACTTCCACCCAGTGCGGCTAACTGGGTTATTAAAGTAGTCTCTGGTAATTTGTCACTGTCTGTGGTTAGAGGTTCATGTAAAAGAACCATTGCTGACTTTTGTCAGGAGTAGCTATGTAACTGTCAGTGTGTTTCCTGCCCTGTGATGGCCTGGTGAGCTGTCAGAGGGGTACTCTGCCCTTTCCCAGAGCCAGCCTCCCTGTGTCCCTAATTAGGATTAAGTGGTTCAGGAAATGAATGAATTAAATCTACTTTCCTTGTTCTCAGGTGTGGCTGATCAACTGCAAACAAATTACGCAAGTGACCTGAGAAGTATCCTGAAGACGCTGTTTGAAGTCATGGCAACAAAATCTGAGCAAGGGGACAATGAAAAGCTCAAGAAAGGTAAATAAGCATAAAAATAAATAAAATCTTATCTGGGTAAAAGTTAGGGTACAGGCGCTCCCCCACTTACGTTTTAGTTCGGTTCTGGACGGCCGAATGTAAGGTTGGAAAAAAAAAAAAAGTTGTTACTGAATGTTCCAGTGACGTATGACGTTCAAACTGTACCATACATGCATAAATACCATTACTGTATCTCATAAAACACCCCTAAATCAATTGTTATACACATAACATTGTAAAATAATTTCAAATAGATAAATTTTAATCAAATTCACTCCTCAAATATCAAGTACAGTATCAAATATAACCTTTAACATTCTCTGTGATGCGATCTTTCTGCTTGTAAATGGTTCTGATGGTTGACAGAGCCATTTGGTAGAAACATGCAACATTCATGTGTTTTTCACCAGCATCAATTTTCTTGAAAATAGCCATCTTTGTTTCTAACGAGATGGCTTGCTGCTTTTTTGGATTACCACTATCACTAGTAGGCTTACGCTTCTGACCAACCATATTTGCTTAGGGTTACAAAAATCCGCAAAACCGTGTAAACACAAAGATCACAGAGATGACGTCTTAACACAAGGGTAACACGCGGTGAACTGGGAAGAAGGAGGGCCACGTTCATTCTGTCGTTTGTAAACAATAGACGCAGCGTCATTGCGTCATTATGTAATTACGTCAGCACGTCAGCATACTACGTAGGTACGTCTCGTCCTACAGAGAGCACGTTCAACTCAAAATTTGACTTTTTTTTTTTGTTTGTTTGTTTTTTTTATAAACGTAAAATGTAAAAATACGTAAAACGAATGAACATAAGTCGGGGAGCGTCTGTATATGTCTTTTTTTTTTCTTTATCATGGATATGATTTACAACCAAAATAGTGACAGTATGCTAAAATGTGTAACCAGTAACTTTAAATAATATTTAATCTGTTGAGCAGTAAAAACTTCACAAGAACATTATTCGACCCCATGAATTTTATCATTAAAAAAGAAAAACTTATTTTTTTTAAACACTTATTTCAATTTTGAATCTTGGAACATATTGGATAAACATTTAAAAGATATTTCATGCCTGATGACACCAAGTGAATAAGTGTTTCAGGTCTTGTTTTATGAAACAGTGGAGTTTTCGGCCATTATCCCCATCATTTTAAAATTCACCACTTGTTTCATACTCGAGACAAGTCAGAACTGCAGGCTGGTTAATCCAGTGCCTGCAACCTCTTCTTCCACAGACAACCCTATGGGGAATGTGTTCAGATCTTGTGGTGTTTTGTTGAAATGTACTTGGCCATCCCTGGGGGGGAAAAATCCTTTCTATAATTTAAGTTTCAACTTTTTTTTCTTTAATGCTGTAGCAAAATTAATTTGCCAAAACGAATTTGTGGGGCTTTTTTTTTTTTTTTTTTGTACTGACCATATCGTCCCACCTGCTTCTGATTTGGCGAGGTTGTATAAACTGACTTTTCTTTTCTTTTTTTTTTTCTTCTTTTTTTTTTTTTTTGCAGGCGCGAGAGTAGGAAGTGTTGGATTAGAAGACTGTGCTCTTTGTCAGGAGACCATGACCTCATCAGAACTTGCAGCAAAGGCACGGGATGGTCAATTTGAAGGTCAGTAATGTAAAGTTATCTTCCTTCTATATTGTATGACTGTGATGCTATTGCAGCATATTACAAAAGTATTCCATTTGTTATTTAAAAAAAGCAAAACAATTCCTTTTTTCATTTAGAGTGAAATGATTCATCCTAATCTGTTTGTGTAAAGGTAAAATAAAGGTAAAGTCTGTGGGCTTTTTACACCCGAGCCATAGTGGCTCATCAGGCCGGTGCTTATCCCCGGTTTCTGTAGCATGAAGCGATCAGGAGTTCAACTCCTCCTGGATGGGACGCTAGTCCATCGCAGGTTACCTTCCCCGTATATTTTTACTGGTACCCATTTATACTGCTGGGTGGACAGAGCCACACCTATGGTTAAGACCTTGCCCAGGGGTCTGAGCACAGTGAGGGTCTCGGTGGGATTTGAACTCACGACCTCTCGATCATGAGCGCAGCACCCTAACCACTACACCACCGGCCCCAGTCATTCTGTTTGTGTACTGTGTTAATCTAAAAATTATTTTACACCTAATTGCTTCCCCCTGAAGTGTATGGGATACTATGTTTTCACAGGCTGCCCACCACACCCGCTGCAGACACTTTTTTACTACTCTAGCAGTGATGGCTCTTTATGGATTTCTTTTTATTTTAGATTTATGTTGAATGGTCCCTATGACGCACCCTACCAGCCTATAGAAACTGGGTCAGCTTGATCTATTTTTCAAGATCACGGAGATCAATTAATCAAAAATGCCTGACACTCTAGACCAGGGGTCGACAACCTTTGCCATTCAAAGAGCCATTTGGACCCGTTTTCCACAGTAAAGAAAACACTGGGAGCCACAAATTCTTTTTTGACATTTAAAATCAAATAACACTGCATATACCTTTTTTTTAATCCGTTTTCCTTCATGCTAATATAAAACAACAATGTGTTGCATTGATTTAAATGACTGCAGAGAGACAATTAAATTACAATTCTGCTTGCAACAAAAACATTTAGATTCAAAAAAAGATGTTGAATAAAAACATACTTTCAATTAAAATTCCCAATGTCTATTTGAGGCCTGGGCCAGTGGTGGCCTGGTGGTAAAAGGTGCTGGCTCACTAAGGTTGTGGGTTCCAGCCCCACTCTCCATGGGTTGTCACTGTCCCCCCAGTGCAGCTAACTGTGTTATCAAAGGCTGGCCATGTCTCTCACTATCTATGGTGCGAGGCTGGAAAAGAACCATTGCTGACTTTCAACAAGAGGAGCTGCATAGCCATCAGCGTCTTCCTGCCCTGTGATGGCCTGGCAAGCTGTCCAGGATGTACTCTGCCCTCACCCGGAGTCGGCTGGGATGGGCGCCAGACTCCCTGTGACCCTAATTAGAATTAAGTGGTTCAGAAAATGAATGAATGTGTTAGAGTCCTTCTTGGATTTTTATAAAGAAAAAGAACCGCTATCCCACGAAACGAGGAACGGGGTGCAGCCAGATGTGTTAACGGGTTGGGTCGCCTACTTTACCATCACTCCCTTTGTGATATCATATTTTTCTTTATTCGTTATGTTAATGTTGTTTTGTCATAGTTTTAATTTATGAAAACCACAGCAACACAGAAAAGTATATGAAGACTTATTTTAAGAAGGAGCCCGCTCAACATTCTTTTAAACAATATTAATGTTTAATGCTGCACTGACCGACCCATTCTCAGAGTGGAGACTGAACCACACCCAGTCTTTTATTTTGTCACTGGGATGAGGGTTATTTAATTCGGAGATTGCTGTGCATCAACCAAATCTCTTACTTCAGCTGTGATTTCCGTTCCTGGATTACAAACCCCGACGGCGCAAAAATCTCTCTCGCTCGCTGCGCTGCTGCTGGAATGGTGAGAACACTCCTTACCATGAGTGCAAGGGTTTGGTGGCATGTTTCCCTCCACCAACACAGCAGACCAGAAACACTGAGACTCTTAATGTAGCTGATTAATATAACAATAACCATGTCCACTAGAATACACACACAAAATCACCCCGCCCACACCAAATAAATATCCGCCCGCACCCGTGACTGTTAATTTTCGTCTATGTAATTTTCAACCCGAAAAGAGCATTTTTCTTCAAGGTTACCCACTGGGTACATGTGGGTACCTGACCATTGCAGGACACCACCTTAGGTAGATTCTCCCGTCATTCAGGTGAAAACTGGTTTAACTCTCTACCCCTGGGAGCCCATAGAGCTTACGATGTGAGTAAATAAGCACCATTTTGTTTTTTTGTTTTTGTTTTGCAGTGGTTTTGTATATGAAGCACGTTTTGCACCCACAGCCACCGTAAAGTCCACATTCATTATTTTTAAAAGCCACGGAGCCACATCAGAGAGGTGAAAGAGCCGCATGCGGCTCCGGAGCCGCAGGTTGCCGACTTTTTAATTCATACCCGTTGTACTTGCTGTCAAGGCCTTTAAGCTTGCTGGGTGACCTTGACCTGTTTCTTTAGGATACAGAGGTCATTTTAATAAATAAAAAAAAGCCACTTAAAACTTTTTAAATCAGTTTAATCCATACCAATTACACTTAATGCCAGAGTCTTCAAATCATGTTACAAAATCAGATTGAGTAAAAACATGATACTAAGTGTGCCATTGACCACACCAGCACAAACACCTCGTGTTCTGGAACAGAAACACATCTCTAGATACAATTCAAATTCATGAATCACATCCCTGGTGTTTAGCTTCAGGGATTCTAGGTTGCTTAATGTATCCGTTCTCCCCAGACCCTCCAGATTGGGTTCCGGATGAGGCCTGTAACTCCTGTGTCGCCTGTAAGGCTCCTTTCACAGTCATCCGGAGGAAGCACCACTGTAGGAGCTGTGGAAAGGTACAGTGCTGTGTCTTAATCCTGTCCCCCAATCCTACAATATATTGTTTATCTCCCCTGATAATCAACCTTAATCTTGATATGTGATACTTGGTGTATGTGTTTATATGAACACTGTGAACTTTGTCCTGTTTACTGTAGATCTTCTGCTCCCGCTGCTCCTCACACTCGGCACCGTTACCTCGCTATGGTCAGATGAAGCCTGTGAGAGTGTGCACTCACTGCTACATGTTTCACGTCACACCCTTCTACAGTGACAGGACTGGTGTTTGACCGTAGCCCCGCCTTGAACCATCATCACACATGGACATAAGCACATTTACAACGTGGAGAGACATAAGCATTGAGTAATTGCTGCACTTTTTTTAATTTTTTTTGCTTTTTTTAACTTAAATAAATCTGGCTATGTTTGTGCATGTGCACAGACACACAAACAGATTTTACACAAAGGTATGTGTGTGAATAAATATTGATACCCTAAAATAATGGAGATGCAACCATGAGCAGAGAACAACTTAAGTACTGATTTATAAATTATTTAGCGTTACTACTATCTCTCAATTCGCATACTCATGTTAGTATACTGAAGTGTGACGCATTAAACACATCACACACACTGTCTACTTATAGTGTGTGAAGTTGGACAGGGCAGTGTAGCAGTGCATGTCTTGCTCCTACTAGAAATGACACTTGTGCCATTTACCCAATAAACCGCGAAGAATTTTTGCCAGTGTGTTGCTCACTTCCTTTAAATTTAATAATTTTTAAAGTTCGCTGGCTTGTGTGTATCCCTTCTGTCATTTATACAAAATTTAAACGCCCTGCCCATTGCGTACGTGGCCATGACTGTGAGCACTGAGGGGCAAGAATTGAGAAGCGTAGCACACTTAAAACAGTTGTGGTCCTAATAGTGCACTGCATGTTCACAGTGTGAACTGTTCCGCACTCAAAATACCAAGTATATGTACATAAGTATGCGAAACGCTCATCAAGCACATTGAGAAATGATGCCAAAGTATTTGCTGTAATTTTCTGAAATAGAGCTTGAAGTGGATTGGGATCAGAGGTCCTGTCTTACGGACTCTCACTCAGTGATTAGTTAGATTTTAAAATTGTATTAGTCTTTTGCTAATTGCGAATTAATTTAAGTTACAGAAGTTCAATAGGGCTCAGATTTCTTACTGAATGTAAACCGTGATAAACACATGAGCAACTGTGACAAGTATGAAGACAATAATATGAACTTTATTTGCACCATGGATTATGCCGATATATGGTCATCATAGCATACTGAAGAGGTTATTATAATTCAGAAAGTTTTATTTATGAAAAGATGCTGCTGTCTGTAATATAAAAAGTGAAATTTTAGAATTTGTGGAATGGCTGATGATATGTATATATGCTGAAGTGGTTATGTATCTAATGAATAAGATTCTTCTTTTATGCTCTTAATAGCAATGAATGTGTAAGAATACAGATGTTTTTGTTTTTCTCTCTCTCTCTTTCTCTCCTGGTAATATTTACTAAACCTGGAAGGAATCGCCTTTTCAACTCGGTCTGATTCCTCAGCTAATGTTTTAGACAGCCGTTCACCAATACAACACTTGGTACAAGCTGAGATATTTTTTTTTTTTTTTTTTTTTTTTTTTTGCGCGTGTAATCACATGGACTTTTTGCATGTTTTTTTTTTTTAACAGTTCTGGAGGTGACCACTTCTTTAATCACATTTATTTGACCAAGTTAAAAAAATAAAAAAAAAAAGAGCGAGAGAGATGGATAAACTTGATTTTGATTTGGGCATTGCACGGTGCTGTGTGAATAATCTCTCAGCACTACTTTTGGTAGAAGTGAAACGTCCACCTCCTACCTCATCTATTCAACAGACGTCCTCTCAGAATTTTACCGCATAACCTCAACCGTCTGACTTCCAAAAAATTCCAGTATTGTGCATCTTTATATTTCGCCATTGCCCAAACTTTTCATGTCTTCAATGCTTTTTTTGTTTGTTTGTTTGTTTTTTATAAATAATTGTAACATGCACTTTATTTTTGTGCTCAAGTCGTCAGCTGTCAAATATAATCATTAAACTCGTATTGTGTCTGTAGTTTACAGCCCTTTACACGTCAAATATATTTGTATCCGTGTCAATAAGTTAACGATAAGCCATCGACTGAGTATAAATTATACTTCTCTTCACTCTCACTCCTTTTTTTTCTTCTTTGCAAGCGTTTGGGAAAATTATTTTATTCAAAGTTTTTATTCCAGTTCATGCAGTTGCCTTCTTGTTGTTCTCTCATTAAGAGTTACCTCATTGCCAATACCTCTATGTTTATATAAAGTTCTGAGATTTAACCAACTTAGAGGAGTTTGAACACATTTAAGGATATTAATATTTACATTAGTGTTTCGAATTTGGCAAGCATTTTCACACTTTATCGAAGATTTAAGAGTCACAAGGCCTGAGATGCTTCTGTAACATTAACGCTGCAGTACATTTTGTTAACTTTTAACAGCTCGTGTTGGTTCTTCATTCCGTCCTGCTGTTTCAGACACTGATTCTGGTTTCCTCGGTGTTTGAGCTCCTTTCACAGCAGTACTCTGTGTACATAGTACACCAATGTTTGCTGACTCAAAGCTTTAAAATACAGAACTTTTCAACAGCTCATTTCTTATAATATTATATAATTAATTATGGATTTAAATTTAAGGTAAATTAGCCTTTTTTATTGCTGTTCCCACACATCAGAATGACCTGTTGTCTGTTGTGGTCGATGGGAACAGTTCCTAGAAACCCTATACAGCTGTTTACATGAGTTGCGGCATAAGAAGCTTTATGTGCTCTCAGCTCCCAAGATGTGAAAAGCTCAACACTTAAAATGCTTTTGATTACTGTATACTTAGTTCTCTTCTAACATTGCTTCCTATTGTTGCTGCTGCTCTTCAGTCCTTTGACTGGACTTTGCTCTGATGCTCGTGAAAAGTTATCATGTGGAGTTAAATACCCAGTTTTGGTAATGTAAATCCACAAATCAACCAAAAGTTGACATCTTCCTGAAGTAGGCTCTCCCGCCCCTTTCTTTTCCCCCAGATTCTTAAATGGTGTGTAAGATGGTTGAATTTTACTTGCCACCGATCCTCAGGCGTAAATGAAGAGCTGAGAACCAGAGTGGTCTAACCAACCGAAAGCTGTTTTTGAAAAAAAAAAAAAAAAAAATCATTTATTCAGGAGAACATTGGAGTGTCTCAACAAGCGCGCGCACACCTGATCCGCGTCTTATTTTTCAGTTGGGTTTTTTTTTGTTTTGTTTTGGGTTAGACCACTTTGGCTCCAAGTCCTTCGAATAATTTACATTTTAAGTTAAAAAAATGTTTTTCTTTTACAAAGAACAAAAACTATGGTTGGTTTGTTTATATATATATATATATATATATATATATATATATATATATATATAAGGTTTTTTCTGTATAAATGTTCTGTGAGAGAATTGTACATCCTATTTATTCAAAGCTTGTTTATTTTATAATGGCTGTTATTTCACTAAGACATACAGGAGTGCGTTTTCAAAGTCTTAGATTGAATATTTGTCATGCAATGAAAGTAATAAATGACCCTTTTACTTGAAAACCTAAGCTTGTCCTTTTCATCCTGTATTGGGGATGGTACTTTATACTATGCAGGAAAACTTGAAATGTCTCGAATGTTAAACCTCAAAGATTACTTTGCTCTACGTTCTGAACGTTTTACCTCTTAAAATGATCTATATGTACACACTATAGTTTTATTTTTGTTCCTGTTAAATAAAGTTTACCAGGTCACATAAACCAAAAGCTCTTATATACAAGCAAACCTTGGTTTTCGAACGCTTTAGATATCGAACAAATCGGTATTCGACCAAAAATTAAAAAAAAAATTCGTCCCAGAAGTCGAACAAAATTCGGAATCCAAACGCGAAACAAAGGAGAGACGCCAAGCTTGAGAAAAGACCGAGAGGGAGGGAAAATGCACGCGTTCAGGAAAACGCTATGTTTTGTTTCTACTCAACCACTGTCGCGTGTAGATGTGTTTGTTTATGTTCTACAAACCGTGGACATTCTTACCCGAGCCTAGCCTACTCTGTATTAAGAATTTGTGTGTTTGCCCTGTTATTTCGGGTATAATATACAATTTGGTATATAAATGACATGATGAAATAACAGTTTAAAAAAGGTAGTTTTGTAGCATCTTGAAACAGATTAAGACTGTTTACATTATTTGTAATGGGAAGGATCAGGAATGAGTACATCAGAGGGACAGTATGTGTTAGAGGTTTTGGAGACAAAGTCAGAGAGGCTAGATTGAGATGGTTTGGACATGTACAGAGGAGGGATAGTGAGTATATTGGTAGCAGGATGCTGAGGTTGGAACTACCAGGCAGAAGGTCTAGAGGAAGACCAAAGAGAAGATTTATGGATGTGGTGAAGGAGGACATGAAGGTAGTTGGAGTAAGAGTAGAAGATGCAGAGGATAGGGTGAGATGGAGGCAGATGATTCGCTGTGGCGACCCCTGAAGGGAAAAGCCGAAAGGAAAAGCAGACATTATTTGTAATGGGAGAAATGGATTCAGAATTTGAACAAATTGCTATTCGAACCGCCTTCTGTAACAGATTGTGGTTGAAAACTGAGGTTTGCTTGTATCTTGGGAAGGATTGGCATGAAGCTATGTAAATGATGTATGCTGCACATAGCTGACTTGGCATCATAGAGTTATGGTATAGCCTGCCATCTGTGGTTGTCATGGTAACCTTTATTAAATCCACACTGGCAAAGGTCTTCATCGTCATCTAAAAATAAACAGCGAGCACAGAGATACTGCAGGATGATGCCTATTACAGACATGCTGGAGATATTAGCGGTGTGCTGGCTGAAGGAGGTGCCAGTGTGACGACTGACCTGTGATTAAGATACAGCATGAGTGTGCCTCCAGGAGGGAATCAAAACACAGCCAGCACCAGTAAATCTCCTTCGGTAGGTTAATCGTGGGTTTTGCTGAATTTTTTTTGCTGCATGCACTTGATATTGATCTCCATCCATCCTGTTTTTAGAGGCTAGGACTTGCTGTGATGTGGATAAGATTACAGGAGACAGTAAATTTAGCCTCAGTGCCACCGAGGAGCAGCTACTGCAAATATGAGTCTCCATGATGGACGAATGACCAGCAATGGTGATGCACGTTCAGGATGTGTGAAGATGCAGGATCCCTTAAACCCAAATAAGAAACCTCAGTCTGTGAGTCAAAATCTGATTAGGGAATAATACATCAATGAATATTCATGTTTTTCAGTTATCTATAATATTTCTCGAGCATGAATTATAGAAAGCGAAACCTTTTATGTGTTGACAGATTCTTTTCAGGCAGCAATTGATCAGAATATTTATTTCATAGAAGTTGTCACATCGGGTTTAATCTGTGTGTTTATACACTGAGCTCCCTGGGTGTTTGCAGGCTTATGTGGTGGCCAGACACTCTTAATAATCTCTTACAAATTTAATCTTTCTACTTACTGCAGGATAAAAAAACAAACAGATGCAGCACAAAACACAGTGTACTGAGTCGCAACAGGCCCAATGCTGGAGGCTTTGATGCAACTAATGTGCAGTTAATTCAAAGTAAAGAGAACGTGGACGTGGAGCTGTTTAATATTATGACACAGTGGAATATGCTACACTACAACATTACTTGCTTGTTGTTTATCTATGTCCAATGCTTCAGTCCATGGATACTTGATTACTCTCGAGGATAATGTGCTATGAGTGGCAAAAGTGATGCGCTGTGTGAGTGTTTTAAATAAATTCTAAATAAATTATTATTGTTCAGTGATGCAACATCACTCAATATTTCAACATGCATGTCCTCCAATGAATCCAAGAATCACTTTACTATCATATATATATATAGAGAGGATTTTCTGAGTAGATCCTTCCGTAGGAGAGTGCTCAATACTTTTGGGTAGAGCAAATAACAAAAATAAAAGGACAGGACAAAGACTTTCTATTGAAACTCCATTTATCACTACAGATCTGTTTCGAGGGGTGGTGAAACCATCCTCTCTCTTCAGGTGATTATAGAAGAATGATTACAAAGTGCTGGGGGCGGTACTATGTCGATGAACATGGCGTCCTCTTGATGGGGTGGTGTTCATTATGTATTCGTGGGCGGGTTCTTTTAAATATTGGTATCGATACATGCATATATGCATATATATATATGTATATGCGTGTATGTAAGTGTGTATGTGTGGATCCCTTTATGTATATATATATATATATATATATATATATATATATATATATATATATATATATATGTGTGTGTGTGTGTGTGTACATATGAGTCCACGGGCATGAAAAAATGTATGCACATATATGCATGTATCGATACCAATATTTAAAAGAACCCCGAATACATAATGAACACCACCCCATCTAGAGGACGCCATGTTCATCGACATAGTACCGCCCCCAGCACTTTGTAATCATTCTTCTATAATCACCTGAACAGAGAGGATGGTTTCACCACCCCTCGAAACAGATCTGTAGTGATAAATGGAGTTTCAATAGAAAGTCTTTGTCCTGTCCTTTTATTTTTGTTATATATATATATATATATATATATATATATATATATATATATATATATATATGTGTGTGTGTGTGTGTGTGTGTATGTACTTAAAACCTCGAACTTCAAACCTTAGCCTCCTTGGTGGGATCAATAACTAATGGGCAGCAGTGACCTAGTGGTATAGGGCGTTGGATCACTAATCCTAAGGTCGGGGGTTCAAGTCCCACTCTCCACAAGGTTGTCACCGTCCCCCCAGTACAGTTAACTGGGTTATCAAAGGCTATCCATGTCTCTCACTGTCTATGGTGAGAGGATCATGGAAAAGAACCATTGCTGACTTTCGATAAGAGTAGCTGCAAAGCCGTCAGTGGGTTTCCGCCTGGCGAGCTGTCCAGGGTGTACTCTGCCCTCGCCCGGAGTTGGCTGGGATGGGCGCCAGCCTCCCTGCGACCTTAATTAGGATTAAGTGGTTACAGAAAATTAACTGATGAATGAACCTAGACTAGTATGGACTAAAACTCAGATCACTCTTGCCACTCATGCCAATAAAGCCCTTATGGCTATAGATATCAAACAAGAGTAGGCTATTTATCATGTGTAGATTTATTTAGAATATTTGATGCTATGGTTAAACCTATCCTTTGTTACAGCTCAGAAATTTGAGGTGTTTCATATTGTAGAATTATCAAACAAATCCAAATAAAAACATGGCAACATTCCTCAAAGTTAGCAAAAGTACATGTAACAGTCTGGCTCATGGAAAATGTGGCCGGTTCCCTCTTCAGCTTACTTACATGTCTAGGGCAGTGAAATATTGGTGTAGACTCTTAACTCCTCCCAGCTTTAGAAAACCTCATCAGCTCTATTTAATTTTAAAATTGTTAGATGAATCTGGGCGCTTAAGATGGGCCTCTCATATTAAAAATATTCTATTGAGATTATGTTTCGGATGTCTGTATAATATATATATGTGTGTGTGTGTGTATGTATGTATGTATGTATGTATGTATATACATGTGTGTGTGTATATATGTATGTATATATATATGTATATATATATATATATATATATATATATATATATATATATATATATACATACAAGTATATATATATATATATAAATATAAAATGGTGTGTGTGTGTGCGCATGTGTCTATATTACACACACATATATATATATATGTGTGTGTGTGTGTGTGATATATATATATATATGTGTGTGTGTGATATATATAACACAGAATATATGAATACATGCAGTACATTGTGTGTGTACTTTATTTAAAATATGGTGTATCTACTTTATGTGGAGCAGTGTGAGGATTAATGTTACAGTAAATCTGAATTATTCATAGCCCACATGATCCATTACTGTCATTTATTATCCAGTCTCAGTTTTATTAACTGTATAGCATTTTATTCTGTCACGATGTGGTTTACTAGAAATTTAGATTGACTGCAGAATTGAATTGAATAGATTTATATAAAAGGTAAAGAAGCTCCCTGTATGACATTAAGAGAATAAAAACTTAAACTGGAGCTCACTCCCTGCAGCATAACACTTTCTATATCCATATACAGTACGAGACTTGTAGGGATGTGATAAACGACGCATATTGTGAATTGAGCTCTTGAGAGAACATCTGACAGTCATTACGATTACAGCAGCAGTTTATAAGTGCAGTGCACAGTGTCCAACTGAGATTAATCCCTACATCAACTATGACATTTTTAAAGACAGAAATAAACTGTAGGCTTTACCTTGAAAAATTCTGCAAAAATGGTTTTGCTAAAAAGTATCATATTTGTCATTTTCTGCATTAAGCCCAAGCCTGAGAATGCCATAACTATTGCTGTGTCATCACGTGCCCTCTTCAACATGGACCTGGAACAGCAGATCTTTGAGCAGGACGGTATGGAGCAGTACATGAAGTACCAGATTGATCATGAGACTGAACCACTTGCACCAGGCCCTGCTTTCTCCTTTATTAAGGTCTAGATCAAAGTCTACCATCATCCATATTGCTGTCAACATTCATTTAACAAAGCATCAGTTAACTATCTCCCAATGTAATTTTAAATTGATTTTTCCTGTTTAAAAAAAGGGGATATGGCAAAGATGTCAATTAGTCTCTACTATGTGTCACTTGCAGGCTCTGGAAGCAGTCAATGTGCAGCTGAGACAACTTTATCCAGACAGCGAAGAGCTCTTTGATGTTGTGCTAATGACTAACCATCACGCTAATGTTGGGCTTCGACTCATTAACTCAATCAACCATCATAGTAAGTGGAGGACAGTGATGGAGATGATGGAGAGCATCTCAGTGCTGAACGTGAACTGTTCTAAAGTCCAAAGTATCTCTTCTTCTTCTTTTCTTTTTGGCTGTTCCCTTCAGGGGTCGCCACAGCAAATCATCTGCCCCATCTCACCCTGTCCTCCACATCTTCTCTCACACCAACTACCTTCATGTCCTCCTTCACCACATCCATAAATCTCTTCTTTGGTCTTCCTCGAGGCCTTCTGCCTGGTAGTTCCAACCTCAGCATCCTACTACCAATATACTCACTATCCCTCCTCTGTACATGTCCAAACCATCTCAATCTAGCCTCTCTGACTTTGTCTCCAAAACCTCTTACATGTGCTGTCCCAGTCTAAAATATCTCTACACTTGAATGATCAGACGGTTGTCTACTGTTCTGTTCTGTTTTTGCTCTAGTTTTTATTCCAAAAACCTGACATGTATTTATTAAAATTTTTAAAGCCTAACATAAGAAGTGGATACCATTTTAAATGACATTCACTCGTTCATTCAGGGCCACAGGGAGGATGGAGCCTATCCCATCTGACTCTGGGTGAAGGCAGGATACACCCTGAATAACTGAACACACACAACAGTTTAGCTCACAGTGACACCTAGAGGCAACTTAGAACAGCCAAATAGCAAATAGCTCAATGTGCATATATTTGGACTGTGTGAGAACCAGAGATAACCCACACAAGCAAACTCCACACAAAAACATCCTTGCTGAGCCCAGGACTCAAACCCAAGCCCTTCTTGCTGTGAGGTGGATATGCTAACCACTACATCAACTTACCACCTCTTTAATTGTCAATAAATTTATTTTCTTTCATAGAGCTCTTTATAGAACGTTTCTGTATGACTGGAGGTAACAGTCCAATTGGGTATCTGAAAGCCTACCACACCAACTTGTACCTGTCTGCTGATTCAAAGAAAGTGATGGAGGCCTTAGAGGAAGGTAAGAAAAGCAACTGAACATGTCAGTTGTAACAGAAGGACTGATAAATTGTGGTAACTGAAACTTTGGCTATTTGTGTTACAAAGGGATTGCGGCAGCTACCATGTTCAAATCAGAGAAAACGGCGGAGGTGTCAGAGACTCAGCTGCGAGTGGCCTTTGATGGAGATGCAGTTCTGTTCTCCGATGAGTCAGAGAGAATCTTTAAAACGCAAGGCCTGGATAAGTTTTTCGAACATGAAAAGGCTCATGAAAACAAACCACTCGATCACGTAAGACAGTTGCAACACAAAGAGATATAGTAATACGAAGCATTATAATGAGTTACATCACAGCGTTTTTGAATTCTTCACTCAGATTTGTCAGAAAATCGTTAATTTTCCACAACAGTATGGAGCTGATGCCAATTCTAGTCCTTGTTGTGTTTCTTTGCAAACATTTTATCTACATTTGGTTCTGTTGGTTATTTACTGGACCATGCTCGCTGTAAATTCAAAAAGAAGCTGACTTCTGTCTTTGCTTTATAGGGACCACTGAAAGGCTTCTTGGAGGCTTTAGGAAAACTGCAAAAGAAATTTTCTGCCAAAGGCCAGCGTATGGACTGTCCCATTCGCACCTACCTTGTGACTGCTCGCAGTGCAGCGAGTTCAGGTTCACGTGCCCTGAAGACCCTGCGCTCTTGGGGCTTAGAGACAGATGAAGCCCTTTTCTTGGCGGGAGCACCTAAGGGCCCTATGCTGGCAAAAATCAAACCCCACATTTTCTTTGATGATCAGATGTTCCATATTGAAGGAGCTGCAGAGCTGGGAACTGTCGCAGCTCATGTTCCCTACGGGGTCGCCCAAAGAGCATCATCAAAAAAACCAGATTAGAAATAGATTATAAAGAGAATAAAATAAACATCATCGCATGAAATATTGATTACATTTAAAAAATATATATATTTTTTTTAAGCCATTTGTGTTTGCACTAAATGTTCATCGGAGTAACATATAGTACTATGAAGGCCCAAAATTTTACATAAGCAGTATGAAGATTATTTGTCAGCTGTTTGCATAAAAAATCTGTGAAATCAGGGGAAGCTAACATCAAGAGGATCAAGCCATATATATATATATATATATATATCCCTCCCCCCTTTTTTGTGGGGGAGGGATGGTTATAAAATAGAATGAATTTAATACAGCAAGGGATTGTAATGGATGTAGTTTTCACACATTAAAAAAAAATGTGCCTCTTAATTTATAAATGAAAACATTTAAAGACGCTCACAGTGTTTTAAGTGTTGCTTGATAATTAAATATCAAACTGTGGAACAAATGAATCGTAATTCTGGATGTTCTCGGTTTTTGTTCAGTCGTCATAAATTATCTCGAATATAACCTGCTCTCTGTGTGAACTGTACGAATTTGTTTTCTGTAATATTCTTTTTGTATAATTTGATATATATGTGTACATTGTGAAGGTGTGTTTTAATGTTAGATCTCAAATGTGTCAAACTGTTTGCTGACATTCTTATCACTTATAAAGCTACTTGGTTGAATTTAAGTTGTAAAAATCTAATTTGTTGTATAAGAATACAGATCTAATCTTTGCAATCACAGTTCACAGTAAAAATGCTACTGTGTAAATGTACTACTGTACATACACACATACATATATACACGTATATATGATATATATATGATATATATATATATATAATATATATATGATATATATATGATATATATATATTTTTTATATATATATATGATATATATATATATATGATATATATATATATAATATATATATATATATGATATATATATATATATATATATATATATATATATATATATATATATATATATATATGATATAGATATATATATATATATATATGATATAGATATATATATATATATATGATATAGATATATGATATATATATATATATACACACTTATATAAAATGTGTGTGTGTGTGTGTGTGTGTGTGTGTGTGTGTGTAAAATGTTGTGAACTGTTTTCTTCTCAGGCAGCACAGTGGAATAATGGTCAGCATGTCTGTGTCACCGGGCAGTAGTGGTGTAAGGTTCTGGATTATCAATCCCAAAGTTGTGTGTTAAAGGCCCAATGTCAATGGTTGTTACTGCGGTCCCCCGGTGCAGCGAACTGGGTTATGAAAAGCCAGCCATGTCTCTAACTGTCTGTGGTGAAAGGCTGTAAAAGAACCTTTGCTGACTTTCATCGAGAGTAGCTGCATAGCCATAAACGTGTTTCTGAACTGCTATGGCCCGATGAGCTGTCCAGGACGAACTCTGCCCTCGCCCAGAGTCAGCTAAGATGAGTGCCAGCCTCCCTGCAAACCCAATTAGGATTAAGGGATTCAGAAAATGAATGAATGAATATCTGCATCACAGCAAGAAGGTCTTGGGATTAAGACCCGGGGTCAGGTGTTACTGTGTGGAGTTTGCATGTTCTCTCTGAGTTTGTGTGGGCTCCTCCAGTTACTCAGGAGTCTTCTCACTGCCCAAAGGCATGCAACTGGCTGTTCCAAATTGTTCCTTGGTGTGTGTGTGTGTGTGTGTGTTTTAGCAATGGTCTGGTGATCTGTTCAGGGTGTGCCCTGTGGGTTTCCCTTACCTTTTCTCAATGTTGGTTGAGATAGGATAAACTAGCCAAATAAGATTAAACGGCACAACAAGTAATCAAACTGAATGTTCCCTGATCAGAGAGTGTTCCAGACAAAAACATCTTTCAGTTGCAATGCTGACTTCACTCCTGGTGTTTTTTAATTTAAAATAGTAGTAAACTGTCTACAATAAACTGTGCTGTCACTCATTTGCCAAACTTAATCTAGCCTATCTCAGCCGACACAGGGCAAAGGCCGGGGTATATCCTAAACAGCTGACCATCGCAGGGCTAAAACACACACAAAACAGGTCCCATTCACAGTCCAACTCCTGCACACACACACACAAAATAATAATAATCGGGGCGTGGTTTAAGTGGAATAGGCGTTCTAAGTATGTTGTGGGCGGAGTCTATGACTCGCAGTGAATGTTTGTTCCGTGCTGTTGACTTTGGTGCTTCGGTTCAGCTATTTAAAATCATCTGTCCTCAGTACACTGTGTGGGAAGCTGGTTTTACTTCTCCTAAAGAATTTCAATTTTAACTTACTCAAGCGCTTAAAGTCACGTGACTGAGGATTTATTGAATATACACAGAGTGAAGAGTCGAGTTCCTGTTTGAAGAGGTCTGAAGATTCGGATATGATCTCAGTGAAATTAATTGGATGTTGAGGAATCACTGAAACATGGAATATCTTGGAGTAAAGACTGTTTTCTTGGCACTTGTGGGTTTGTTTGGTGAGTCCAGATGTTCTGATCATTATAATGTATCTCCAATATTAGATTAATGGAAAATGTACTGCTGGATGACAGTAGTAAGGTGAAGAAATATATAAGAATTTTCCTGAATTTTTTAAAAATACCTTCATTGCACACGTTTAGATAAGACATGACTCTCAGAATAAATCATGACTGATATAATTTTAAAAAGTTTGAAACACATCTGGCATTCTCGATTATAGAAGTTTTTTGAGAAGTGTTAATGGTTACTTATTGGACCCCAGGAGTGTGATGAGGACTTGCAGCCCCTCCAGAGGTTGGGGTAGTTTGTCAGAATGTATATTTCACACTGGAAATATTTATAAAACATTTATATATAGCTTTCAGAGTCTCCGGTATTTAAGAAAACAGAGGAAATCCCAACTTGTCTCACTTCTCTCTGATTCTTTGGACTGTGGTGAAGTCACAAGACCAGAGATGAGTGCACATGTAGCACATGCTTAATGTGATTACTTCCACAATAAGAACTCTGTTTTCATCTCAGTTCTCTCTGCACACATCCATTTAATCATTTCCAATAAGAATTCAGTTTTAGTTAGAAAATACTTCTGTTGTAAGATTTGCGGTAGAGATGAGAACTAACATAGAAATTCGGCAGAAAGAAACAAGTGAATGAATTGTAATGGCTTTATGAATGGAAATGTTTCAGTATTTTCAGTACTACTCCTCCAAAAGCATCATTCAGTCATGTATTTATTTGTGCATATATATATATATATATATATATATATATATATATATATATATATATATATATTTCTTTTTTTTATTATTATTATAAGCTTGCATATCACTCAATTTGTCAGCATGAATTTTTATAATTCATTGGTGGTACAGTAGTTATTCACAGCAAGAGGATCTTGGGTTCACCATGTGCTTGTGTGGGCTTCCTCCAACTACAGTATATCTTGGTTTCAACAAATTGCCCCTAGGTGTGTGTGTGTGTGTGTGTGTGTGCTGGCTCTGCATTGGACTGGTGAGTTGTTGTTTTCTTCACCCAAAGTCGGCTGAGATGGGCTCCCTTCCCCCAGCAGGAGTGAGTGAAATTTTGTGTTTCATTCATTCATTCATCGTCTGAACCGCTTTATCCTAATTATGGTTGCAAGGACAGAGTATACCCTGGACATCTTGCCAGGTCATCGCAGGACAGAAACATGCTGATTGCTATGCACCCTACTCTTGTTGAAAGTCAGCAATGGTTCTTTTACAGCCTCTCACCATAGACAGTGAGAGATATGGCCGGCCTTTGATAACCCAGTTAGCTGCACTGAGGGGAACAGCAGTGACAGTCGTTGAACCCCCAACTTTAGGATTGGTAATCCAGCACCTTACCATTGGGCCACCACTGCCTGAAATTTTACAGTACTACTGTATTTACAACTGAAATGAGAACTGACATAAAAACTACTCAGAAATGTAGAAAAACAAACCCTGGATTGTCCTAGCTTGGAATAGTTTATTAGTTTCTGTCATAAAACATCATTCAGTTATCTTTTTTTTCAGTTATAAGTTTACGATCAGCCGACCTGTCTGTATGATTTAGTTTTGTATAATTTAATAGATAATTTATTTTCACTGCATGAAAGATGATTAATACCTTTCATTTGTGGATCAGTACATACATTAAACCACTTATTCTATCAGGGTAGTGTACGGGGAATAATTCTAAAGCTATTTTAGGTAATTTTGCATTCTCCATCATTAACTCAGTATTACACAGACACTAAAACTGGAGTTTAGACCGAGCTGCAAGAGTTTCTTTGAGAACAAACAGGTCTGTCCATCTGTTTTAAGAAGCACAGAAAGAATAATTTACTTCTGTAGGATCAGCTGACTTTCCAGACATCATGTAAACACGGTGAAGTATACAAGAAGTGTTCTCACTTGAATATTAATCTACTACCATTTCCTTTCATTTGACTATGTCAATATTAGGAGGGGTGAGGTGTCAAACTACTCTTACCCCTGCTGTGGCCGCCACCACCATGAATGAGAATGTGACCAGTACCACAGTCAATGAAAGTGTTACCACAACAACCCCCATCCTGCTCAGCACCACTGCACCTGGCTGTTCACTCTTGAATACTTCCAGCTGTGAGGCCTGTGCACCCGGCTCCTACTATGACAATGGTGGGTATGGCTTATTTGATTTCAAATATGGTGACAGCTAGTGTTTCATTTACAGTATTTAAAAAGCTCATGATGTACCGCAGGACATGTATGAGAGATGTAAGACAGTGGTGAGGTGTGCTGTCGGTGTGACAGAAGAGTTCAAGGTGAAGGTGGGACTGCATCAAGGGTCAGCTCTCAGCCCCTTCTTGTTTGCTATGGTGATGGACAGGCTGACAGACGAGGTTAGACAAGAATCTCCATGGACTATGATGTTTGCAGATGAGATTGTGATCTGCAGTGAGAGCAGAGAACAAGTGCAGGAAAATCTAGAGAGGTGGAGGTATGCCCTGGAAAGGAGGGGAATGAAGGTTAGCCTCAGTAAGACAGAATACATGTGTGTGAATGCCAAGGACCCAAGAGGAACGGTGAGGTTGCAGGAAGCAGAGATAAAGAAGGTGGAGGATTTTAAGTACTTAGGCTCAACAATCCAGAGCAATGGAGAGTGTGGAAAAGAGGTGAAGAAGCGTGTACAGGCAGGTTGGAATGGTTGGAGAAAAGTGTCCGGTGTGATGTGTGATAGGAAGGTATCGGCAAAAATGAAAGGAAAAGTGTACAAGACTGTGTTGAGGCCAGCGATGTTGTATGGTTTAGAAACAGTGGCCCTGGGGAAAAGACAGGAGGCAGAGCTGGAGGTAGCAAAGATGAAAATGTTGAGGTTCTCTTTTGGCGTAACGAGGATGGATAGGATCAGGAATGAGTACATCAGAGGGACAGCACATGTTAGAGGTTTTGGAGACAAAGTCAGAGAGGCGAGATTAAGATGGCTTGGACATGTACAGAGGAGGGATAGTGAGTATATTGGTAGTAGGATGCTGAGGTTGGAACTACCAGGCAGAAGGTCTAGAGGAAGACCAAAGAGACGATTCATGGATGTGGTGAAGGAGGACATGAAGGCAGTTGGTGTAAGAGAAAAAGATGCAAAGGATAGGGTGAGATGGAGGCAGATGATTCGCTGTGGCGACCCCTGAAGGGAAAAGCCGAAAGGAAAAGTAGAAGAAGAAGATGATGTACCTGCTTGTATATTATTGTCAGTAATAACGTTACACAGTTTAAATGAACTAAATGTGTGTACTCCTGACGATCACATCTATATGATTGAACAGATTTGAGTTCCTTATTTTTATATGGTTTGCCAAAGTTGAAGTGCAAGAAATTAAGTGGTACCCACAAAGCCCTGACTTCAACCACACCAAACACTTTTGTGATGAATTGGATTACAAACTGCCCTACGGCCTCCTCACCTGATATCAATACCTAACCTAACTAGTGTTCATGTTGCTAATATAATGACTTCCAATCATCTGGTAAATTTACCTCCCGATTTGGGAGCATGACTGTGGGGCGGTGGTGGCCTGGTGGTAAAGGGCACTGGATCATTGATGCTAAGGTTGGGGGTTTGAGTCCCACTCTCCACGGGTTTGTCATTGTCCCACCAGTGCAGCTAACTGGGTTATCAAAGGCCGGCCATGTCTCTCACTGTCTATGGTGAGAGGTTCATGTAACAGAACCATTGCGGACTTTCGTAAAGAGTAGCTGCATAGCCGTCAGTGTGTTTCTGTCCCTTGCTAAAGGGTTGTGTCAGGAAGGACATCCGACATAAAAAATTATGCCAAAACAAACATACAATGATTTGCTGTGGCAACCCCTGGGGAAAAAAAGGGAACAGCCGAAAGGAAAAAAAAAAATTTTGGAGCATGACTGTGGTAACTTAACTGTTCAAGACTGCTTCAAGAGCATTAACAAGGTCAGGCATTCTTGTCGCGTGAGCACCCCTGGCACACACTCGGCATTCCAGTTAATTCCTGAGATGTTCATTAGGTTTGAGGTCAGAATACTTGAGTTCTGTTGCGTCAGCCTTGGCAAAGTATATCTTAATGTGCCCAAGTGTATGCATGGAGCATTGTTATGCTGGGGGACATCACTTTCATTTCCAGTGAAGGGAAATTTCAGATAATAAAGTTCTGTTTTTCAAATTTTATGGTAACAATTCGGGAAGATCCATATAAGGACATGATTTTGTCAGGGGTCCACAGAGCTTTGGGAATCTAGTGTAATTAGATTAATGACAAGGTCAAAGTGTACTCTATTATTTTACAACAAGAAAAAGAAAAATGTTATTTTAATAATCATAATTGCTGTATTGGTTCTAATAGAGATATAGTACTATAAAAACAGATAAACCATTTTTTAAAAACAGCTTATTTGGTTCTGCTTGTTTATTCTACCAGAGACGTTGCTGTGTTCCTGCTGCCCTGAGCGTGGGATGTGTATTTTCAAACAAGGCTGTCGTTCCTGCACACAAGGTTTCTATCAGCCGCTAGCAGGCCAGTCAACGTGTCTTCCCTGCACACCAGGTTTTCACACCGAGTGAGTAATCAGTATTACTCATTAATTGCACACATATACAGTACATGCCATTTCAAGTTTATCTGTTTTAATGTCCCTCCCACTGTCTTTAGTGTCATAGGAAGCAGTGAGTGTCATGCCTGTTTTCCTGGTTCTTACACGAATGAAAGCGGTTCAGTTTCATGTCAGGCCTGTGGCGCAGGTAATTTAAACATAAACTGACGGTTTGCATTTTATACTACATCATCCACGCTATGTATATTTATAGTATCAGTTGATTTACTTGCCTTTTATTAATAAATAATTAGATCTTAACAGTAAATAAGTTAATGCACTGATTTAGCCATTATTTATAAAGTAAAAAATAAATAAATAAACCACACTTGTTAACTTTTATTTACATATTTATTTATTTATTTTTAGGTTTTTATGCATCCAGACAGAATGCTACTGATTGTAACCCATGTCCTGAGGGCACATACTGCAAGTAAGTTATGCACTTGGCTGCTGTATTTTGTTCACATTTTGGCAATGGTATATGTTCCAGTAGGAGGGGCTGGTGGCATCGTGGTTAGGGTGCTAGGCTCATGATCAGGAGGTGGTGTGTTCGAATTCCAGTTAGACCACTACTGTGCTAAGACCTCTGTGCAAGGTCTTAAGCACAAGTGTTCCTCTGTTCACCCAACAGTATAAATGGGTACCAGTAAAATATACAGGGAAGGTAACCTGTGATGGACTAGCATCCCATCCAAGCGGAATTGACCTCCTGGTCGCTTCACGCTATGGAAACCGGGAATAAGCACCGTGGCTCGGGTGTAAAAAGCCCAATGGACTTTTTTTTTCGGTGGATCCCATGCCTCAGCATTAGCAGTTGGACTGTCAGTGACTAATTGAGCACTGACGAAAGGCACTGAGGTGGGCATTGACTTCAGTCTTGAATTTCTGTCTATCTTTGGTATTTACTGTACAGTATTTTGGGGAGGGTGTTCCACAACTGTACTGGGGATGGAAGGAATGATCTCTTGTGGCTCCTTGTATTTGATTTGAGTTGTTCAAGGACTGCTGAATGGAAGGATTTAGACAGGTGTGTTGTTCTTCGGACATTGTAAGGCTCTGGGAGTAGGCTATTTAGCAATGCTGGAGCCTCTTGGTGATAGATACGATGGAGTAGGGTAAGGGCTCCAACATTTCTCCTTTGCTCCAGTATCCGGTTATCAGCTGAGCAATCATTTGGAATGTTGATGATTTTCAGAGTCTTCCTTTGGATGGCTTCCAGCCAGGCCAGGGAGGTTGGAGAGGCTCCCATCCAGACTGTTGAGGCATATTCCATTCATGATCTGGCCATGCTTTTGTAGATAATAGCTCTTTGGTCCAGGCTCAGGTAGGGTGCGACCTTCCTTAGTAAGCCCAGTCGTTTACCTGCATCTACAGCCATCTTCTTTAGGATGTGAGTCCATGTCAGTTCTTTTCTGATGGTGATGCCTCACAGTTCTACTTCATCCATCTCTGTAAGTATGGTGTACATGAAGTGGAGATTTGGATGGTTGTCCTCTGCATCTTCGTAACTACTGATTGTGATACTTTTGCATTTAGCTGTCTCGATGAGCACATTCCATTTGCTTGCCCATAACTGGATTTCCCGCAGATCCTTGTTCAGGGACTTGGCTACTGAGCCTCTTTGCTGTTTGTCTCTTATGATGCTAGGACAGACGAGTCATCTGCGTAAAGTATAGCTATGTTGGTCAGTTTCTCTGGAAGGTCATCAATGTAGATAATGAACAACAAAGGACCGAGGATTGACCCTTGAGGGACTCCAGCATTGATGGCCTTGGCTCTTGATTCTTTGGCCTTGGCACTTGATTCTTTCCCATTGATGGTTACTTTCAGCTCCCTGTCTGTCAGATAGTCTTCTATCCATTTCAGAAGTACACCTTTAAGGACAAGGGCCTCAAGCTTATCTATTAAGCCTCTGTGCCACACTCTGTCAAATGCCCTGCTAATGTACAGGCATACGAGTCTGCTTTCATACTTCTTGTCCTTTGCATCATGTAGATTTTTTTGGTGACATAGGTCAGTGCTTTGGCTGTGGCGTGCCTAGCTCTGAAGCCAAATTGTTTATCAGAGATGAGGTTATGCTTGTTGATGAACTTCCACAGGGCCTGGTCGACAAGAGCTTCCATCACCTTGCTAATGATGCTAAGGAGGGAGACTGGTCTGTAATTATTTGTGTCATGTTTGCTTTTCTTTTTGTAACAAGGTATGACATGAGCAATCTTCCATTGTATTGGCATGTAATGTTTTTCCATCAGCAGCTGAAAGAGTCTGGCGAGAGGTTTGGCGAGCTCAGGTGCAGCCTGCTTTAGCACTCTGGCAGGGATGGAGTCTGGTCCAGTTGCTTTGTCTATGTCTAGCTTGAATAGCACTTTCCTCGCATGATTTGGCCAGAATGTTACTTTCTTCAAGGTGGCAGTGGTCTTTTTGTTTAATCTTGGTACCTCCTTGTCGTTCTCAGCTTCAGGTATGGTTGATTTCTCTGCGAAAATATCTGAGAAACATTCAGCTTTCTCTTCGGAGTGTATGAATGTCGCACTGTCTGAACTCAGGAGAGGGATATCACACTTACCTCTTTCGCCCATGAATTTCTTGGCTATCCACCTCCAGGGCTTACTCCCTTTCTTGAGCCCTGATGTCATTTTTTCCCTGACTCTGTTCTTATGGTCATTCGTGGCTTTGCGTAAGACGTAGGTGTAACCATTACTAGCCTGGTTATACCCGAATCTAGTCTCTGAGGTTTTGTTTGCTTTGTATTGATGCCAAGTTTTGAGTTTCTTGAAATTTCTGAGACTTTTCCTAGGGATATGGTGTTTCATGGCTTGCTGTATGATATTGGTCACTTGAGAACATGAATCTTCTGGGTTGTTTGAGTCAAGTATTTGGTCCCAGTGGATACCAACAAGTTAATTTCTAAGATTGTTTCCAGTCAGCTTTGGAGTATATCCATACTGTCCTGGGAGCTGGTCTCTCTTGCACATGGTTGAGATCAACTGATGTACTTGGGAGCATATGGTCTGATTTGCCAACCTGAGCTGATATTTCAACCTCTGAGCACAAGTTCGGTTTATCACACATGATCAGGTCTAGTCTATTCCCTTTTATGTGGTTAAATCTATTGACCAACTGTGAAAGCCCATGTGCCTACCAGGGGGATCCATTATCCTGCTATTCAGCCTTTTAGAGCGGAGGTGATCAAGGTTTTCAATGTACCAATCCATTGGACCACAATCCGCTTTACTCTATCCTGGAGGTTGGTAGAGTAGTGACATTAGAAGAATTCCTAAGTCTAATTTGATTGTGAAGATCATTTCATACTCGGCAGGCTCCAAGTCCTGTCTCCTATGTAGAGCAATGGCATTCTTATAGTAGATCATGAAACCACCCCAGTCTTTTCCATTGTTTCTGTCCCTGCATTCCATGATGTAACTATCAATGCTGATATCAGGACTGTTTCTGGGACTGATGATTCAAGCTTGGATTCTGTCACCATGATGATATCTGGCTTAGCTAATGCTATTCTACCTTCAAGATCATCCTTTTTGGCTCTTAGACTCTGGATGTTTGTGTACCAGAGTTCCATTTTCATATCTCTTTGTCCATTAGTCATGCCTAGATCATTATCCGAGTTATCAGTCTGGTTATATTTACTTTGTGAACTTTTTGTAGTGAGAGGGTGGGATAGGGGTGCTAACCCAAGTGAAGTCATTATGACACACACCACGATGGAAATCCTCTCACTAGGACAGCATCTGGTCAGTCCCACAGACTGTCTACTGCCCCTTGGTGTAGAAGCAAAGGTTATTTGCCGTGTGCCGGCCAATTTCGCCAAATGGCCTCCCTTTAAAAGGGCAACATCTTTTAAAGATTTTACCTTATATGTTCTAATTAATCTAAACAAACACTAAAATATGTTAATTTCTTGTGTATTTGTAAACTAACAACAAGGCCTGAATATATCTGGATACATTTTTTCATTATATGATCAAAGATTTTAGTGTTTTGTTTTTTTTCCTGAGGCCCCATGCATGAATCTAATAACCAAAAATTTGATTGTCTGGAAAAGCGGTGGAAATCATCTCGGTCTAATTTTCTGATTACTCTATTAGCAAACACACTTGATCATAAAATTCATGTCTTGTTGACTGATGATAAATTATTGTATGATTCAGATTTTTAGATTTTCTTGATTTTATGAATTTGTGGGTTATCAGGTTCATGCATGAGTGGCAGATTTGCAGCACGATTCAGACCCCTGAGCTTACACTGGCTGAAAGGGCAGAGTCACATGTTTCTTATCCTGAGATTTTAATCAAAGCCATAGTAAAAGGCTGCAAGTCATTTATTAGTATTATTCTGAGTAAAATGAACAAACTAGAATTTGCTCTCATTCTGTCTTTCTGTTAAAACAGTTCCTCCAGCTGTGCTCAGTGCCAAATGTGTCCTGCTGGCTCTGAAGCCCTAATGACTGGCAGCAAGCAGTGTTCCCTTTGTCGCCCAGGTGACCACTGACAGCTATTATTATACTACATGTCATACCACGGAGGCAGTAGTAGTACTAGCACTGTTGTCTTATATTATGATGGCTGACTACGACCTTTCTTTGTGGAGTTTGAATGTTCTGTCTTTGTTTTCATGGGTTTCCTCTGGGTGCTCCAGTTTCTTCCAGTAATCCAAAAAGATGCAGATTAGGGCAGCTTGCTCATTTAAATTTCCCATAGGTGTCATTATGAGTGTGAATCATTGTTCATCTCTGCTTTGGCCCTGTGATAGATCAACGACCATTTCATGGTGTACCCTGCTTCCCTCTAAGTCAGCTGGGATTGTCTCAAAAGCAACTGCGTCCCTGACAGATAAGCGGTACAAATAATCATCACAGGGCGAACACACATACAACCATTCAAACTCACACTCACTGCCTAACGTACATGTTTTTGGACTGTGGGAGGAAACCGGAGTACCCAGAAGAAACCCACACAAGTACAGGGAGAACATGCAAACTCCACACAGAAACATCCAAACCCAGGCCTCCTCGCTGTAAGGCAGACGTGTTAACCCCTGCACCACCGTACCGCCAGCACGAAGTGTGAGTTCATCTAATTTTGCAGGTCACTATCAACCTTAGAGGAGAAATCACTCAGGAGGAAATCATGCAGCACACAGTCACTTCCTTTTTTATTTGTATATTCAGCTTTATTAACTGAACACATGTTAAGTGTGAAGGAAAATAAGATATGACATTGCATATTGTGTTTACCTGTATATTAATTATGTGTGTTGGACAGGCATGTTCAAGACCTCTAATCAGAAAATATGTCAGATCTGCAGTAGTGGTTTCTATCAGATCCACTGGGGACAGGCATACTGTGACCTCTGCCCTCAAGACCACTACTGCCCAGTGAGTCATATTACCTCTCAACCTGTACACACACACAAACACCTCGGGGTAAATTTAAACATCCATTTAGTCTTATGTGTATATATTTAGACTGTGGGAGAAAACCACAAAACCCAGAGGAAACCCACACAAGCATGGGAAGAACATGCAAACTCCACACAGAAACGCCAGGACTTCCCCTGCTCTATCACAACCACTTCAATTCACGAAGATCTGATAATTAGATGCTTAGTTAAATGTTTTGGGAACAAAATGTGTTTGAAAACATTACAATCCTCAAAGCCAGTGGTGCTCCAGGTCCAGGGGTGGGAACTCCTGATTTAGAACATAGTTGTTCGAGCCAGATAATGTATTTGTTATATCTGTAAACTTCTCTAAGTGGAAAATATTTAATCGAAGACCACATGGTGCTATTTGTCTTATAGAGTCCAGATGTGAATCCAATCCAGTGCCCCAGTGATGCATTTTGCCCTGAGGGCAGCACTGCGCCGGGTTATTGCATGGAGACTTTCTTCAGGAAGGCTGGAGACACGTGCGAGCTTGCTCCTCTCACCATAGCTCTAATTGCCATTGGAGGAGGATGTATGAAATTTAAAAATTTTCAGATTTTGATGACAAATCAGTTTGATTTACTGCACATGTAAACAGATCAGAATGGATGATTTTATTTACGCTTTAAACTCGTGTTCATACCCTGACCTCTTCTCTCTCTGATCTTTAGTGTTTCTACTCTTCATTGTCCTCCTGGTTTTTCGTAGAAGAAGAAATACAGACAGTGAACTGTCCCTTGCTCGTGCCCCACTTCTGCAGAAGGACCGTTCGCAATGTCATGCGTATGGAGGCCCATGTGATGCAGATCCTGTGTATGCAGGCTGGTGACATTTCGGCAGAGAGCACAAACAAATTCAAAATTCTCTCAAGCAATTGCAGCCTCCTATGTTGAGTATTTGGACATCATATGAGAATGTAAAGAATATTTGACAAAATATATGCAACATGTTGAGAAAGTTCATAGCTCAAGCAAATCAATTTCAACAAATTTCTTTTATTATGCCATTTGCACTGGTTGAATGAATGCAGAGGAAGAACT
The DNA here is from genome assembly GCA_024760905.1 of Plotosus lineatus. Lineage (NCBI taxonomy): Eukaryota > Metazoa > Chordata > Actinopteri > Siluriformes > Plotosidae > Plotosus > Plotosus lineatus. The sequence goes on from CM045732.1 coordinate 50,344,836, forward strand.
TTGAAGAAGTAGCCTCCTTTTAAAAAAAAGAAAAAGAAAAGGTCAATTGGCAAATATCTTATAATATCTTTACTTGTAAAATTTCAGAGAAACTATTTTGTGTTTCACCATTGTTTCCTATTGCACTGGTCTTTAATACGTGGTTCTAGTTAAAATTTTGATTTTCCTGGACTGTTGCTTTTGCCTGTAGAATTGTATTTATTCACTTGTGTCCCTTGTTATTTTATTACCTGTGATACTTAAGGAAGTCTATTGGTATTTAAAATGTTAATTCCAACCCGGAATTAAAGGCCCTGTTTAAAGAATGAGTGTTGCACAAGTTTCAAATTGATGAATATCAATTATTTAATGTTTTTATTTGAGTATTTTTTTTTCAATAGGCAATAAATTATCACTTATTTACTATTATTATTATTATTATTATTAGTAGTATAAATTTATAAATGTGACATGTGCTGTTTTGGTTGAGTTGGAATATGTGTACTGTACCATGAAATCAGACTAATGTGATGTTGAGGTAACTGGAGTAAGCTGTACTGGTGCAGTCTTATTGCATGAGGAGATTGCAGGTACAAGGTAAGTAATCGTATGTTCTCCTGATTACTGGCTCATCATCATAATCTTTTACCACATTTGTCCACCCTCACCACCTTGACTTTTATCACTTTTGTTTTTTAATGAACAGCATTCACAGTGATCTAAAAATATAAGTTAATGTATTGTAAATAAACAAACAAAAAGGTAACCAAGTAAGTGACTAAATATTATTATTATTATTAGCTAAATAGACTGTATTGCTAACTGTTAACATTTTTTTAAACCGACAGCCAAAAGTATGGGGGCGGTATTGGCCTAGTGTTATAGGACGCTGGATTGCTGATCCAAAGGTTGGGGATTCGAGTCCCACTCTCCACAAGGTTGTCACTGTCCCCCCCAGTGCACCTAACTGGGTTATCAAAGGCCGGCCATGTCTCTCACTGACTATGGTGTGAGGCATGTAAAACAACCATTGCTGATTTTCGACAGGAGTCGGCTGCAAAACTGTCAGCGTGTTTCCGCCCTGCGATAGCCTGGCGAGCTGTCCAGGGTGACACTCGTCCCTCACCCTGTGTAGCCTGGGATGGGCGTCAGCCTCCCCGCGACCCTAATTATGATTAAGTGGTTACAGAAAATGTACTGATCTTCTTCTTCTTTTCCTTTTGGCTGTTCCCTTTTCTAAGGGGTCGTCACAGCGAATCATCGCATGTTTGATTTGGCATAGGTTTTTATGTCGGATGCCCTTCCTGACACAACCCTCAGCAAGGGACAGAAACACGCTGCTTTGCAACATTCAGCAATGGTTCTTTTACATGACCCTCACCATAGACAGTGAGAGACATGGCTGGCCTTTGATAAATTAACTGATGAACAGCCAAAAAGCAGAATGTGAAATCAGGATGCGGCTGTTCAAAACAACCCATGCTGATAGACAAAAAGGTTTCTAAATTATTGCTGGTGATGCAAAACTATATATAATTATTTGTTGATCAGATTTTTCTTGCAAATTAGGAATTTTTCACTCACTCAATCATTTGCCAAATCAATGAAGTGGAGGAAGAGCAGGGTATCTATCAGGTGCCACTGGGGGCACTGTGAGTTTTGCACCCATGAACCGAGGAAGGTCTGTATCCCTCTGGTCTGAAATGTTATGTTTTCTATTTGGTCCTATTTCTATTTGGAATAAGAGATCATATTCATTTAAAGACATTTGTAATCCGGAACTGTAGAACCATCCAATGAAGTCATCTCTAATGAAATATATATTTAAATTGTCAATGATTATACCTATAAAAAGGCAATTGTATGATTGCACCACTTAATTTTATTGGATTATTTATGTGAGGGTAAGATTATTTTGTTTTGGCCATTTAACACTGCTGGACTGACCTTGATAAGAAAACAAAATGGCCACCCTAAGCGATGGGAGAACCTTTCATTCATTTTCTGAACAGCTTAATCCTAATTAGTGTTGTGGGGAGGCTGGCACCCATCTCAGCCGACTCCAGGAAAGGGCAAGGTACACCCTGGACAGCTCGTCAGGCCAACACAGGGCAGGGGTGTCACCATCCAAAGCTAACTCAGGCCAGGTCTCAACATGTCAGGTTATAGTGTGATATGTCATAAGATACCAACCAGAATAAGGTCAAGCTGTCACATGATGTTGTTGTGGACCAATCAGAGTGGAATGGGTTCTATATAAGTCACTCCAGAACCGTAGTCCTGGTCTGAGAATTTTCTCTCAGAACAACTTCTTTTTCTAATGGCTAAATAAATACCTAGAAAATGAGTTTGGGTCTCGTGACCTGGACATGTTTTCACCACAACACCATTTAATTATATTACGGTTGCCTGTGGCTGCAGTCTCGAGATGTGTGATAGGAGGGTATTGGCAAGAATGAAAGGAAAAGTGTACAAAACGGTGTTGAGACCAGCAATGTTGTATGGTTTAGAAACAGTGGCCCTGGAGAAAAGACAGGAGGCAGAGCTGGAGATAGCAGAGATGAAAATGTTGAGGTTCTCTTTGGGAGTAATGAGGATGGACAGGATCAGGAATGAGTACATCAGAGGGACAGCACATGTAAGAGGTTTTGGAAACAAAGTCAGACAGGCTAGATTGAGATGGTTTGGACATGTACAGAACGGGATATATATATACTGTATATGTGTGTGTGTGTGTGTGTGTGTGTATATATATATATATATATATATATATATATATATATATATACTTCTGAAATGGGGACAGTAAAAGATCAAAACAAAACACTGAATTTGCTTGACTATGAGAGCCAAATACAACTGCAAAAAGAAATAAAATAATAATAAAAAGAACAAACATGCATTTATTGTTTGGTTTATAATTCTCACTTCGCTTTTTCTTTTGCCGTGTTGTTTGTCTCAGCTGCGCTCCGTAGTTCGAAAATTACAGAGGGGTTCAAGATGGCGTCCACCTTGCGCAGAGGACTGTCAGGTAGTAATGTTTTCGCATTTACATTATAGAGCACGCATGCTGATATTGCTTGTCCTGTTTGTGCTCGTATGAGGAATTTAACCTAAACTCTGAATTCAAAAAGATCATACATTTGCTTTCGACATTCGTTTTATAGAGAGGTTACACGAGCATTGCTAGCTGACGTTAGCATCTGCAAACCGAGTAACTTGTTGTCGTGTGTATGTGTTACATGTATCACATGTTATTCGGACCAGAAAATAATTATTTAAGTATAGTATATGAATTTAAACGTACTTTTTTAAAAATTTCCTTTTGTTATCTTTCTTAGGCATTGTGAGACCTCTGACAGTTCTAGGACAGTCCTGCTTTAACCATGCAGTCAGAACTCCTCTGCTTCTTCCTCGCTTCTCCACGTTTGTTCAGCGACAGTTTGGTTTTAAACCACTGTTTTCTCTTAATACCGGTGGTCTTAAACAGCACACTCTACTGCAACGGTAGGGTTCAGAAAGCAGTCAATCTCAAACACAGGAATATACTATATGAGCAAAACAATATGGACACTTGACCATAACAGGGTTGGAAACCAGGTTCTGTTCCACTTTATCATAATAAATTTGTCTCTTCTGAAAAGGCTGCCCAATAGATATTGGAGTGTGGCTGTGGGAATTTGTGACCATTCATCCACAACAGTGTTATTAAAATCTGTGGGTGCAGGTGGGATGGTCATATAAGATCAGGTTTGAGTTTTACTTATAGTGAAGGGAATTGTAACCCAACAGCAGATGACATGCTTCACAATTGTGTACTTTCAACTTTGTGGCACCAACTTTGGGAAGAAGCTACATGTGGGTCCTATGGTCAAGCGTTTGTACGCTTTTGTTCATATTGTGTATATACAATGCACACAATGTGTATGTGTGTGTGTGTGTGTGTGTGTATATATATATATATATATATATATATATATATATGTGTGTGTGTGTGCGCAGATTGAAAGTAGATTTTTATGCATCATGCTTGTCTTCTGTTTACCAAATGCTTCTTGTGTTAATATTAGACATACCGTCTCACAGCCAGGATGCTTAGAACATATTATAAAGTCTTAAGTTTAACTTTATGCTCTATATTGTGGGAACCCTGGATTATACATATACAAGTGCATACACCACTTGTAATGATGCCTACTGAAACGTTTCACAAAACTTAATTTACTCCCAGCTCTCAAAATATTTTCAGGGCTCTTCAGACTGGTATAAAAGCTTCAGCTGATCGGAAAAAATATATATTATTATTATTATTTTGCTCTATTACTGATATGAATAAAACAACATAGCTGTTGCTTTGTAAAGAGTAAAGAAAGTAATGACAATTACAAATCTTAATACGATATTATTCAGTTTAATAAAGTAATGAGGAATCTCAAAATATAACTTTGACAAAGATGGTTATATCACAGACAAATCAGTCCCACTGTTACTAGATTCATTGTAAACAGTTCTGCTTATCTGATGCAGAGAAATTAATTGTGACTTTAATCTACTAAGTAAGAAAAGTATTTCTGCTATCAGAAATTAGTCCATGATAATGATGTGACATTTTTCATATTTAAAGCAGCACATTCAAGTGTTCATTTCTTCTTCCACCAGAGATTTGTGAAGATGTGTTTTATAATTGTCTAGAGTAGTGGTCCCCAAACCACGGCCCGTGGGCCGGATACGGCTTGCCTCCACATTAGGCCCGGCCCCCTGAACAATACCAGCTATAGATTATGATTGTTTGTTTTTTAGTCTGGCCACGCGATCAAGACTAATACACACCCAGAACATAACTTTCTACTCCATTCTTCTGCTGTCTGTGCCCCATCTGAACACTCCCCCCGTGTCAAATAGAACGGAATAATGGTGAAAAGGGTTATGGAAGAGAAAATTTTATTCAGAATGCAGAGTATTTAACCTGCAGTGGACAAACGATTATTATTGTTGTTACAAACAACCTTTTTTTGCATGAATCATCTGTCAAGACACAGTGGTGGTATTCAAATAATGCAATATGCGCCGCGACTCTCTGAAACCCGTCACAAAGACGAGTATGATCGCTTGCAAGGCCAAATGCAAGTAAACAAACTTCCTAAGCTAAAAAGTGGACCGTTACCTCAGGAGAAACCATTTGTATGCCAGGCTCGGCTGAACCAGTCGTCTGTTTGGGCAGCTTTCGGGTTGCTCAACTGATAGCCACCAGCGTTTTGTTTATTTAATTCCTGACTTTTTCTGCGAAGGTCCCGGAAAGGGTTGCTAATATTTGATTATGCGTGGCTTACTGGAAAACAATAAATGTTTACGTTTATGCAGCCCTGCGATCGGTACACTTTTTCTGTTACAAACTGACCTCGGCACCCCATCAGAGAAGGGAAAGTTATGTGGCCCTCGCAGGAAAAAGTCTGGATACCTCTAGTCTAGGAATGACCGGCAATACTTTTCAGCCTATAAATTTTATTATAATTTAAAAGCAAGACAGAAAAGAATGAAAGGACAAACAGATTAAGGGGGAACAAGAAAGGAATTAGTCCTCTAATCATAATAAAAATGTAAAAGATCAAAAGATGGACAATAGGTACATGTTGAAAGGGTATAGCAATCATCAGTCCTCTTTTGTTGTCAGCTTGGTGTGGTCAACCCACCGGCTGGCAACTAATACTAAATTACTTAATGAATACTTTTTTTTTTTTTTATAACAGCTGAAGCAGTCCTTAGCTCAGCATTTTCTCTCTTTATTCTTACTTGCCATGTTAGAAAAGTGGAAATGTTTCTGTCCTGAAGATTCCAGTAAATGAACCTGTACTGGTAGAAGTTCTGACACTTGAGACACCTTCCATGAACATTGAATAAACATTTCTTCATTGAGTAAATCAATTATTAGTGTATATGCTAGTCTTTGTTCAATTATTTTTTTATTTGCTTTAATCTAAACCTGTGATTTGAATCTGACTAAGCTGTTCCCCAAAATGAATCAACACCTTCCATGTCAGGGATTGAAGCGGTGCTGAGGTATCAGGGACACCCTCAGAGTAACCAAGCAACAACCCGAAAGGCTTTGTTGCTAAATCATGCATTGGTTTTCCCATTAGTTTTAGATCCTTAAGTACTGGAACAGCATATCTCTAGTCTTGATGCATGATTAGTTGCACAAAACATCATCCCTTTCTCCACACTTTTTGAGGAGACAGAAGCATGCAGTTGTTTTGAGAGGTGTCTTATGTCTTAATATCTTTTACTGTGCAGAGTCTCTCCACTCGTTCCATCACTGATGCAGCAGACCTGTAGAAATCTAACATATTTTAGTGTGAAGAAGGGCAAGAGGAAGACTGTGAGAGCTGTGGTGGGGAGGTTTCTGAGGCTGCACTGTGGCTTGTGGGTGAGGAGAAAGGTATGGCATGAGACCTCGTGCACATTTCAACTGGTTTCTTCCATTTCTGTGAACATCCACTCAATTTATAATCTAAAACGTGCCCCACAAATTGACAGTAAACAAATATATTGTGACCTGTTTCATGTAAAATATAAATCCTGATTTTCACTTTTGCTTTCACCTCCTTATAAAAAAATATTGTGGATGTGATTGTTGATTTTCAAATCTAATTAAACCATTGATTAATGAGCTGGGGCAACAGAAGAGGGTCCACTTGCATGAATATCATCAACCGGACTGGACTTTCCATGTAGTACTGTAATTTAAATCCTATTTCATTTTTCGTTGAAGCAGCTGTTGATTTAAATGTTGTTGTTTTTAGGCTGGATACAAGAAGAAGCTTTGGAAAAAATCAGCAGTCAGGAAGAAGCGCTTAAGAGAGCACGTATTCTGTAATAAGACTCAGTGCAAAAAATTAGACAAAATGACGACGTCCTTCTGGAAAAGAAGAAACTGGTACCTTAATGATCCTTACCAGAAATATCATGATAGAGTTAACATGTAAGTGTTCATGCTCATGTATATTAAAATGTTCTGTCAGGAAAACTGTTGGGATTTTTTTTTTCTTTTACTGTAGCATAGACCTCTGAGTAGTATTTTAGGTACGTTTATTACCCAGCAGCATAACATAGTACAGTGTCACCCAGAAGTTTCCATACATAGAGGAAATTAATTCGACTACATCTACATGATACGCTCTTTCTTTTTAAACACATTGTGTGTGTGTGTGTGTTTGTCTCTCTCATATTCCTAATACTACACTCGTATTAACACGCCTGGTGTTCCACATGGAATTGCACAATTTCTGTGCTGTGACATCAGAAGGATTTCAGTAAGTTCTTCTTTTGTCAAACAATTTCTCAAAGACTGTCTCAAAAAAATACACAACACCGACGCTCCCCGACTTACGTTTTTAATTGGTTCCGACGCTCATACTGCACTATACATCCATAAATACCATTACTGTATCTCATCAAACACCCCTAAATCAATTATTATAAACATAACATTGTAAAATAATATCAAATACATCAAATATCAACATTCATTTCAAATAAATTAAATTCAAGAAAAATAATTTCAAATAGATCAATTTTAATCAAATTCACTCATCAAATATCAAATATAACCTTTAACATTCTCTATGATACGATCTTTTTACTTGTAAATGGTTCCGATGGTCAACGGATGGTCACTTTACATGAAGCTGAGCCGAGTCCCTTTACATGAAGCTTAAAACAGCCAATCAACGCTTATGATATGTGAGACGCTCAACACCGAAAGTAAGTTTACTTATTTGTGCTTGACACAAAGCGTGGGTTATACAGACTTCCAGTCTTTCAAGTGAGCAAGGGCGCCGTTGAATACTGGTTTAGTACTCAGCCTGCAGTGATGTGAATCACCAGCAGAGCAGAGTTCTCTTTCTTTTCTGGATTTGGGCTTTCATTCATCTTACAACTCTCTTTGTTTAACTGAGTATGCATGGTAGATTGCGCCGATCCGAGCAGATAGTTAATTCATCTCTGTGTATGTGACTTGCATCCATGCTAGTAGGCTTACACTTCTGACCAACCATATTTGCTTAGAGATACAAGAGTCCGCAAAACAGTGTAAACACAAAGATCACAGAGACAACATCTTAACACAAGGGTAATATGCTATATAACTGATATATACAGTATATAAAACGATGTATATATAACTGAACTGGGAAGGAGGGGCACAGTCAGTCTGTTGTTTGTAAACAATGAACGCAGCGTCATTACATCATTGCATCATTACATCAGCGTACTACGTCGGTATGTCTAAACTCAAAATTTGACAATTTTTTTTTTTTTTTTTTTTTTTTGGGAAAAAAAAAAAAATCGAAAAATGGATGAACATAAGTCGGGGAGCTTCTGTACAGACAAAAAATTATGGGCACTTGACCATCAGACTCATATGTACCTTCTTCCCAAAGTTGAAAGCACACTGTTGTGCAGACTGTCTTTGCTGCTGGGTTATAATCTCCCAAGAGGTTCAAAGCATGACTGTCTGTCAACAGCACACACAGTGAGCTCCATGAAGAAATACCTTCCCAATCGGAGTGGGAGAATGTCAGTTGTTCAACGGGATGAACTAGAACACCAACTGTCCCAGGTGTCCCTGACATCAGCGCCTGAGCTTAACAATGCTCTTGTGGATGAATGATTACAAATCCACACTCCAAAATTGAGTGGAGAGCCTTCCCAGAAGTTTTTTAGAACAGCACAAGAGAAAAAAACTTGAGTCCGACCATCAAGAAGCGCATGAGTGTTATGGTCAAGCATCTGTAAAGTTTTGTAAATGTAGCGTATATTCTCTACTTTCAAAAACCGTTTGTGTGTTTATTACACAGCTGATTTCATACTTGGTTCTGAGTAAAATATTCAGCAGTCGGAAATTTTATATAACGGACTGTTACTAGGGAGCACATCATTAGTGGAAGCACTGAAGTAATGTTGAGATCAATAAAGTCATTTAAAATCAATATTAGGTGAGTTGTTGTGTCATAAATGTAGCTCGAGATGGTCATCGCTGAAGAAACCAACTTGTGATTTATTTTGCACTAATGACTGTCTCTCTGTACATCATTAGATAACATTCCTGACATAGCAATAGAAATTAAAAGAAGAGACAGCACTTGGTAAAACGTAATCTTCAAATCTTTACATTAAAATTTTTTTCTACATGCAGGATTTTAGTTTAACGGTTTATAGGTAATTATTTGAAATCAGAGTCACAGGATGATGTAACTAACAAGTTTAGTAATTAACAAGACTAGATAGGACTTTGATACATTCATGTCATTCACTGACAGATTTTGTTGAAGGTTCAAAAAGAGAATAATTATCTAACTCGATGCCTGTGCAGGAAACCACATGAACCTGGATATTTATGTACAGACACCTGAAATACTAAAAGTAATGAGCTTTAATGTCAGACTTCTCCATGGTAGCTTCTATATATATTTTCAACCCTAGCGGCACGGTGGCATAGTGGTTCGCACATCCGCCCCAAAGCAAGAAGGTCCTGGGTTTGAGTCCCAGCTTGGGCGTTTCTGTGTGGAGTTTGCATGTTCTCTCCATGCTTGCGTGGTTTCCTTTGGGTACTCCAGTTTCCTCCCACAGTCCAAAAACATGCACAGTAGGTTAATTGGCTGTTTCAAATCTCCCCTTGGTGGGACTGGTTGTACGAGTGATGCCCTGGCGAGGTGTAACCTGCCTTTGCCCGAAGTTGGCTGAGATGGGTGCCAGCCTCCTCGCCACCCTCATTAGGATTAAGTGGTTCAGAAAATGAATGATGAATGAAAAATTTAACCCATACAAAGTGAGCACATACAGACTTCACAACTGCCACACATTTTTCTTGCTGGTTGGAGACTCGAACCAGCAACCTTATGGTTCTTAACCCACTTCTAACCATGGCTGCCAGTATTCATCATTCTATAATTGCTTTAAAAAAAACACCTATAAAAAAATTTGTAAAATAGCAGCTATCAGCCAAAGATTTTGCACACATATAGATTTTAATAGAGTTTTGATGAGGATTAGCTTTGTACGTGTGCTGTCTTCGCCATTATTATCCAAGCATCAAAATATTGGAAGATGATTTGTGAAAACTTTCAAATGTAATTATGTTAATTTCCATGACATACAGAGACTTTTACGATATCCTGTCCGGTTTTCACAAATATTCTCCTGAATTTATAATGGGGCTACGATGTCCGCAACCTCTATGTGAGGATCATGATTAGTGTGGAGGGTCATGGGATCGAATTGGGATGATCTTGAGGGAACTTGGTGTAATAAAGATAATTGTGACAAAATGTTTGACTGGCAAAAGTTTTGCCAGGATTTTTAAAAAAATGGGACGAGCCATCGGAGGGGATCTTGATGAACTTGGAAATATGATTCTTCCAAGTTCCTTGGATGCGCCCTGCCTCCTTTTCATACCCAACTCGGTCATAAATCATGGAGCTCCATATATGTGTATGTGTGCACACACACACACACACACACATATATATGTATATATGGCGGCACGGTGGCGTAGTGGTTAGCACGTCCGCCTCACAGCAAGAAGGCCCGGGTTCGATTCCCGGCCTGGGCGTTTCTGTGTGGAGTTTGCACGTTCTCCCCGTGCTTGTGTGGGTTTCCTCCAGGTGCTCCGGTTTCCCCCGCAATCCAAAGACGTGCACTATAGGTTAATTGGCCGTTCTAAATTGACCATAGTTTCTCTCCTGCAGCGGCACTGGAACCCAGTCGTATCGGCACTTGCCTTTCCATTGGATCCTTCCGGTGTGCGCTGAGACAGGGGGGGACTTGCTGCTTGGGTAACAGCCTGTCCCTCATCACTCCCTACCCAGGCTCTGTGCACTGGGGAGTATCACCAGTCGGGATACTGGCCAGAGCGCAGCCATAGTCCTTTGGGACTGACGGAGGCCTACGATAGATATATATATATACTGTATTGTGTGTACACACACACACACATATATATATATATATATACACACACACACACATATATATTTATTATTATTTTTTTTTTAAACTGTGATCAAGGCCCCAGTGTAAACCCAAAGTAATATTACTAAAAGTACTTGCGTAGGTTTAAAAAAACAAAAAAAAAACATAACACACACACAATGTTTGTGTGTTTACTGTGGTCAGTGTAAAGAGTTATGGTTATTGAAATAAACCTGTTTCAGACTTGTCTGTCAGAAATGAAATCAAAGAGCCATTTGTATCCTGTCTCCCTTTTTTAATAACTGATGGTGACACACCTTCAGATCCATACAAAGGGTTTGTGACAGAGATTTCTCTTTTTCACATTATTCAACAGCGTAAGTGATATTTTCTGGCCTGCCAGACACAAGTGTATTTTGTAATACATTTTTAACAAAGGGGCTGCAAGCTGTAGTGTTCATTAGGACAAAAGCAAGGTTTAGTCACCCTTTTGAAATTCATCCCCAGCCACATTTTTTTTTTTTATTTCCCCCTTTTCCAAGGTATTTTAACAAACAAATTATTACAAATTAAAATTGTTTTAAAGTAAGAAACATTACTTAAGAAAAAAAAAACAATAGCAAGAACAACTATTAGTCTTTAAAGGCACATCCTGTACATGAATCAAGATTCATTTTACTCAGTTGTCATTTCTGTAATGAAACAGGAGTTAAAATAATTTTCAAAATAAGTTCAGTTCAAATGAATGTTGCTGTGGATTTTAAAGAAGTAAAACGAAGAAACTGGTATTTTAGTTAGTCTGTTTTTTGGATATGTGCCTTTAACTACTAACAACACTGTAATGACATTCAGCGAAATCAGAAAACCCTGAATATGATTCACACAGCATTTAAATGGTTACAGGTACAGAATGCTACAAGAGATTTCATGCACAGTTTGTGCTTTAATTTCTTTTTAAGTTGAAGTGTTAAGTGAACAAATATAATGCTGACTGAATGGCCTTCTGACCTAAACAATGAGAATACTGTAAACCTTAAACCCTAATTCTCAGATTTCAATTCTCTTCCTGACATTTAGATTTTCTTTTGCCATAATCTGTCATTATGTCGGTCCTTTAACACTTCATCTATAACGCTTAAAGTTTGATCAACTACAATAAGATGTAACAAGCTGTACCTGAGAAAGATATCTACTTAAAAAAAACTAACCATCAGTGTGAGAGAACATGGGCTCGATATGGACCTGATAATCCGATAGAGGCTCATTAAAACTAGATTGTCATCATACTTTCCACCTGGTAGAGGCCTTTCCTCATGTTTTCCAGTCTGACTCACATGAACGAAAACAGTGCGGTTTGTTTACGCAGTGTATCAGTGATGGTGAGATTTACAAAATACATATTCCTAGCATTTTTATTAAGCAGTGATATGGTATTGCACTCTGACCAGTGATATAGCAGTTGGACTGCACAGTGTTCGGACTCTATGGAACTAATTGATGCACTCCCAATATGGCTAAATGTGTGAGAATGAAACTAAACGATGCTCAATGAGTAAAGTGCTCCATGTATTGTGTATCTTATAGAACTCGGATCATGAATATTCTGAAGAGTACGGAATCCAGGAGGAGAGTACATAAATTCTGTAATACTGACAAACTCCAGACTGGTATGCAGGGCATTTAGTGACTGAGTTAATGCAACATTACAGTCAACAGAAGTGAGAATTGAACTTAAATGCTTTAAACTGAACTGATGTTTGAAGGTACAGAATCTAAAAGACAGGACAGAACATAAATTAAAATCACTTAATCTCTGAGGCAAACTGTAAATTAGTTATGCTGATTGAGTAATCCAGAATATGCTACTGTAAAATGCCCCCCACCCCCGAAAAAAAAAATGCTACTTAAAGATTCATGAATTTCCTTGGATAAATAAACCTCCTTAAATTGACAATCTGATGTATTTTCTTTTCTTTTTTTTTCCTTTCTTGCATGGTCAACTTTAATTTTTATTATGCCTCATCCCATTATCTGACAACAGCTCAAATAAATAAGCAATTAGCAGTTTAATTGCTTCAGTGTGGCTCAATTTAAATGTTCTTCCACAGAGTCACCTGATGTCTAACAGCATTGCACATTTGTCCTGTACTTTAAATCTACATGATTAATATATTCATTGCCATACGATTTTTGGTAAAATTATAAGCCTGCATGTAAAAGTCAGTCTCACTTGGTATAAATAGACATTTGCCAGAATCTGCTTTACTCAGAGACATTTTAAACTGATGGGAGTTTTGTCAGTGTTAGTTGACTGACATCATCAATGTGCTATGGGCTACACATCCCGAAAGGACAATGGTGTCACGCCCACTTGAGTGCACTAAATGTCAAGTAGCCATGTAAATGTCCACAAAAGAGTCATTGCAGTACCTCCAACAGTGAGCATAGTGGCTACTGTACAATGCCTAGGCGCTCAGAGACAAATGTTGGTCTTGTGATGGACCGACAGAGGGACATGCATGCTTCTGTCTCTCCCAATGTCATCCAAATAAAATGAAGCAAACATACACTCTTCACATACACTAAATATGTACAACACAAACTGTTTAAGAGTCTTCCAAATAGTGCCACATACATGTGCTACCTTCATAGAAACCTATCCCCTCTGGTGTCAAAGATCAGATGCAATAAGGTCGTACGCCGCTTTGGTTACCTCATTAGAGAACGAGGCTGCTTTAAATATTTGATCTTTTGTCTGCATCACTGTCCAGTCCCCCCCCCCTCCCCTCCCCGTTTTCTGTGTCCTCATGTTGCAGCTAAGGCAGCTAAAGCACTCTCACAGCGTATGCACAGTCACATGGCCTCAGGGTTTGCTGATAGGGTGTTCTTGGATCTGGATCTGGTGAGAGGTCTTAAAGCTCTAGGAGGAGGCTTAAGAGAAGAATGGGGAAGAAGGGATGAGGAAAAGAGAAAACAAGGAAAGAAATACAGAAAAGGACAATGAAATTCATATAGAGACCGTGCCAAAACATATCAGGAATATCATCATCTCACTTGTGATCATGTTTATTTTGCACAAGTGTATGAAGTCAACTCCAGACTATTTACATTACGACTTGGACTGCAGTACAGTACTATAATTTATATTTAGGACATACAACAAAAATGGAATGTCTATATTTTAATAGCTTCCTATTTTATTATTTTAGTATCTCCTGCACAAAAAGTTCTTGCATTCTAACTTATCAGCAGAAGCTATATGTCTCCAGGTCCAAGTGAATAAATAAGTAAGTAATCTATCACCTGTATGGATTTTTTTTCCCCTATTAATGGCATATAAGAAGCCAGAGTCAGTGCATGCAGTCACGCATCACACAAAATTCTAGTTACAAGTTAGTCTGCAATGCTCAGATGACAGTAAAGTACTGTAACAGCAAAAAACCCAAAGGTAACAACGAGACCACAGGTGTCAAACTCGAGGCATGTGGGTGAGATCCTCATTTGGTGAGATCCTCATTTGTGGTGGGTGAGATCCTCATTTGGCCCACGAATGATTTTAAAGTATATGATTATCATACATTCTTTGCATCAACCGTTACCATGAAATGTACATCATCATTCATCCCCTGCATAGTGCCAACCTATTTAATGTAAATAGAATAAAGAAAAGAGGACAAATGCCTGATCAAAATAATCCCTTTTGGAATACATGTTCAGTGATTATTCACCCCTCAGCGACCTTGAAATTTAGTGATGTGGCCCTCAGTGAAAATGAGTTTGACACCCCGGCATTAAAGAATAATTTCTTTTGTTTAATGACCCACTGTAGCAAAAGGCTGCTATATTCTTCTTCAAAAACTGTGTAATTTCTGTGAGTTTAAAACACACAGCACTGTTGTGAAAACCTCCCAGTAGCTTTAGATGGATTGGCCTATGCTAGAAATCATGCTGATTAGTGATTCAGCGAGTTAGTAAATAACCAGGCCATCAGCACCCCATTAGACACACCACCCAATAGCTATCTAAAGAGGGGCTACCTCTGGGGCACGTCTCTTAAGCAGGCTGGGTTGGGCTGGGTTAGCTGGGATGCCACCCTCTTTTTCACTGTCCATGGGCACCTCTGGGGCCTCAGATGTAGGGGGTACAGTGTTATCCTTGAAAGACTCAGGTAGCAAAAGAGGCTGGCTTGGATTGCTGATGGATCTTGGTAGTGGAGTAGGTTTGTGGATCAAAGTCGAAGAAGTCTCCATGGAAGCACACTGCTCCACATTCAACATCTCAAACTCAGTTATGTCAAACTCTGGGCCTGCACCGTGACAATATGGACATCACAGCAATCCTTTGCATCTGCGCGTGTATGTTTCAGAGCTATAAGTTGCATATGATATTCTTTGTAGTGAAATGAAAGCACAAGTATAATCAATGCCTACATTTGGAGAGTGTAAAGCAACTGCATGAAGAGCAGACTTTGACATCAAAAGCAGGAGCATTCTGGTGGTGAATGGATAGTTTATCTTTAACTGCGTTCAATTCAATATACCTTCATAACTAAAAATAACACACAAGGAGCAAATGAGTGTATGAATGATAAAGACTATGAGGTACATAAATATTCTTCATTTTAACACCTCCTTGAGCTCATGTTGGTTAATATAATAGGATTTTAATAACAACAATAGCACTGTGGATATCTCATGATGATTACATAGTATCACCCATCACTTATTTTATAGCTGATTTATCCCCACACTGCTGCAAGGGGCCATTGATGGGCTAGAAGACATTGTGAACACTGTGTTCCCCTTTAAGTGAAATATTACCCCGTCAATCCCATGCCATTCTGATTTTACGTAATAATTGCGATGATTTTTAAGCTTTATAGTTCCATCATTAAAGCAATTAATTTGATATGTGAATCATATGATGAATTAACAGTGTAATTCAGTAAACTGAGTAATTTCAGAATGATGCATTTTGTTCTTATCTTCCCTTTTCTTGCTTTTTCTCCTGTCTCTGAAGGCTGTTTGATTCAATTTAATTAGGAGTCTTGAATCTATTCAACTGTATAATAACAGGTAGATTTTGGTTAGCTTGGGAGGTTTCCAACAGCAGCTAAAAAGTTGTATATTTAAATGATAACAATAATAATGTTCCTTTTAAATAAGTTTTGAAGATTATTAATCAATTAATTATTCAACCACAAAAATAACTGTCGTTGCACAGAGCAGTTTGTTCTACCAGCTCCTATTTTCGATATGGTTCCGATGTAGGCCGGTTCCGTAGTCAGTGGGGAAAAAAAACACCCTTTTAGACAGATTTTTCACCTGTTGTGTCCATAGAATATTTGTGAGTCCGTCTCAGAGCCATGCATCAGTAAAAAAAAAAAAAAGATGAGCTAAAGTAAAATAGCCTGATTTCAGTACAGTACCCCAAAACTTGGAGAATGTTTTGCTTGGTAACTTAGCAACAGTAAATATTCAAGATTAGATGGTGGACACAAATCCTCATTCTTTGCAGGGAAAATGTTTTAGTATAAAATTCCTTCATTCCAAATTTTGTTGTGTTTTTTTGAAATAAATTGTTTTAGTTCACGGTATGGCAGGGCTTTCCGTCATCATGTCTTTCTTTGCTCACAGTATATGAGCGAATATCCTAGTCATAGAGTAACCAATCAGAACACTCGACTGCTCATATCTGATGGGCATTAATATAATAACTAGAAATATACTGAATAATGCATAAAAATATCAGGCCAACATGCCACGGTTCTCAATTTTGACACCTAAGTACTTTTGACATACTTATATGCAGCACAAAGCTCTTGGCTATGATTGGTTCATAATACTTTACCATATATTAACACTTCCTGCTGACATATTTCTTCTACTGTATTTTACAAAATCTCTCTCTCTCTCTCTCTCTCATAATCATCAGTGCACTTTATATAAGGAATGTTAAAGACCAAAAGTAACAGACTTCTGACAACTGTTTGTAATGGCTTACTGGCACACAAAAAAATTAAATCCTGGTGTTTATTTGAACAAAGAAGCATATTTTAGCGCATGTAATAGATACATAGTATTTTACTTACAGCTGCTCCATGTGACGTCATACATGGGGTTTTACTTCCGGCTACAGAACTCGCGGATTATCTCGATTAGTGGGAAGGCCCAGAACCGAACCCCCGCGAATGACAAGGGCCTACTGTAATGATTAAACTGGACTTTTGTTCATCTCTGCACTTGACTGCCAGTTTGCACATAATGTACATATGTACTGTAATGTATGTGTGTGTGTGTGTGTGTGTGTGTGTGTGTGTGTGTGTGTGTGTGTGCGTGTGTGTGTGTGCGTGTGTGTGTGTGCGCGCGCCTATGTTTTTTTAACGATATATGCCTTCATTTAAGTTTGTGTTTTTTGTAGGATAAGTGTGTGCTCTTTTACTGCAATGCTGATGGAAAATGCAAATTTCCTTCTGGGATTAATAAAGTATAAATTTATCAATGTAATATAGACAATTTAATGTCTGGTACTCGTATTGGTTTATAAATACTAATATCATGTATAAAACACATTCTACAGAAAGGTGGGCCCAAGAAATCTCACTCATTTGCACCAACAGAAGAGTACAATAAGGTTTTATTTTTAAATCACTCTTGTCCTTTTTCAAAAAGAAGTGTTCCCTGAAAAATCCGGTCTGTGCAAGGCATAGTTTGCAGATTTTAACTTAAAATGGTGGTGTTGGATAACACTGAACAAAACTTTCCATCTTCAGTAATGTTTTCACGGACACATTTCCACCTAGTTATGCAGTGCTGCTGTATACACAGTAAGCCACCCGGTGCACAAACTCCAGCACAAAATCCCACCAATTCATCTACTTTCAACAAAACTGTTACCTAAAACTTATCAATGTTCGCTGCTAACAACTGCAAACGTTACCTGTTGCGATCATTACTACGAAGGAAGGAATTTACGGTAAAAGAAATCTGACCCAGCCTAACAAAGACAATCCTTGATTATTTTAGGTAGAATGGGATGTGTTTCTATATGAAGACTTTGATGAAGGGATCTTGTTGTGAATGTTACTGTACAGGACGGAACAAAAATAACGCTCTCTACTGGTAAAAATCCATTGGTTTGTTGAAGTGGGACTTTCTGTCCTCTTGTGATCTATGTTAGCTTTTACAACAGAGGTCTACTGGCCTCCTAGCATGAAGCAACTAGGAGACCAAGACCTCCTGGCTGGGGCGCTAGTCCATTGCTGGTTACCTTCCCACCAGTGTTCCTATTCAGCTAAATTGGTGCAAATTATTTTAGATTGGTGGAAGGAATTATTGGCGTTGCACCAGTAATTTTTTCCCGTTTTTGTTTTGTTTTAAATTACACAATCTACAACTTGTTCGTAAGTAATGTTAAACAGCTGTCAACATGTTCAGCATCTATCAAAAATGGAGCCCCCACCCTGCAGGAAGGGGATAACCCCTCCCGCACTCTCCCAGTGCTTCTTGCCGTCAAGCAAGCTACACCGTCATGGTTGACTTGTTCACAGCCAATGTCCCCAGCATCTGAATTATCTGAACACAGTATTGGCTCAAGCTCAGTTCTCCTTAATGGGAACACTGCTTCCAAATGTCTTTGCACACTGAGGGTCTGACATGGATTCGAACCTAAAAGCCCAGCTCCCTAACCACGACACCACTGGCCCCGATGATGACTGTTTTAAATTTTTCTTTGAAAAAAATTAGAAACCATGAAGACTACAACAACAGCATTGCTCACACTGCTGCGTTATTTCATGAATCTTAGGAATATTGGTGATTTATCATAATAATATCTAAAGAAGAAACTTCACAGACCTTTTTAAAATCTACACATTTTGTGCCCATTTTCTGGAAAATGTGTCATAATAATTTTACTTTGTACTTTCTTTCACATAGAATGTATCCTGTCATTACACGTTTTAAAAACCCAGGTGTCCTGCACAGCACGCGGTGCTGTCGCTGAGGCAAAACCAGACTTTCTCTAGTCGATAGTCAAAATTGACTGAGAGAGGCCTACTACTACTAAAATGACATATATTAAAACAAGATACTTTAAATATATGTGAAAATTTTCGGGAAAAAAATGTTTGGCAAGAAATAAAGCATTTTTTTATTATGAAAATGAAAAAGAGTGCAATAATAGCTGTAGTCATAGTATAAGGGCATATTTTGATAAAGCTACTGAGAATAACGTTAAAAATGATTAAAACCACAATATTGTGTGTGTGTGTGTGTGTGTGTGTGTGTGTGCGCGTGTGTGTGTTCACCCCACATCATGGGTTTAATGACGTATTAAAATTTTACAGATTATAATCTGCAGCTCATAACCAGGTCTGTACCAATACTGCACAACCTTAGCAGCCATGTACTTTCTATACTCTATACTTTTTCTATACTCATTTCCATAACTGACAAGAGGCAGCGTGGTCGTTTAGTGGTTATCACTCTCACCCCACAACAAAAAGATCCTGGGTTTGAGCCCATCGCTTGGTGACAGTGTTTTCCCCATGACTGCATGGGTTGCCTAAACACAGTTAATTAGGCTTATTGGATATTCTCGAGTAGCCCTGGATGTGAAAGTGATTGTGTGTACTGCCCTGCAATGGTCACTCTAAGGCAACTGGGATGGGCTCCATCCTCACCATGACTAATAAAAGATACAGCGGTTCAGAAAATGAAATGCAATGAATATCCATAAAGATAAAAAATAGTGTGATTTGTGACAGTGAAATATAAGACAGGGTATGAAGCAACAAAACTTCTTCTATCATCACCAAGTATATATTGGCATATCACATGACCCTAATTTTGCACATATTTTTGCCTAATTTTGCACTGTTTATTATTGATTGTTGAACTTTACCAAGCCTCCAGTGCTCGAATCTTGACACGAAAAGGCAATGGTAAAGATAGAAAATATAAAAATTAACTGTAATGAAATTAGTGGATAAATGGACTTACTCTTACTGTAGGGAGCCTCTGATTTGCTGCGCATCATGGCACGAGTTCTGTGCTGACCCGGTGCAGACTGAGTGGTGACTGAACCAGAACTCTTTGTCTGACCCTCAGAATCTATGGTGGTCAGGTCATGCATGCTGAAACTCCGGAGGCGATCTGACAGCACACCCTGGCCCTGTGATAGAAATGTCAGGACAGGTTTTTCTTTTTAATTTTTTAATTTGCATATGAGTGAGATAAAAAAAAACACACACACACACAACAAACCCAATACAGTATTGCTTTAAGAACAATCACATGTCCTTTATCCGCTCAGATAAAATAACCGGAACCGGCAATGAGAACATTGTTCCAAGTCTGAGTTTAAGTGTAAATATTAGCAAATATAGTGGGGCCGGTGGTGTAGTGGTTAGGATTCTGTGCTCATGATCGGGAGGTTGTGTTCAAATCCCAGTTAGACCCCCACTGTCCACTAACCATAAGTGTGCCTCTGGTCACCCAGCAGTATAAATGGGTACCAGTAAAAATATACTGGGAAGGTAACCTGCGATGGATTAGCGTACCATTCAGGAGGAGTTGTACTCCTAGTCACTTCACGCTATGGAAACCGGGTATAAGCACCGGCCTGATGAGCCACTATGGCTCGGGTGTAAAAAGCCCAAACGATTATTAGCATATACTACACAGGGAGGCGGCACAGTGGCTTAGTGTTTATCACTCTCGCCTCACAGCAAAAAGGTCCTGAGTTCAAGTCCCATGGTCAGTAAAGGCATTTGTGTGTGGAGTTCATGTGCCCTGCTTTCCTACCACAATCCAAAAACATTAGGTCAAGTACCAGAGAACAGGGTCTGCAGATGGCTTTTAACCCAGTCAGTTAAAACATATATCGCAACAGACCCAATGTGACCCAATGCACCACGTAATTGGCAGAGTGGATAACACCAAAATCAAAACGGCAGACAAAAACTCAGATTTTGTCACAAATTAATTGAAGCACGGAGTGTGATCACTCTTAGTTTTAAAAATAGAAAAAATGAACAATGAAAATCTAGGTTTAGTTTGTCAGGGAAGGTTGAACATCAATACTAATATATGATATGTACTGGATACTTATATAAGGTGACTCAAAAAAATGGGAACTTTTTAACAATACGATATTTTATTTATAGTCATTGAAACCTTAAAACATGCCATTTAAGAAAAACTGACTACCCTTTCATTGCGAAGTATTTACTTGTTCAAGGTCACTGTCTCACAGTGTTGCCACTTGCTCATGTCCAGCAATACGCAATTCAAAAATTCCCTTTTTTTTTTTTTTGGGTCACCCTGCATATGAGATAAAGTGTCTCATCGAAATATAAAATTGTGCTTGGAAGTTTGTAATCCTCAAACATGATCAGTCCCTGTTCTTTAAATTACACTCACACCTGATTGTCAACCAGTTCAGTTAAAAAAGTGACAATATTTGCGCCTTCAAAATTACTACTATCCTAGAGGTTCATATATTTTTACCTTTGTTTCCCTTCACCTTTCATGTGAGCTACACAGAAGGTACTGTGGTGCTTTGATTCTGTAGGAAATCATGTACGTATGTGTTTGTCTGTCCGTAGTCTACGAGTACGCATACGGTCCTAGCAAGTTAATACAGCATTTCACCATAAGTATTCGGAAAAACAACATGGCGTCAGCAGTGTGAGTATTTTTCCTCACAGACCGTTTATGAAATCCCAGAGAATGCAATTTTCTCTCAACAGTCCTCTTAGAGAAAGTTCTGTCTCTGTTGTTGTTGAAAATGTTGGTTATCTCTGATAATGATTGACGGTGATGCAAGTCGTCTGCCGTCACGAGCCTTGAACAAACGAGGCCGTCCACTTCTTGGCTTGTTTTCCGAATTTCCCCGCTCAAAATATCTATCTAAGAAACTATAAACGGTGCTAGAAGGTAATCCGACAATTCTCACTATTTCAGACCGTTTAACTCCACCTTCAAATAGTTTGATGATCCCTTCTTTGTCACACTGTGATAATTCTTTCGATCTGCGACCCATGTTGTTTACGGTCTAAGTTTAGCAGAAGCAGACGACCGATGACGTCATGCATTTCGCCACGTGATCGTCATGTGATCAATTGGACACTGTCAAATTTTCAAGTCGATCTGTCTGTCTGTCTTCCTTTCGGCTTTTTCCCTTTTACTTGAGAGTCGCCACAGCGAACCATCTGATTCGCACGTTTGATTTGGCAGAGGTTTTTACGTCGGATGCCCTTCCTGTCACAACCCTTTTAGCAAGGGACAGAAACACGCTGACGACTTTGCAGCTACTCTTTACGAAAGTCAGCAATGGTTCTTTTACATGCCTCTCACCACAGACAGTGAGAGACATGGCCCGCCTTTGATAACCCTGTTAGCTGCACTGGGGGAAATTTTCAAGTCGATCTATCACGTATCAAATGTACTGCGCACAAAATCATAGCGGGTTGATTGAACTGCATTTTTCTGTTAAACGGTTTTTCCGAATACCTATGGCGGAATGCTGTACCTTGCGCATGAGCTATTATATTGTTCGTGTTATTAGACATTTGTACCAAAGTAATATTGCGATAGTCATTACATTTACATAGACAGGACCTTCCCAAAAAGTCTAATAGTGAGATCTAATTAGATCAACACAAATATAACTTCATCTTCAAGATAGACAGAGCATGCATGTGTCTGAAGAATACACCAATGACATAGTAAATAATATCATGACAGTAATGTTATTGATTGTATTAGCGTAAACATGTCATTCAGGTAACATGATGCAACCTAATATTCGGCCCTTTTATACAACAACAAGGATCTGACATTATGTCTGCCAGTTGCTGCCATATAAAACTTTAGTCATCTTTTTATTCGAGTCGATCCTTTATTTAAGATTTTCAAATATTACAGAGTAATGAAAGTGCAATTTTTATATCATCGTGATTTACATATTTACAACATTATTTATGCGTTACTTTATTTTTTTTTGTCTTTTAATTGCAGATTTTATTCTTCAAATATTCTCTCGTCACTCACATATATACAATATTAAATCATTTCCTTCGATATACCTATAAATGATCAAGTATTATATTTTTGCTTCACATGTCAAAGTGGGTTGTCTTTATCTACTTTTAGGACTTCTGGAAAAATCTAATTATGTTTAAGGTCATATTTTATATGTTCGGTCAGAATGTTTTTACAAACATTGAAGCACCATATTCTACACTGCCGTTACTGATGTATCAACAAAACTAAACAAGGTTGTTGTTACCTGTGTCTTTGTTGAAATGCAACGATTATGATAGAAGAAGAAGAAGAAGAAGAAGATGAAGGTCACCTTAGTGGCAGCCATCACTGCAGCTGTAGCAGCCACATTCAGGCTTTTCCTTCCGAAGTGCATCAGGGTGTCATAACTTTTGTCCTTTGCTTGGCACAGGTATTCATCAATATCCTGGAAAATGCACATCATGAAACAATTGACTTACCATATGGTGTGAGTCAGGCAAGTAAAGTCACTATTAGTGATAAATCCTAAAGAGCATTTCTCATTCATGACTATTTCCTCCTTGCGTTTTCTCATCAAAGTGCCAGATTTCCAAAAAAGTGCAAGCTTTTGTTTTTGACTTTCTTTTTTTTTTTCCCTCTATCAGTGCCCTTGCACTCTTCCTCCACTGCAACCATGACGAATATCCTTCCTCAAAAAAGCAAGAGAAATGTTTTGGAGAAAGTATAGTATAATTTCCAAGCACTGCTCATCGACCGGGACCATTTCATCCAACACAACACAGGAAACAGGGTCAAGCACATAGGATAAGCAATATGAGTCTTCAGACTTCCCCCACACCCACCAACCAAAAGTGTGTTCCAGATGTTTCAATCATCACTGAATTTTTGGTTACTTTAGAACATTGTGTGGAACTCATCTTTACTGAGGGCTACAGCCCTAAATTATGAGGAAATTGTGGGTTCAACAAAAGTGCCACGTGAGCGACGCACCATTGATAATGAAAAAGCAGCTAATCATTGAGTTGCTTTTGAAACGTCAATAACAAAACAGAACTTTGATATACGGTACTGTACGTCATCATACATGCTGTACGTCGTCCGTCCCTCTGTCCTCTGTCCTTCCGGCGGACATGTACACATGGAAACCCTGTCTTATTCTTTTAAATTTTTAGATTGTGACAAAAGAAAATTGTGTACTTTACATGTCAAGACTAGGATTGCATGTTTGGTTATGTCATTTTTAATCCCTTCTATAAACAAGTTATTATAAAAATGAATTCATTTCGTAGGATAGGTGTAAGGGGACTTGTCAAATAAATGAAATCGTATGGGAGATCTGCTTTTAGGCAGTGCCTAAATCTTTATATTAGTTAATGCAAAGAATGCATAATAATCATATACAGGGATCCCTGAAAATCTCTGTAATCTCTCCATGACCACCAAATTCTGCGAAGTAGGATCACTCCCCCAACTTCCCCTGACTGACGTATACATACATGTATACAGTATGTGTATATCTGTCTTCCTTTCGGCTTTTTCCCTTTTACTCAGGAGTCGCCACAGCGAATCATCTGATTCGTACGTTTGATTTGGCAGAGGTTTTTACGTTGCATGCCCTTCCTGTCACAACCCTTTTTAGCAAGGGACAGAAACACGCTGACGACTTTGCAGCTACTCTTTACGAAAGTCAGCAATGGTTCTTTTACATGCCTCTCACCATCGACAGTGAGAGACATGGCCCGCCTTTGATAACCCAGTTAGCTGTGTATATAATATATATCAATAAATACATATTCAATGCTATAAATGCTTATAATAACAATTAAACATTAAAAAATAATGCACAAGATGTAAATAAAATATAAATACACACACATACACATGCATGCACGCAGATGCACACCTCATAAAAATGCAACTAGTTTTGATGGGAGGTTTTCAGTTGTTTTTTTGTTTTGTGTTTGTTTAGGAGTTGTTGGGGTTTTTTTTTTTTTTGCATAATTGGCCTTGTTTTTGCACCATTTCCTTAGCTTTTTCTCCTATTCTTCCTTAATTTCCTTATTTTTAAATTTTATGAATATTTAAAAAAAAAAAAAAAAAAAAAACGCGATGTACTTAAGCCACTTGAATTGAAGTGCGAAGTAGCAAGGGATCCCTGTACTATAAAAGCTCTCGCAGGCCACATAAAATGAGTTGGAAGGCCAGATTTGGCCCACGGACCTTAAGTTTGACACCTGTACCATACAAAGTACCATCTTGTTTTTAAAAACAAAATAAAAAGAATCAGGTGAAAGTGAACAGATATTCAGAAGTGTACCTTTTCTTTAGAGGACAGTGTCGGGTGGACAAATTTCCTATAGAGCACACTGGATCCCTTTGTGTAAGGTGAAAGTAACCATACCATAAAAGCAATTTTGAGCTCATAGTAAAATGGAAGCCTTCAAAACAAAGAGATGGGTCATGTACAGGCATCATCATATCACACACTTTAGCATCCAGCATAACCAACAACATATGATCAGGGGCACAGTTTCAATGGGAAATATGAAGACGGGCATTGCTTCACTTACCAGCACAAAAATAAATCTGTGATCACTTCAGCTGTCGTGAACAGTGCAAATATTATCCAGTACATCATCCATTTTACCTGTTGAAATTTAGATAAAAGAAATATTCTAAAGAGTGTTATGAGACCTGAACACCGGAAAGTAGGAGAGGTGGTACATGAGAGTGTATGAAAAATCACTGTCGTTCATACTCACATATTCTCTGACATCTTTTGATTTGACAGCTTTATATGACGAGTATGCAGGGTAAAGGGTCCCAAATATGAGCCTGTTAAGCACAAATAAAACAGCTAGATCCCTAGTACAGAAACCAGTGCAAGCCTGTGCATTATAATCTTGAATTGCAAAATAATGAAAACAGTTGTTTGCATGAAACATGGCCCAGTTTCCTCTTGTGTGGCACGGTGGTATGGTAGTTAGTATATCTGCCTCACAGCAGGATTACATAAGGATTACATAAATAAAAAGTAGACTTATATATTTAAATATACGCCTTTTAGCAGCCTAATAGGCTTACTAAATATGTTACCGTTATGTTATACTGATATGCTAACTAATGTTTGTCAATTGCCAATATTTATAAATTAGTTCTAATGTTGATGTGAGAAGCATGGTAGCATAGCGGTTAGCTCAGCCGCCTCAAAGAAAGAAGGTTCTGGGCTTAAGTCCTAGGCTCGGCAAGGGTGTTTCCATGTGGACTTTGATTGTTCTCCCCATGCTTGTGTGGGTTTTCTCCTGGTTCTTCGTTTTCCACCAACAGTCCAAAGACATTAGATTAACTGGTTGTTCCAAATTGCCACCATGATGAGTGTAAAGTGTGAATAATTGTGTGCGTAGGCCCCGCAATACTCAGGCTCCAGCCTCCCTGTCATCCAAATAGGATTAAGCAATTCAGCAATTGAAGGAGTAAGTGAGGGTTTTTGTTTTTTTTACCCAAAGACCTGTTTCCATATTATGAATGTATCAGAGAACATCTAGAAGCATCTGCTATTTGACCAAAAGCAAATGTATGTTACTTTTCAAATGGCACGTTATAATGCGATATGTAAAAGTGTTTCTCGACCTATAATAATCAAAAACAGCTATTTTACAAGATGGCCATGATTTCACCTTAAGGACAGTGTTCTGTTTTCTAATTCATCTCTATTCAAATCACAGGTGCAGTACTTATTAAAAATCCATGCCTTCTACGTTGCTAGATATAAGATGACACTGGAAAAGTTTTGCCATACACTTTAGACAGGTTGCCAGTCTACCACAGGGAGCGCAGACAGAGACAGACACCCATTCATACATATGGGAAATTTTAAAATAGCCAGTTAACTAAAAATAATCTTTGGACTGTAGGAGGAAACCAGACAAACTGGAGGAAACCAGAACCTCCTGTGGGACTGTCGGGTGAGAGTATTAACCACTGCACCATAGTGTGGACCAGATAGAAGCAAATAACAAAAAATATGCTGTTAAAGTCATTACATTTTTACTACCATTTGCACTGCAGCATAAAATCAAAAACAAATGACAAAGTGTATACAGTAATAATATTACATAAATTTAAAAAGGCACATATTCAAATATAAACCTTTTAGCAGCCTAATAGGGTTACTAAGTACAGTATGTAATAGTTATGTTATACTACTATGCTTACTAATGCTTGTCAAATGGCAATATTTATATTAGTTCTAATTTGAAGTGGAACGGTGGCATCGTGGTTAGCACAGCTGCCTCACAGCAGGAAGGCCACGGGTTCGAGTATGGGCCAGGTGAGGGCATTTCTGCGAGGAGTTTCCATGTTCTCCTCATGTTGGCATTTACTCCTGGTTCTTCCAACACCACAAAGACATGGACATTATTCTAAATAACTATTCCGGGGTTTTTTTTGTTTGTTTTTTTTTTTGTTTGTTTGTTTTTTGGGGTTTTTTTGCCCATTAGAGTGAATAATTGTATGTGTTGGCCCTGCAAAGGACTGGTGAGCTGTTCTTGATGTACCCTGCTTTTTCCCAGTTTCGGCTGAGATAAGCACCAAACTAGTTGGGCTAAGCAGTTCATCAAATGAGTTAGTGAGTAGTTATAATGCAGCCTCGAAGAACCAGAACGGGCCATTTTCCATTTTTTGATGGACCATTCGGGCCCTCAGTCATTTTACCCAGAATCAGAGGTGAATCCTCTCAGTCTTAACCCACTATGTGCTGAAGATATTGAGAGGATTCATCTCTGGTTCTGTGTAAAAATAAAACAACTTTGAGAGCCAAAGTGCTCCATCAAAAAATGTGTGATAGCCTGCTCTGGTTCCTAGAGGCTTAAGCTTGCCATGTACTCCAATCCATTCAGTGGGTAAACTCCAATAGTATAACACTTTATTATTAGATCCAAAATTAGGGATGCACATTTCCTGTTGATACTGCATTGTAATCTTAGTTTACTGCTCTACATTATGAATATACTATATGAACCCCCACATCAATTGCATACAATTATGGACTCATTATGTTACAACTTCAGGGGACATGGTGGTAAAGTTGTCAGCACTCTTGCCTCACAGCAAGAAGGTCCTGGATTTGAGCCATATGGTTGGTCAGGGTGTTTCTCGGTGGAGTATAAATGGTCTCCCCATACATGGATGGGATCGTCCAATTACTCCGGTTTATCCGACAAACCAGAGACATGCACTTTTGGTCAACTAGCTATTCCAGATAAGCCCATTTAAGAATGGATGTTTGTTCAAAAGAATAGAATATGTAGAGGACTTGCAACCCTTTCAGGTAAAAACATGCATTGGAACAGAAACCACAAAAGTGGCCAACGCATCATGGGTGTTAGTCCACAGCGAGTCTGTATCAAGCAAAGACTGACCAACACTCTTACTGATAGCTACATGTTTAAAGTCATTTTCATTCATTGATTTACTTTATTATTTATTTTAATCATATAAAATAGACAACTCAATTTATTGACATTGATGTTCAATTACATTCATCATTCGTTCATTCATTTGAACCACTTAATCCTCATGGATTAAGACTGGAGCCTATTTCAGCCAACTCTGGTGGAAAGCAAGGTCTATCCTTACTAGCTCACCAGTGCATCGAATTGCCAACACACACACACACACACACACACACACACACACACACACAAGTCCATTCACACTGGCACCTAGATGAAATTTGGAAAAGCCAATTAGCCTGATTTGGTCGAGACAGTGGTACAGTAATAAGCGAGTTGGTTTGCTACTGGGTACAGTACTCCTGTTTTAAACACTCACATCAGGCTAAATGGCTGTTCCAACTTGCCCCTAGGTGTCACTGTGCAGGTGAACAGTTGTGTATGTTGGCAAACTATCCAGGGTGTACTTCGCCTTCGCCCAGACTCAGCTGGGACAGATACCAGCCTACCAGTGACCCCAGTAGGATTAAGCAGTTCAACAAACAAATGAATAAATAATGAATTGTCTGCATGTCTTTGATCTGTAGGAGGAAACTCTGGTACCTAAAGAAAAATCCATGCAAACACAGGGAGAACATAAAGCCTTCAAACATAAAAGCAACTTCCAAGCCCAAAATCAAATCCATATTTTTTTTTTTAGATGTAGATGTGCTAACCATTACACCACCATGCTGCTTAATAATTTATTTTCAATTAGATAGTATAATGAAAAGATACCATATTGAAGATGCAAACCTGATTAAGGAATACATTAAATCTGTGACATGTTATAAAACACAATTACCCAAACATCTACTCCCAGCTTGCAGCTTCTTTTCTGATGTTTGAACAATATATTTAACAGATTGAAATACAAATCTATATATTTAATAGCATGAATACTAGTAAGGAGCATTAAGAGTGAGCACAAAGCTGCTTTTGCGCTGTTCTACGAGTAAAAAAGTCCACTTGTTCCAGTTGTACCTCTGTGAAGAAAGCCTTAAAGCTTCTGAGTGAATCAAAAAGATTTCCCAGTAAAAACTTTTAATAATTTAATAACTCTTTGCCATCTCAAATGGAGGGTGGAATGGTGGTTAGCACATCTGCCTGACAGCAAGATGGTCCTAGGTTCAAGTGGCGGATTCAGGTGTTTCTCTGGTGAAACTGCATGAACTCCGTCCGCTTGCATAGGTTTCCTTTGGGGGCTCTGACTTCCTTCCACCGTTCAAAAACATGCACACTTGTGAGATTCCCTCTTGGTGTGAGTATGAGTGTGAATGTTTGTGCATGTATGTTGACCTAGTGAGCTGTTCAGGGTGTACTTTGCCTTTACCCAACCTCATGCAAGATAGTTCCAGCCTCCCCATGAATCTAGCAGGACAAAGCGGTTCCTGAGTACTGTATGTCTAATGGTTCTTTCATACTGTGTGAAACTGAAGATGCTTCAATGCTAACCATGTAGCATACGTACAGCTGCAGCGCCCCCTATCGGCAAAGTAGTTCTTATAAACTTTGGATTTGGTCTGATCAACAAGAATGACTTTGTGAAACTGAAATTTCTGATATTATACCTTCACTTAGTGTAGTCACTTAACCGTAAGGACATTTGCTTAGCAAGTACTGTATATCAAAGTAACTCATTAGGTTATTAGTTTAATGATACAAATATTTTTATTATTTTATTTTAGGAATTTTGTCTGGAAGACAACATTTCTAGGGCAGGTGTCTAGTGTGTAGTTTCCAACCCTCTTTACGACCCTGATTATTTTCTAAGTTTATTCTGCCTCCTTGACATAAATAGCTCAGACACCCGAACATTCATAACTCATGGACACAGGAGAGAGGCCAGCTGAGCCAATGAATGAACAGTGATGTCAGAGAACTAAACAGAAATCAGAAGCTCTCAGAAATAATGCCGAAGCTGCACCTGTGTTCAAGTTCAGGTCGCGCGCGCGCGCGCGCGCGCACACACACACACACACACACACACACACACATACACACGTGTGTGTATATAAATATGTGTGTGTGTGTGTGTGTGTGTGTGTGTGTGTGTGTGTGTGTTATATGTCCATAAATGCTCTCACAGCTCAGCGACAGCTGCACATCTGACCTGAGCAAGTTATCGACCTACATACAGGCCAACAACCCGTAAAAAAAAAAAAAAAAAAAAAACACACAAGACAAACCATGTGATTGAAACAACACCTTGCTGCTCTCCCACCATGTTGTGATCTGCCAAGCCAATCTGTCCACAGTAACCTATACAACATGTTCACTATATTTAGACCACCAGGACGCTGTGATGCAGCTCTTCAGTGTCCCGGACAGTGATCGCCCGGACAGTTGTAACCGGATATTGGAATCTAAATTTAATTGACTCGCCATTTTGTGGTGTCTTTTACTCACGAGCTTAAGTTTCGAAGAATGGCCATTATTAAAAATGGCAAAACAAATGAAACCAAATTGAACTACAGTGGCTGATAGTGTATGCTGTTACTTTTCAGCAGGTATAATTACTTTGAAATAATTTTCTTCAAGTCTTATTATTATTATTATTATTATTATTATTATTATTATTATTGTTGTTGTTGTTGTTGTTGCAATCCCAGCCTGTATGTGAGACATTAACGCGTCATTACATCTGTTTCTGTCGGATGAACCTGTGATAGGCCGAATGTCACCCACATTTTTATAAAGATCCGAGCATTTTAATTTATTATTTTTTTATTATTATTATATTTTTATATATCCTGATAATTTTCTTGTTGGGGAACAGATGGGCGCTGGCTTCATCTCCAGAAGAAATGTAAACCTACTGAAATAAAGCCAGCCGTCCACAGGGACGTCACACCGCCTTTGTTTGGCCCTGATTCACAGCTCTGGATATGACACTGAACCAATCACTTCAGTTTCAGAGAACACAGGTTTTAGGACTACATTGTCACTGGCCTATATTAAATTATAACCAAATACAAAGAGCTTCATAAGTGAAAGTCCAAACGCGGCTCCCAAAACAGCACATCACGAATTGCAAGTGTTTAATATTTATATTCTGATTAGAATTAAAGAGATAAAAATAAACACACCGGCGTCGTGGAGGGCGCTTACATTACACAGAGATAAACAGTAGCTTTCATGCAAAGGCTTAACGTGCAGGGGAAATCACAATGATAGAAGAAAATACTTACACCACAAGCCTGGAAATAATCCACGAGACCATTGCGCTAAGAGAGCTTTTGCTGTCAGCAGGGAGGAGTTTCCTTCGCGACTGCTGGCGTTGACCGTTTGACAGCCGCCACGTCTGCGCATGCGCACGCGGGCTATTTGGCAAAACCGCGCACTACCGTATTACAGCATCTATACCGTATCTGAAAAACAATATCCGACAGAAAAGGGTATATAGCAGTAATTTTATATTAGATACGACATTGCTGTGCATATATATTTAGTTATAGGGCAGATTTTAATAGCTGGACCTCAGCGAAGTAGCCAAGTGCAGAGAATAAGAGTAGAGTTCCCAGAAATTACTATTTTTTTATAGACTGTATTACTGTATTTACAATGACTATTTAAGTGGGGATCCAGTCTGATTTTATGAGCACATGCGTTGTCATTCATTAATTTTCTGAGCCGCTTTATCCTAATTATTGTCGCGGGGAGGCTGGCGCCCATCTTAGCCGACTCTGGGCGAGGGCGGGGTATACCCTGGACAGTTCACCAGGTCATCACAGGGTCAATACTCATAACCGTTAATACTCACAGCTACGGGTGGATGTGGCACTGCTAATTAACCTACTGTGCACGTTTTTGGACTCTGGGAGGAAACCCACGCAAACACAGGGAAAACCATGCAAACTCCACACAGAACGCCGAGCTAGGAATTGAACTCAGGACACTCTTGCTGAGGGCAGTGGTGGCCTAGTGGTAAAGGGCGCTGGATCACTGATCCTCAGGTTGGGGGTTTGAGTCCCACTCACCACAAGGTTGTCACACACACAGTGCACCTAACTGGGTTATCAAAGGCCGGCCTTTCACTGTCTATGGTGGGAGGTTCATGTAAAAGAACCATTGCTGACTTTCGGCAAGAGTAGCTCCAAAGCCATCAGCATGTTTCTGCCCTGCGATGGCCTGGTGAGCTGTCCAGGGTGTACTCTGCCCTCTCCCGGAGTCTCCCTGCGGCCCTAATTATGATTAAGCGGTTACAGAAAGTGAACTAAAGTGCCCTACGCCACCTTGTCGCTGAATGGAAAGCTAAAATGGTCCAACTCAGTGAGCAAAAACAATGCTTTTATTATTATTATTACAGTATTATTATTATTCCCGAAATTTGACAGTTGTGGTTGACATAAGATGTATTTAAGTCTATGCAAGAGAGACACGAAAGACGAATGTAGGCTCTCACACACACACAACCATGGATCAGTCTGCAAACCACAGCAGAGAACTCCAGACCAGATACATGTAGGTGATCATGTGATAGTTGGTAATAGCAGTTACTCAGCTACACTATTTGTTAGCTAGCAATAAGAGAGTAGGAAAAAAGTCCTAAGTCATGGAGCTAACACCCTCTTTTATGTACAGGACATGACAACCACCGAAGAGTCAATGGTAGTCTATTTGTAAAGCGAAATTTTTTTTATTCAATAAAGAGCCATGGATGGCTGAGGTTCAGTGCATTATTAAGCAGTTTACACAGAAGTAACACAATCTGTTGGAACTTCAGCTACAGTGTTTAGCTTGGCTCACAGCAGAGTTGTTTAATGGTTAAAATATGCAAAACTTTATATATATATATATATATATATATATATATATATATATATATATATATATGTGTATGATAAAAGGATCGCGAAAAGCAATATATATATATATATATATAGAGAGAGAGGATTTTCTGAGTAGATCCTTCTGTAGGAGAGTGCTCAATACTTTTGGGTAGAGCAAATAAACAAAAATAAAAGGACAGGACAAAGACTTTCTATTGAAACTCCATTTATCACTACAGATCTGTTTCGAGGGGTGGTGAAACCATCCTCTCTCTTCAGGTGATTATAGAAGAATGATTACAAAGTGCTGGGGGCGGTACTATGTCGATGAACATGGCGTCCTCTAGATGGGGTGGTGTTCATTATGTATTCGGGGGCGGGTTCTTTTAAATATTGGTATCGATACATGCCGACATGGCCATGTTCACCGACATAGCACCTCCCCCAGCACTTTGTAATCATTCTTCTATAATCACCTGAAGAGAGAGGATGGTTTCACCACCCCTCGAAACAGATCTGTAGTGATAAATGGAGTTTCAATAGAAAGTCTTTGTCCTGTCCTTTTATTTTTGTGTATATATATATATATATATATATATATATATTGCTTTTCGCGATCCTTTTATTATACTAAAACAATTATTCAACTCAACCTTGGTGGATGTCACACAATTCAATAGTCCTATAGGCTATTCAGTCATATCCACCTCATCCTCGAGGAATAATTGTAAGTACTGTACTGTACCTGCTTTTACACAAGAACCCAAACACTTAAAAAGAACTGTTCTACCCAAAGACTCGGAAAGAGTAACAAAGCCAGCTATCCAAAACAAACAGTAAACTTGTGGTTACCTCAAACCCAAAACCAAATTAGTCCCGTGTTATAATGCAGTAAACTAATTAAGGCCAAACATTACAAACACATGAACGACACCACACAATTCCGTTTGCCTCAGTAACACAGGATTGTGTGAGAACACCATGTAACATCCCGGGTAGCAACTTACATGCATTTATTTCCACTGTAATATTAATACAACACAATATTTAATCTGCCAATAAAATAACATCTCATCGATTTGTTCATAAAAGTTTATTCTTAAACATCCATGTGTTAACAAAACACATTTGTGTATGTGCATTCTTTAGTTATTTACATTTTCATAAGACTAATAGGAAGCTAATGCTTTCATGAGGAATTTGGTAATATCCGGAAGTTACCATGAAACATAATTAATCTGTGGCTGAAAATGGTATAAAAATCTCTATCCAGCTGTAATATGAGATTTTATACATGTATCTTAATGAATGGGTGACACACCCTCATCTTCACACACATGGAAATAAAACTATTAACATCAGTATACCAAAACACCAGTAAACAGATATAAGGGATAGTAGTCTCATGCTGATAAGTGAACAATATTATCAGTTTTATAGAGATTTACAAGACAACCTTGAAGGATCACACAGTACTGTATAGCATGTGTGCAAAAAAAAAAAAAAACAAAAAAAAAACAAACTAATGTTTTCAATGCATTCTTTAACAGGAAGAGAGAAAAGTTTCTGCTACCCTGTCACCTTGCATGAACGTTTACTCAAATCAAAAAGGCTTGCAATTTAACATACACTTACAGTAATGTGTTACGGCTCAAGTATACGTCCATGAACAAGATTTGCAAACAGTACACATTATGCAAATTTCATCATATTCACACTCCATCCACATTTTGTGAACAGACTTGTTTGCACATGTGTAAAGCTGAACATGCAATAATACACTGATTCAGTGGTGGGAGTACTAGGGAAAGCCCAATATTCAAGTATAATTTGGACACACACATGTCCTATATGAAAGTTGCACAAAGACATGTTCATGAATGTATACTTCTGCCCTCAGAGATGATTTCTGTAAATAAAAACCAAGGTTAGTCATTAATTTAAACAACTAGGGTTTCGCCAAACTAAATCTTAAAGACACCGAATCCTGGAGTACGTCCAAACTTTTGTTTACCACCCCGACACTATGCTGTACCCTATATGGAGTAATCTAAACCAGCATAAACGAGGAAAGAAATACTAATAACAATAGTGTTTTACTTCTAAGCACTTATGAAGTCTCTTGAATGGACAGCAGGTTTCCTGTAAAAGCACACTAGTTTAGAACATCCTGAAAAGATTCTGGAGTGTCTTTAATATCAATAGCATAAGAGTACAAATTTAGGACCTGAATTTGTAGCCAGTTAGCACTGATTTTTCACTTTCACAATGTTGGCTGTGGTGCAGCAACTCTGTCCAACAGCTACACAGTTACCATAAGAGGACACAACAAAGCATGTTTTTTGTTTTTTTTAATCAGCCTGGCTCAGGGCAAAATCACAGAGCCATTTACTTAACTAGGATGGATTTACCTGAAAAAAACCCCCCAAAAAACATAAAACACTCAATATCTTTATACAAAACATACATAAATGGAGATTAGGGGTTTCTCAAATTCAGTAAATCCAAATTTCCACTGAATGAATATACAGAGAGAAAAACATTCCTTTAAACACCAAATAAGGCTGGAGAACCCACAGTGAAACTAAAGGAAGGGAGGCCAGAGACCAATAAGGTGACTGTACAACTTCATCATGTGACACAGCTAAAGACATAAACAGCATGAACTTAAATCACTGTTTTAAGCAGAAATTACTGAAATCTTTATAAATAACTCTTGAAACAGAACAGAATTTAAAAAGTTACCCAACAGCTATTTTTAATCTGCTTTATATATTTTTAATTGCTGTTTGTTTAAACTTTACTGTTTAATTATACAGGCAGAGATTTTTTGTTTTGCTGTATTAGCATTTCTCTTGGTCTTGCTTTCGGTGTAAAACTATTACACACCCTGCTGCTACCAATTCAATCCTTATAAGGACATACAGAAGAAATAAGATGTACACAACAATAAATGCTGCTTTTTTCTATTATTACAGAGATTTAGAATAGTAGCATGAACAGTTTAGCTCCTGAGTGCCTCTAGTCTGGACTGCATTTCCTCAATGTCTTCCTCTTCGTCTTCTGAGGCAGCAGTAGCCCCGACTGGCTCCGGCTCAGGAAGAGCGTCTGTCACTTTGCTGGGAGCTTTTCCAAGAGCACCTATTGTTAACCAAAATAAAACAGCATTCTGTATCAGAGCGTTTTGATGGCTGTTTAAATTTAAAACAAGCTAAACTGCAAGTTTAGGAGGTTTATATATAGATATTATTACGAACCGGAAACATGTATACAATAACAATATAAAACCAACCTTAAACTTACTACATTAAGTCGTCGACTTACGACCGTGTTTGGTTCCGGCAGACTGGTCGGAACTCGAGCTGGTCGTATGTCGACTTTCCATCCAAATACACTCACGCCAAACAAAAACAAATGAATAAATCTTGCGCATTTAAATCTATACATCTATTTTCAATTCCACGTCACTGTGACACGCAGCAGAGAGCCAATCCTTTCTGTACTCCACTGTGTGGGCGGGTCCCATAGCTTCAAACTGCAATTTTATCGGATTATAACAGCCGCCACAGACTGTTTGAGTAAAGAGATAAATTTCCCTAGTTTTGATCGGTTCATTTCCACGAAGCCAAGCACGGCTGGCAAGCAGACACAAATGGACAGACATGGAAAAACTTCAACCCGCAGAGCAGCTAATTGCCAAAACTTGGGACGCGCTTCCTGTCACATAAACACTGCCGTTTCAAGGTGTCGGACCCACCCACACAGAAAGGATTGGCTTTCCGCTTCGCGCCACAGTGATATGGCATTGAAAGTAGATGACTAGATTTGTTCTGAGCAGTTAGAAAGTGAAGCTGCATCATCTCCTGCTTGGCCCTTTAAGATGCTGGCACAGCCGGCAGCGCAAACAACTGTCGTACGCAACATGCGCACTGCCATGAATCATGCGTCACCACTTTTGCGGTCGTAAAGTCGATCAGACGTAACTCGCATAGGTCGTAAGGAGACGACTCACTGTACTTGGTTACTTCAATTAAACAAAATGAGCATCATGACTAGAGATTGATTTGAGGAATTTTACAGTGAATGAGATGAAGGTCTGTTTCTGAAAGAAAAGGGCTGGTTGAATAACCAGTTGATTGAGTGATCAATCAGAGCAGTGAGAACATGCATCATGACTCACTGGGACTGACAACAAAGACCAAGTTTATGTCATTACTGAGTGCATTCAGAAAAGATGCTTAATCACACAAACAGCTTTTTGTGCACTTGATTCACAACACTTCCACATACTCAGTATGCTATTTAAACACCACAGGGATGGGTACAGGAACGGAAATTAACAAGAAAGAATGGTACAAAGTATAATTAGTTCTTTTTAGGTTGCTTTAATTATCTCCACCAAGGAGGGAGGTCATGAGATTGGTGGTGTGTCTGTGCTTGTGGCTGACCACAATGACTTGAAAACTAATATACAGATGTTCACAACAAAGCCCACCAAATATGTGAGGCACTCGTCACACAGACCACTTTTGAGATAAAGGCCAGAAAAGTAAAAATGGTCCATTTTTATCGAAATTCGGATTTTTGCATAAACTATTAAAATAAGTATTCAACTATCACTTACTCACGTGAAATTAATTAAAAACTCAATAAAAATGTCTTTTTCCTCCCATTTTTCTGTCGAGTACCCTCATAAAACTAGATAAAAACAGTAGCAAACTTACTGGTTTTCGTTGCAATTATTCACCGAGTTCGGTACAAGGCACACTATAATCCATACACCAGAAGAACAGCCATGAAGTAGTCTCCCCATTTTGGATACTGTTTTGATATTAAAATGCCGTTTCAGCAAATAAATAAAGGTTATGAAGACGATATGCTCGTAAACAATGCAGGCTGGTTGCTAAGGAAGATCTGAAACGAGCACACTGATTGGTCAGCTCGGGCTTGCACATGCACAGTGCCGTCACACGTTAACTTCCGGTTTACTTCCTGCTTCTGGTTTACTGCATGCTGAATTTATCTCTGACTTTCTCTTCAATAACAGTCATTAAGTTTATTTAACTATAATCCATACACCAGAAGAACAGCCATGAAGTAGTCTCCCCATTTTGGATACTGTTTTGATATTAAAATGCTGTTTCAG
Organism: Plotosus lineatus; assembly: GCA_024760905.1. Classification (NCBI taxonomy): domain Eukaryota; kingdom Metazoa; phylum Chordata; class Actinopteri; order Siluriformes; family Plotosidae; genus Plotosus; species Plotosus lineatus. The sequence goes on from CM045732.1 coordinate 50,383,222, forward strand.
CAAATAAATAAAGGTTATGAAGACGATATGCTCGTAAACAATGCAGGCTGGTTGCTAAGGAAGATCTGAAACGAGCACACTGATTGGTCAGCTCGGGCTTGCACATGCACAGTGCCGTCACACGTTAACTTCCGGTTTACTTCCTGCTTCTGGTTTACTGCATGCTGAATTTATCTCTGACTTTCACTTCAATAACAGTCATTAAGTTTATTTATAAGATTGTGAATACACATAATTTCTGGAAAAGGAGACTGAAATGTCATCTGTGATTTCTAGCAGCATTAGTACAGATGTTAAATTCAACGCGAGAATTGGGTTTTGAAGATGCCGGAATGCTTGGTGTTCTTGAAGATTATTTCGCCGTTGAGTATTTTTCTCTGCATGTAAAATGTGATTATGGAGGGTTTTTTGGATTATTTTATTTGTGTGTAATCTTGTCTGGACTGGATATGCTGGATCGTGGGTTGTTTAGTTCTGTACGAAAATTGGCCAAGACCTGAAAAATACTTAAATGTTTCATTCCTTTGATTCCTTTGACAAACTGATGATGATGCCAGCTGTGTTGATGAAAATTTTGATGTTGATGAAGAGGCATCTGTTAATAAAAGTGTGCATGAGTGGTGTTTGTGAAGATGATGTGATCCTTTCTGCTAAGCAGGATACAGATGAAGATAATAATGATGAGGGCAGAGTTAATGAAGCTTATTTGTATAACGAGATCAGAGAGTTTTGTAATATGTCTATTAGTTTTGAAGCTATCATCGTCACAGACAGAAAACAGCTTCAAAACTAATAGACATATTTTCATGAAATTTTCACCAAATAGGTCTTGAGCCAGTGAAGAACTGATTCAGTTTTGGGTGTGATCAATAGCTGGATGCAGATGGGTTTTGAAAAGTTTTAGATAATGAAATTTCTCCTTCTAGAGGACATCAGATGTAATGTCTGGATTATAAAAGTTTACAAATCTTAGTGGAGGTCTGTGCTCTCAAAAATATTTTTCTTGTTGTTTTGATATATGGTGCTTTTCTGTTTCACACATATCATTTAGTTTTGAGCAAAAGGCCTCAAGCAGGGGAATTCAACCTCATCTGTAAAGTGTGCCTGCAAATTCTTTTCATCAAACAGGAGCCACACCTTCCACCTGTTTAAATCAACTGGTCTTTACTTTCAATAACCTCTCAGGTGTGGTTCCTACAGCTGCACCCACAGTGATCTTTTGTAGAGAATATAGAACATCCCTGGCTTCAAGCATTAACCCCCCCCCCCAACACACACACGCACGGTAAGTGAATGATGTGTATGATTGGAAGCAAAAAAATGTAAATGAAAAACGGTACCAAAAGAATATTAACCTGGAATATACAAGGGTCTAGACTTCTTACCAGCCGTGATATCAAAGAGAATCCTGTCAACCTCAGCCTCTGCTGCTTCCTCCATTTCTTCCTCGTCCTCCATGCTATCAAATGTATCCTCCATCATCTCTTCTATAATACCCGCCTACAAAACATACACAACTTAATTAACAAAAAATATCACAAATGTTGTTTGTTTTAGTAGAATTAATTAAGCAATAAAAGTTGATTTAATGAGCTTTAGGAGTGGAATGCTTTCCACATAAATGTCAAAATTACATGGTCACTGCAACACATGCCTACAAGTTTTTAAAGCGCTGAATGTTAAAATTACCCAACACATTGATATCAGTGCAAAGATGACACTGTGCTTTTATCTTCATCAGTGAATCATAACGTTATAATATTGTTAACTGCAGATCACAAACATTATTTAAATATATTTTATCTGACGTGGTGTCATAGTGGTGCAGAAGAACTACTGTTGTCTTTCGGAAAAAATCATTAAACAGAGATCCCTCACTTTCCGCGATTAATTGGGACTGAGATCCACGAAGTAGGTTCACCCCTTCCAACACCCCCTGACTGACATATACATACATGTATGTGTGTATATATAATATCAATAAATACATATTCAATGCTATAAATGCTTATAATAACAAGCATTTAAAAATAATGCATAAGATGTAAATAAAATATAAATACACACATACAGATGCGCGCGCACGCACATACTCAGATGTACCTCACAACACGGTAACTAGTTTTGATGGGAGATTTTGGGTTGTTTTTTGTTTGTTTAGGGTTTTTTTGCATAATTGGCCTTGTCTTTGTGGCATTTTCCTTAACTTCCTTATTTTTAAATTAATAAAAATATATAAAAAACAACATGTGATGCACTGAAGCCACATGAATTGAAGCGCAAAGTAGCGAGGGATCCCTGTATTCAATTTTATGACTGATTATTCTGTGTGGACTTTACATGTTCTCCCAGTGCCTGATGTGGTTTTCTCCAGGTATTCCTGTCTTCTTCAAAGACATGCACATTCTGTCAACTGGCAAGTCTAAATTGCCCCTGATGGAAATGTGAATGGCTGTTTGCATCTGTAGTAGCCCTGAGATAGATAAGAGACCTTCAAATTTCTCCAGACTTGCTTACAGCTTTTGAAACTGAGCTATTGTTTTCCTGACTTCAGTGGATTCTCGACAGCCTGTGGTAGAAAAATAACTTGCTTGGTTCATCTCAAGACCAGCTTTACTGTGAGCTCTGGGCTGGACTGTCACACAAAGGTAACATTTCCTGAGATACTTTTTTAATGCTTCTTTTTCCATATCTTCTATTGCTGTTTGGAATGCTTCTTGCTGTTCAAACCACTCTAGAGTAACCAGCAGACTAAAGTTTTCACAGAAATATACTTGGTTTAGCATTAGTGGCAGTTTGTAGACACTGGGATCTTCAAATAAATCTTTTTAAATTAAGAGTGTTGTTACCTTGTAGTTTTTCACCTTTAAAAACTGAAAGCAATACTGTGTATCTTTCCTTCAATTGTAGGGGACAGAATTTGGTTGAATTTTTTAGGATTTCACCATCAGAGACTGCAAAGCATGAATATTTCTCTGCACTTTTAGCAGTGCATTATGCACTTAAAATAATTATTTTTAAGCCTGAGATTAAATCATCATGGACCAATCAGATCATGCTGTTCATATGTATTATATTCACTAGTCCATGTTATATTGTTCTACGAATCAGGTTTGCGCTGTCATGATATAAGTAGCATGTTTTGGGGTTGTTGTTTTAAGTGATTGAACTTTTGGTGAGTTTCAGACCTTCATCATCTCCTTTGAGAGTTCCCTCATGGAAGCCTGGATCTCTGGGATTTTTACCAAGTTCTGCATGGCCTTCATAACTTCTGTGCTCTTCTGCAATGCACCAGCCATTCTTAACACAGCTGTCCAGACACCCAAATGCAAAGAAAATAAAACTTTGATCAATAAATGAGTTGGTCTTGTGATTCTATGGTGCATATAAGAATTAGGCTATACTCACATAACTGATTCTTCATACTAAGAAGCACAGAGTTCATTTGGGCTTTGGAGGCATAAAGTTTGCTGACTGCCTTCTTAGACTGAATCATCTCTTTGGCAAGAATGATGCACACGTCTTTTTGTCCTTTCTTAGCTGCATCTTTGATTGATCTCTTCACTTTCTCCTCCTCCCTCTGAATATCTTAAAATAATTTAAAAAATTCCTTGCATATATCATCTCAAATAAAGCAGACATCTCAAGATCACCATTCCTTATTGGACTAATACAGCAACCTCTGTTTCAGGGCTTCAGGTCATTTTTATTCGCTACACAGATGAAGACTCACCTCGAATTTGTCTGTCAATCGTCCTCATTTCCTTCCGTATTTTAAGGGACCATTCATTAACCTTAGAGACATAAAAACAAATGTAATGTTCCAATCCAGGAAGAACCAGCAACAATTCACTTTTTCCTGGATATGACCTTCTGTGAAATTACTCTATGACGCTTATAGAAAATAATTACTCTACTGAGAGTGGATTATTAGCAATATTAACAATGTTTTATGCAAGACCAAAGTAAGAAATTGCATCGTTAATCTCTCAGTTTGTGATTAATTAAGACTGAAAAATAAACATTTTGTTCACACACCCACTTAAAGTTAGCCAATGACGTTAGCAGGCGAAATATCCAGTCAACTAATTAACCCACTCTCTGTAAACCTCAACAAACATATTACTCTATAATATCTCAATTAATCCCGAGTTCACCTACCAGGTCTTTCGGATGTTTTTCTGGCGTTTTACCGAAAAGCCCCATGCTGAAACCTTCAGTCTAGCTACTCGGAGAGCTATGGAGGCTATCAAAACAACACATTACAACTGCTCTTCCCCATTCCAAACAAGCGACGTCACCCACCTAAGTCACTTCCGGTTCACGAGTTCAACTAATGTAGAATAAAGGTGTAGATTCAGAGCGCCAACTGGCCAAAAACACGTTTTTACGGCTCGATGTGAAGAGTAGACGGATGTGTCCGAGAATTCAAAAATTTAAAACGTTGTAAGTGATGTCCGTAAGTGCTGCTGCCGTGTAGGAACTGAGTTCGAGTCTCTTTCTAGTAGATGAGAGGCAGTCGGGTCGGTTCAGCACAGATTCCAAATTTGAGCATCAGAGCCCGAATTACAATGACAATTCCAACCAAATTCTAAAATGTATAAAACAATGTTTAGTTTTCTTTTTCTGTCGCGTACGTAACTCGTTGTGACGTCAGCAGAAATACACACACACACACACACACACACACACACTTTCCGCGGTTAATTGGGACATGATTATAATGACATTAAACATTTAAAAATAATGCATAAGATGTAAATAAAATATAAATACACACACATACAGATGCGTGCGCACATTCAGATGAGCACCTCACATAAAAATGTAAGTAGTTTTGATGGGAGGTTTTGGGTTGTTTTTTTGTTTGTTTTTGTTTGAGTTTTTTTTTTTTTTTTTACACTGCCCAAGTGATTTTATATTTGAACAACATTCCCGATCTCTTCCCATTCTTGTGTTAATCCTTGATAAGAGTATACAGTATATCTTCTTTTCCTTCTCAAATGATCTGCCTCCATCTCACCCGATCCTCTGCATTGTCAACTCTTACTCCAACTACCTTCATGTCCTCCTTCACCACATCCATAAATCTTCTCTTTGGTCTTCCTCTGGGCCTTCTGCCTGGTAGTTCCAACCTCAGCATCCTACTACCAATATACTCACTATCCCTCCTCTGTACATGTCCAACCCATCTCAATCCAGCCCCTCTGACTTTGTCTCCAAAATGTCTTACATGTGCTGTCCCTCTGATGAACTCATTCCTGATCCTATCCATCCTTGTTACTCCTCAAGGGAACCTCAACATTTTCATCTCTGCTACCTCCAGCTTTGCCTCCTGACTTTTCCGCAGTACCACTGTTTCTAAACCATACAACATCGCTGGCCTCATCACTGTCTTGTACACTTTTCCTTTCATTCTTGCCGACAACTTCCTATCACACATCACACCCGTACTTGCCTTTGAGCCCTTCCCACAGGCCTGGCTCCAGGGGGAGACCCCAATGACCTGCATCAGGGCAAGGGAAGTTGGGTTGTTTTGACCTGCGCTTTGTCTGGAAGTTTACCTAGCACCTGTTTACCGTTGTTGACCCTACTAGTGGCATAATGCTCCAAACAACATAGCTCCTAGGATCATTAGGACAGGCAAACCTCTCCACCACAATAAAGTGGTGAGTGGGTGTGGTCTGTATAGTTATACAATATATGAATTGTGACAGTTCGAACATTGGGGTCATTAGAAATCCTTTAACTGACAACATGCGTAATATTTCATAATATAGAAACTAAAACAATTAAAAAAAAGAATGATAATGTTTTGTCCAGTATGGCATAGTGGATAACAATATAACAATAACAAGGTCCTGGATTTAATTATATTTTCATGCAAGGACATTTCTATGTTGTGTCTGTGGTACTTTTGAGGGTTCCTCTATGTGCTTTGGTTTCCTCTTACAGTCCAAAGACATATATATATATTAGGCTAAGGGTATTTCAAATTGCCCCTATGTGTGAGTATGTCAGTATGAAAGGGTGTGTGATATCCCTATGATGGTCAGGTAAACTATTTAAGGTATGCCCTGTTTTTTTTTGAGTGGGATAAGTTAGGTTGTCTAGTATGATTCGGTATTCAATGAATGAATCATCATGTACTTATCAGGTATCATTCTGATACTTATCTTAAATATCTTATATCGCAGATACATTCACAAAACATTTTATTGGGATCACTTGCAATCCCTAAACTAACCCTGAGGCAAAAGTGCTATGCATAAAATTAGACAGACACAATCTAAGATGTTCGGTTACTCTTTACATGAAACATTACAGTGAATGAAATGTGATCTAACTGAGGTGAGTTTTTCATGAAGGTCTAATCTCTGGTAATTTTCACACACAAGTGTCCATAGAGCTTACACAGAATGCCTTGAAAATACAACAATAACATGAGCAACAGTAAAATATCTGGTTACTGGGAATACTACAGATAGAGAGGAGATGTTGATGAGACAGGTCAGAGAAAAATTACCAGAATGGTTCGAGGTGACATGGTGGGCATAAAAGCGATCGAGAGTGCACCAGCTTAAGACAGACAGCCTACAACAGCAGGAGACCACATCAGGATCTTTCATGTGAGCCAAGAGCCGAAAAAATGGAAGCTAGATCTCAACACACACACACACACACACACACACACACACACACACACACACACACACACACACACACACACACCAGAGATCTCAAGATATCAGTGGTTTCTGAAGTACTAAAAGCAGTTACTCTGACCTGATTCTGATATTTAAGCGGACACTACTGTAGCTCTTGGCATGGTACTGACATAGTTTTATAATTACTGACACATGATTGATTAATTGATTGGATAACTTCATGATTGTGCAGATGTGCATGTGTTTCTGCCCTGCTAAAACAAAAACAAAACAAAAAAACCCAGCCTGATTTAAATCTATATACATATGCTGTCTAAGACACATCTGGTAGACATGAATATTTCCTACATTATGGTGACTAATCCAACATTATAGACCAACATATGGAATATGGGATATGGAAACTGGGAACTATTTATGTTCAAATGGATGTTTCAGGGCAGTGGTTTGTATGTCAAGAAGGTACTGATCTCAAATCCTGGGCTCAGCAAGGGCGTTTCTGCGTGAAGCTTGCATGTTCTGTCTCTGGTTTCCTGGGTTTCCTCTAGGTGCTCTAGTTTCCTCCTACAGTTCAAATGCATATTAAGCTAATTGTCTGTATCAAAATTTCCAATTAGTGTGAGTGTGTAACATAATTTTATTGAAAATAGTTTGTGTAAAATGTTGAATCATTAGTATCATTTAAGAAACTGTGTTCCTAGCAGCATTAAGTTGTGTTTTGAACAGCTGTGAGCTGCTCAGTCCAAGCTGGAGTTTCAGCAGGATAATCAAGAGAACTGTGAGTGTTTGGTTGTTTTACAAATTTTTACTCCATGGTGCAATGTAAGGCATCTTACTGAAAACAAGCACTTAGCATTTTCTTGGGCACACAGTTTGGAAAAAACTCCAGACAGGTTGGCTAAGATAAAATGGTCTTTGGTAGATGAACATGCAATAAATTGTCATAAATCTGTTTATGGTGTATGGTGCGCTGTGATGGACTTCCATCCCATCTGGGATGAGTTCCTCTCACTCGTCTCACTCTCACTCAATTTTTCTTTCTTCTTACCCGAAAGACTATGACGGTGACTGGCTAACATTAGCGAACCAGTTACAAACTGAAAGTAAGTTTCTCTATTATTACATGAAAAATAAGCAAGCAGGAATATCATAGGTATGTCAGGGTGACTCAATGGTTAGCGTTGTTACCTCACAGTGTGATGGATCTGGTTTTCAATACCTCTCACCCTAAGCCAGCTGGGTTTGGCTCCAGCTTACTCATGAATCTGATGGATAACCAGTAAAGACAATAAATGGATGAATAAATGGATGGATGGAAGGAACACAACAGGTTCTTAAAGAGAAACACATTTTAAAAAGTTATTAATAAGTTTGGTACTTTTGTGAGAAAAACATTTTGCAAAAGAAATCTACTTTTAAGAAGAAAATAGTTTGCTGCTGCTGCTGATTATTATTGTTTTTCTCACGACCCCCCCCCCCCCACACTAATTTGTCTACCCATTCAATCTTACTACAGTTGCAAGGAGGCTGTACAGCTCACCAAATCATTGCAGAGCCAAATCACACACACAACCATTCGCACTCATAATCACCCCTAGGGGAAGTTTTGAAAAAATCAATTAGCCTGATGTGCATGTCTTTGGACTGTGGAAGGAAAAACATGCACAGGGATATAAATCAAAGTCCACACAAAAATGCCAGGCTCAAAATTCAAAGCCAGGACCTTCTTGTTATGATGCAAACGTATTAACCATGACAGCACGTGCCACTCATGATTTTTAGTATTATAATTTAACTCTTCTTATTCATTTGCCAAAGTAATTCTTTTAGGGTCACGGGAAGACTGTGCCTTTCCCAGTGAAGCAAAGGCAGGGTACACCCTGTAAAGCTTGCCAGACCATCACAGGGCTCAGACGCACGCACACACACACACACACACACACACACACACACACCCACACACACACACACACACACACACACACACACACACACACACACACCAATTCTGGAACAGTCAATTGTCTTGTCTTTGGACTGGGACAGAAAATCAGTGTATGCAACCCCCATGCAAGCATAGAGAGAACACGCAAGCTCCACACAGAGACGTCACCATGCTCTGGACTCGAACTTTCTTGAACCCCTCTTACTAAGAGGTGGATGTGATTATTTTATTATTATTATTATTATTATTATTATTATTCATTCATTCATTGATTCATGTTCTGAACCACTTAATCCTCATTATGGTCGTGGGGAGGCTGGTGCTAATTTCTGAGCGAGGGCAGAGTCCACCCTAGACAGCTCACCAGGCCATCCGCAGGGCAGCTATGCAGCTACTCTTGACGAAAGTCAGCAATGGTTCTTTTACATGAACCTCTCACCATAGACAGTGAGAGACATGACCGGCCTTTAATAACCCAGTTAGTTGCACTGGGGGGACAGTGACAACCTATTGAGGGTGAGGCTTGAACCGCGGACCTTGAGATCAATGTCCTGCACCTTACCACCAGGCCACCACTGTGTGTTGTTATTATTATTATTATTATTATTATTATTATTATTTATTATTATTATTATTATTATTATTATTATTATTATTATTATTATTGTTGTTGTTGTTGCTATTATTTTGTTATTATTATTATTATTACTATTATGATGATGATGATGATGATGATGGTTGACCTAGAGAGTTTTTGCTTCTTCCATTGGTCCCGCATCTGCCCGGTCATTCCTGATGACGTAGGCCGCCTGCCTGTCTTGCGAGCTTCGAGATTTTTCCTAGATTTTTCCTGAGCTACTCCGTTACACCAATCAGGTTTCAGTTCCGTGTCAGGTATCCAATCCTAGCGAGTAGGAGGCGGGGCTACACTTTATTCCAGTGCGCAGTTTTACCGGTGAACCTTAGTGCAGGCTGCGAGAATGCAGTAGAACTGTCCTGTTTTAGGATTAGTCCAGAAAGCTTAGCTTATATAATAGCGAGTGACTCGTTTATAACCGCGAGGAAGATATAGAGACAGGCACATATTTTAGATTCCAGGTGGAAGCTGATTCTCGGTTGAATTGTAAAATAGAGGATTTGGAGGTGACCAGACTAAAAGAAAGGTTGAATATGTCTGTGGTAGGTTTCGATGTGGGCTTTCAGAATTGTTACATTGCTGTTGCCAGGAGCGGCGGCATTGAAACCATAGCAAATGAATACAGTGACAGATGCACTCCGTAAGTACATGGATGTAAAACTATGCCGTCGTTATTTTACGCGACGGTTTTCTGTTGATAAGATAATTATGCACCCAAGTGTTTTCACTCCCTACTACTGTTTGGCTGCTATCATTGGACACAGGTGACACTGGCCTGTATTTTGTGTGTTGGAGACACTGTAGAGTTGTAACTCCAGATCAGTTCACGCTAAAGGAGCACAAATGCAGTGACTGATGGGCTCTGACTGGATTTAACCTGTTATAGTTCAGTGATGGTTATGACTTTGGCTTCAACCCTGTAGCCCATCAATACTAATGAATCATGACTCATTTGGTTCGTCTCTCTTTATGTTGCTGTAAAATACAAATCGTATCCAATGACAAAGAAGAGATAGAGCACGTGTAGCATCCACATTAAAGGGTTTTATGTGTGCATGATGTGTGTGTCTGTGTTTGTGTGTATATACTGTACACACACACACACAAACACACGTTTTATATATATATATGTATATATATATATATATATGTGTGTGTGTATATATTCTTTTTATAATTAGATTGTGTTTATGCATATATATTTTTGTGTGTATTTTTTTATAATTTTAATGTTTTAATGTGTGTGTGTGTGTGTGTGTGTGTGTGTATATATTCTTTTAATTGTTTAAAGTGAACAGAACTAATTCAACAAGCTTCATATTAAATATTAATAGTATGGTTCCCATTACAGCACTCTCAAAACTACATTTTGTGAAAGCAGGTTGAACGGTCTCTGCACTGGCAGGTCATGATCTGTTGTCCTAATAAACTCTTTTGATCCTGAAAAGGTATCCAGTTTTTTATGTGATTATTCAAAGATTGGTGTTGTACAAACATCTTGTTTTCCCACAGAGCTTGTATTTCTTTGGCATCTAAAAATAGAACCATTGGAAATGCTGCAAAGAGTCAGGTACAGAAGATAGATTAGCTATTGTTTTCCCTAGTGGTATATTTGCCTTGACTGAAAATAACCTGTGCAGATTTTGAGAACTCTGAAATGTTGAACACATTTTTTTTTTACCTTACAGATCATAACAAATTTTAAGAATTCAGTCCATGGCTTTAAGAAGTTCCATGGTCGAGCATTTGACGATCACTATGTTAAAAATGAAAAATCCAAGTTGCCTTACAATCTTCACAAACTTGCTAATGGAAGCACCGGAGTAAAGGTAAGTTTTGCATGCTCCAACGCAGCTATGTTTTTTGATTACCATAAACCACGAACATGTGAAGATCTCCTGAAGCACACATGCAGAGAGCACGGTCATGTTGTTCTCTGTGTTGGTGTATTTGATGTCTGTAAAAGTCCTTTTGGGCTTTTACCCTGTAGCCTACTGGCTTATCAGAGCTAGAGTTTACCCCGGTTTCTGTGCCGTGAAGTGACTAGGAGTTCATCTCCAACTGCATGGGGTGCTAGTCTATGGCAGATTACCTTCCCAGTAATTTTACTGGCACCTATTTATACTGCTGGGTAGACAGAGACACACTTGTGGTTAAGACCTTTTCAAGGTGTCTTACCACGGTGGAGGTCTAACAGGTATACAAACATGTGACCCCTCAATCCTGAGCCCCCTAACCACTATATCACCTGCTTTACTATTGGTGTCAGTAGATAAGCATAATGAACGCCGTCACTTTTCTATAAATTTGATAAAAAAAAACCAAACTGACTGTAAATGACATTTTTTAAGGTTCGCTACCTGGATGAAGATAAAGTGCTCACCATTGAGCAGGTGACAGCCATGCTGCTCACTAAGCTGAAAGAGACATCTGAGAGTGCACTGAAGAAACCAGTGGTGGACTGTGTGATTTCTGTGAGTGATATCAACCTTTTCTGTGACTTTTTCTAATTTGTTCACAACTGTCATAAAGCATTTATTTTCAAAATAACTTTTTTGTCTGTAGGTTCCTAGTTTCTTTACTGATGCACAGCGAAGATCAATGATTGATGCCTCTCAGATCGCTGGGCTGAACTGCTTGAGATTGATCAATGACACAACAGCAGGTCTGTGAAGGAGAATATTTGTTTGCACTTCCATCAGAAATTGACATTAACGGGAATGCATCCTACTGGCTGGTATGCTAAATCAACCAAGGTTACTTATGCAACATGCTGCTGTGTATGGACATGCATTCATTTTGAACCTAGCGTCAGACTGCCAGTTTTGAAAAGAGGGATAATCCCTATTAGTGTATACTATACGGGAATGGCGTGATCTGATTGCTCAGCTATTTTGGGATTTAAAAAAATTATTCTGAGAGGATAATGCTTGATTCAAAATGATGGACACACATTTTGTCACAGTCTCACTTTAAAATGGGAAAGATTTAACCATAAAAAAATTTTAGTTTGTTTTCTTTGTATTTCTGTAGTCTATATATACTAAAATTTTGAATTGAGGTGCAAGCACGCCTTTACAGAGCTGGTTTTATCATGCCTTTGTGTAGTATGTGTGTTACTAAGCTCTGAAGAGATATTTGGTTTTAAACATATCGACACTACTAGCTCAGCTCGAAGTATCGCTTAAGCCAGACCGGTCTGTCATGGTTAAAAAAAAAAATCTAAACTATGAAAATCTGACTTTAGCTTTTGTTTCATTATGTTTTTGCATATTAATATGCAAATGCTTCAAAGAGATGCTGTTGCACAGCTCATAGATTCTACAGCTGAGGCCACTGCACTGGTAACTCACACTTAATCATCATAATTAAAATTAAAAATTACATAAAATTCTGCTTTAGTGTGTTTTTTCCTTAGGTTTTTTTGTACTGTGGTATATATGAAAACAATTATGTACCTCAGACTTTGTAGATGTCAATGAACTGAATAATTTTCGTTGCGGTTCTTCTTGGGGACTGTTTAGTGACATCCACTTCACCTTTGGTGCATAATTGTTCAGTGTAATATTATAAAAGCAGAGCTCTCCTTGATGTCTATGTGAGCTTTGTTTCTTAATTATTGCACTGATGTCTTACTTGAAATCAGTTGAAACATTGGAGAACTAAAAATATGCCAAAAATACTCAAGCCTAGCATAAGGATCAGTTCTTTTAGCTTTGCAAGGGCACTTGAGTGTCCATTTTTTTCTGCCATAAAGAAAAAAGTCCTGTCAGTGATGTGTGAAGAAATAAGGATTTAACCTATAGCGGTACAAAATGTGATTAACAAGAAATTATTTTGCATCGACAGCCATATACACAATATATAATCATGTCAATAACATTCTTCAGTCATCCAGCTCATTAGGACTGTTATATTATATTATTATGAGCATAACATCATCCAGGCATTCAGACATGATTTTCAGCACCAAGGACAGCACTGTCAGATCCTCTTCTATTTGATGGAACAATACTAGTCTTCCATTTTAATGTGTAGCACGAGAGTTATTGTATGACATGCAAATACGAATACACTGATATTAATGCGTTATGAACAGGTCACTTCATAAACACTTATTGCTTTGAGCTAAATATCAAACCCCACATTGCTTACTTGTAATATTTCATCTGAGAAATGGTCACTGGAATTTTGTTTGCAGTGGCGTTAGCCTATGGAATATACAAGCAAGACTTACCAAACCCAGAAGAAAAACCTCGTAATGTTGTTTTTGTGGACATTGGTCACTCATCTTACCAAGTGTCAGTTGTCTCATTCAACAAGGGGAAACTGAAGGTCAGAGGCACATTCAGCTTTGTTGAGTGTATTTTCTATGTTGTTTGTAATTTATAATTGTATCCCATAAGTACAACACATTCCATACAACATTTTAATTGTTTGCACAAACCCCTTTTTCTGAGCTTTCACTTTGCTGTTCCACAGGTGTTGGCCACAGCATTCGACCCATATTTGGGTGGACGTAACTTTGATGAAGCACTCGTAGAATATTTTTGTGAAGAGTTTAAAGGCCGTTATAAGTTAAATGTGAAGGACAACCCTCGAGCCCTGCTGAGGCTCTATCAAGAGTGTGAAAAGCTGAAAAAGCTCATGAGTGCCAACTCTTCAGAGCTACCACTTAACATCGAGTGCTTTATGAATGACATTGATGTTACAGGGAAGATGAATAGGTAATGTCACTTAAGATTAGAGTGATACAACACAATTAAGATGCTAATGCGCATGGATGTCTGTGTAATGATTATATTATTGAGTGAATTTTATAAAGCTTAAGTTGCCTATTAATGTCTTTGTAGTTTGGGGAGTGTATTTTAATAGTGTTCTGATTTGACAGGGGCCAATTTGAGGAGCTCTGTGCCCAAACTTTGGTGAGAGTTGAAGCACCACTTAAAGCTGTCATGGAACAATCGAGTAAGTACATAAAAACAAATAAACTGTGCTTCTGGCTACAGAAAAGTACCACAAGTTACTTTTTTACCAAGTTACCAAGTTGCTCTTTTTCTTTGTTGTAGAGCTAGGCAGAGATGAAATCTATGCTGTTGAGATTGTTGGTGGTGCTACTAGAATTCCAGTCATTAAGGAAAGAATCTCCAGGTTTTTCTGTAAAGACATCAGCACAACCTTAAACGCAGATGAAGCAGTGGCACGGGGATGTGCACTACAGGTAAACAATCGGTCAGCAAAAATAGCACAGAGCAATTAACGGAAAATACAAAAAGCATGGTTTAATGCGCACTGCTGGGAAGATCACTATTTCAGCATTTTCATTTATACTCTGCCTTATGCAGCCTAGAACATCAAGATAACTGGGGGTCACACAAATTTTGTGGTGACAGCCATTAATCCGACTTTACATGGTGAACTAACAAAGGCAATTTTCTGCACAAGTTGGCACTACCGCCTTAATTTTAAATAATCCTTTGTTGTGAGTTTGTGAGTTATGTTGCATTGTGAGTTTTTGTATCCAAGTCTTCATGATACTAAGTCCACTACTAAGTCTGCTGTTGTGCAGAAAATTGTCCCTGGTGACAGGAGGATTACATAAGGATGGAGTTTTTACAGAGCACTGTTGCAAAGAACAAATGTTGTTGCAAAGTGGCCATGTAGTATCGACTTTAAGCAACTTTATTATAATTTCAGCCAATCAAAATATTGGTAGAAATACTGTGTGCAAATGGCTGTGATGTCGACTGGGCCTAACCCATTGTGAAAATACATAGTATATAATAAATAGTTCATGATCTTTCAGGTCTATCAGTGTCCAGCTGTTGGCTTGTTTAAAAAGGACATGAAATCTGAACTGAAGGACATTGAGATTCACAGATTGACAGCCAAATGAGTGTATGTAATTGTTTGTGGTGAGTTTCTGTAACTTGTGTATGTGGGCAATTTGATCCAGAAAACAGCTGCACAGCTTGTTTTAAATTTTCCCAAGTTTTTCCATTGGCTTCCTGTGGCTGCTCACATTAGATTCCGTGTACTGTGGTGGTGGAAAGAACTTCATCTACATGTCTGGAAAGCTACTGGGTGTCTTAAAACAATTGCCCACTGATCTTTGACTGATGGTATACTTAACCTGTGTCCAAGTGAACCAGTATCGGAATATATTTTCTGTAAGTCTCTCTAGATAAGCGTGTCTGCTAAATGCTGTGAATGTAAATGTGTAAAGTGGTACATTTATCTTCATTCATTCATTTTCTAAGCTGCTGAATCCTAATTAGGGTCACAGGGAGGGTGGGAGCATCATGATTTGGGGTGAGGGTGGGGTACACCCTGAACAACTCGCCAATATTTGAATTCAGCATGAATTTGATTATTGATTAAAGGTTTCACTCAAGAAAAATTGATTGTGACTATTCGTTCATATACATTACCATGTTAAACAACATAGAGAATTCTCAGTGCAAATGATTCTGCAATAAAATTTTGATACAAAGAGCCAACAATCACACAACTGTTCACAGTAGTATTTACAGCTAGTGGTGAATTTGAACAGCCAACTGGCTACTGTGCATGTTTTTGGACTGTGGGAGGAAACCAGAGTACCCAGAAGAAACCCACACAAGCAGGCGAAGGACATGGAAACTCCACACAGAAATTCTTGAGTTAGGGAGTCAAATCTAGGCCTTTTTACTGTAGGCAAGTGTGCTAACCACTCCACCACTGCCTTACTTTCACTTTGCTCCACTAATTTGTTTTGCAGTTATTTCTCTGAAGGAACTCTTCTTCGGTTATTTACAGGTTTCAGGTGAATTATGGGATATTGTTGTCTAAACATCGTGTGATATTGTCACATAGTGCAGACTGAGTATATCATCTGAGCAACATTCAATTAATTACATACTATTTTTTTGTGCTAATAGTGTAGAAGTGTGAATATTTGAATTCAGCATTAATTTGATTGTGACTATTTGTTCATATACGTTATCATGTAAAACAAGAGAGAATTCTCAATGCAAATGATTCTGCAATAAAATTTTGAAACAACATTTTGGTGTGTATGCAGTAAACATTTGTGTGTGTGTGTGTGTGTGTGTGTGTGTGTGTGTGGGTGTGTGTGTACACGCTTGTCTAGTGTGCCATATTGTCTCCAGCATTTAAAGTCCGTGAGTTTTCTATCACTGATGTAGTTCCCTTCCCAATCACTCTTCGCTGGAAATCTCCCACAGATGAAGGTTTTAGGTAAGAACTCTACAAATCAATAATAATCATTACCAAAAGGAACGTATCTCAGAAAGGCAGTCATCCTTTTGTTCACAATGAACCTACAATACTGTCATATTTCTTTCTATATTATTAGCTCTTACATATAAATATGAAGAGCTGTAAGGTTTCACATGCCAAAAGTGAAGCCAACGGATCCACAAGCTTTGTCGTCTAAACATTTTCTCCTGATTGAAATTACACAAAAGTCACTAAGCTGAGTTCTTTCTAATTTTGTGTGCAAGTAGCCCGCAGCATGGAGATACGCTAAAAAGCTATGGTTACATTCTGGAAATTTGATTTATTAAATAAATGAAAAAAAAAATTGCAGAAATTTCACCATTATGGTGATTTTTTTAATAACTGTCACTCAGACTTTGCTCAGATCAGCATGTTTTATTCCTTGGACAAATATGATCATGTGACAGGATACATACATGTGAAAGCCGCACCCCTGTGTTGGTTTACTATCCAGACATGCTATCATCCTAATATGATTGGACAATGTGTACTCAGAATATCTGCTTTTAATTTATTTTTTAAATGCATTCACTCCCACTTCTCGATTTCACCTGCACTTTCTGTGACTGCCAATGACATGTTATGGATGCAGCACCAAAGCAGACTAAGCATCTCAAATGAACATCAAATTATATGTGATTGTCATGTATGGTGCGTGATATTGATTAGCAGTAATATGAATGAGCTCATTTGTAAAAATGTGGTCCTGTTTTTTCCCTCCATATTTTGTTACTATTGTCTTTTCCTAGCGAATGTGAGGTGTATGGCAAGAACCATGCAGCACCCTTCTCCAAAGTCATCACTTTCCACAAGAAGGAGCCCTTCGATCTGCAAGCCTTTTACAGCACTTCACAAGATTTGCCTTATCCAGACACTGCAATAGGTGGGGTGTGTTATAAGGCTTATTGCAAATGCAGGATTCCTTATTCTATAAAACAAGTCTCCTT
Source organism: Plotosus lineatus (assembly GCA_024760905.1). NCBI lineage: Eukaryota > Metazoa > Chordata > Actinopteri > Siluriformes > Plotosidae > Plotosus > Plotosus lineatus. Next base: position 50,400,700 of record CM045732.1, read on the forward strand.
TTTATTTTAAAAATATCTATTCTAGTATTCAGGCAACAACTAGACATATATCTCTCATTAGACATCTCAATATTAACAATATGATAATATACAGTATGTGTCTGTGGTAATCTGGTATAAAATGGCTTCGGACAAAGTGAGGTGGAGTCCCAGTGTAAGAACCTGCGGCTTCCAAATAATTTCCTGATTGTAAGATTCCTTATTGGACCATGTGACTGAATGAATGCTTTTTGTCAGTGCATATCTTATTCATCTTCTCCAATGTTTATATCCAGCAGGAGGTAATGATGTAACCTGTTTCAGTTTGTTTGTCTGTCTGTTTGTGTGCAAAACAACTTTAGAAAAGGAATGAATCCAAATCCATGCCTAATATTTTAAAGTAGGGTGAGATACACGTGACAAACCCTTACATTTGGGAAGTGATGGGATCATGTTGAAAATTCCCATTTTATAATATGTGGAAAAATCTTCATCAGACACCCAGTGTGCTGTAAGATTGTTAGATGTACCATAGGAAATTATCCAATTTCACCTAATTTGTCTAAAAAGAAAAACATTTTTTAAAAACGAATGACCTGCAAATAACGCACAACTGTCCAACGTCGGTGCTGCGTCGTGACTGACAGAGTGATCATGTAATACTCTCCTGTATCAGCAGGTGGCAGCACTTTAAGACAGGAGAATTAGTGATGCATGGATAGGACAGGTGGCGGGGTGTTGGTAACGTAGCTAGCCAGACTACACAGTGACAGTTATGGAGAAGAAAAGGAAAAATGCTCACTCTTAACTGGACTCTGGACAAGATTCAGATGAAGGCCCTAGTATGACTGGAGCTCAAAAGAAATCAAAGAGCTCTAAACAAAGTCTCTGCTGTGAGGCAATATAGTGAAAGCTATATTTCATTTGGATTTACTTTCATAGGGGATGCAGAAATACTGACTCCATTGTGCTTGGTGTTTGGTGAAAAGCTATGTAACAGTGCCATGGTCCCAAGGAAACCTAAACACCATCTCCAAACAAAACAGCCTTCACTTGAAAACAAAACTTTTTTCTTTGTGGTTATTTGATTCCTATTCAAGACACTTTGATGAAAATTACCTTATATTGTTAATATAGAGTTTAGACTACAGAATTTCTTTTTTCTGTGCCTCATGATATATATATATATATATATATATACACACACACACACACACACACACACACACACACACACACTAGTGTATGTATATATATATATATATATATATATATATATATATATATACCCCCCCAGTCCAGCTAACTGGGTTATCAAAGGCCTGTCATGTCTGTCACTGTCTATGGTGAGAGGCATGTAAAAGAACCATTGCTGACTTTCCTAAAGAGTAGCTGCAAAGCCATCAGTGTGTTTCTGTTCCTTGCTAAAGGGTTGTGACAGGAAGGGAATCCGACTGTGCGAATCAGATGATTTGCTGTGGCGACTCCCGAGAAAAAGGGAAAAAAGCCGAAATGAAGAAAGAAAGAATTAAAAAAAAAAATACACACACACACATATATAAATATATATATATATATATATATATATATATATATATATATATATATATAAATATATATATATAAATTAAAAAGTATATTATCTCAAAAGAGGTTGAAAAACACTGCATGAAAGAGAAACATTTCATTACAACCATGCCAGGTGACGATAAACTATTTCCTCCTGCACAGATACTTGCAATCTGATTGCCCCTCTAGTTCTCTTTATTTTTCTTGGGGATAATCACAGAGTAGGAAAACACAAAAAAGCTGAACTATTCTCACATTCTCTAATCTTCCAGGCCGTTTTACTATCCAGAATGTTGCTCCCCAGTCTGATGGAAACAGTTCAAAGGTGAAAGTGAAAGTGCGTGTAAACATGCATGGAATCTTCAGTGTATCCAGCGCATCCCTGATTGAGAAGCAGAAAGGAGAAGCTGAAGATGTGCATATGGAGACAGAACCCACAGTTCAGAATGAGAGCAGGCAGGATGAGCAGGTAAAAATCCATCTGGCATCTTTCTCATAGAGCAAAAATAACAGAATTTGTAACTGTAATTAAAAGATAGACTCTGTAAATGTGAACTGATTTTTATATGGGTAAATACCCTTAGCAGCATCAATTTTAAGTTCTTGTGTGTGTGTGTGTGTGTGTGTGTGTGTGTGTGTGTTAGATTAAAATGCAAGTGGACCAAGAGGGTCTATATGAGCAGCCCAATGAAGAAGGGAATACCCCAGGCGCTAATAATAAGGTACTTTACTGACAAAATGCTTTGTGGCACAGAATGTTGTATGAAAACCCCAGAGTCTTTATGGTTGTTGTGGGGCCGGTGGCATAGTGGTTAGGGTGATGCGCTCATGCTCAGGAGGTTGTGAGTTCAAATCCCACCGAGACCCTCACTGTGCTAAGACCCCTGGGCAAGGTCTCAACCACAAGTGTGCCTCTGTTCACCCAGCAGTATAAATGGGTACCAGTAAAATATACTGGGAAGATAACCTGCGATGGACGAGTATCCCATCTAGGAGGACTCCTGGTCGCTTCACGCTACGGAAACCGGGGAGAAGCACCGGCCTGATGAGCCACTGTGGCTTGGTTGTAAAAACCCAAGACTTTACCTACCTTTATGGTTGTTGATGCATTTATTTATTTTTGCTTTGTATAAAGGATGGTGCATCTCCTGAAAACCAAGATCAGGGTGCAGGGACGAGCAAACCCAAACCAAAGGTGATGAGTGTTGAATTGCCCATCCTTACCTGTACTGTCAGACAACTGGACAGAGAGCTACTGAACAGTCTTGTGGAAGAGGAAGTGAGTTTGATTTATTTCTGTTTGATTCAACTAAGTAGGGCTGGACCTGCACCATGTATTGTAGCAAACTGAATATTGTGAGTATTGTGATTTTAGCATAGATATAAACTTTCCTTCAGAAATAAAAATAAGACTGCAGTGTTTCTACCCCATGAATAGATCAATGAAGAGTTGATAAGATGTAGCATGGTATATAGAACTACCTTAATGAATATGAGGCCTAGTCTATTACAAGATTGCTGTAGGCAGGAGTAGGAGGAGCAAACACTGGGTCATGTAAAGTAAATAGGGCTTTATTATTCCAAAATTGCAGTAAGCTGCAGAAAAATCTTGCACAAAACAAGGTCTGAACACCCAGAAAAAAGAAAGCAAATATAGATGGAGTTCTGAAGCAAAAAGAAAAAAAAAGAAGTGTGCAAGTGCAGCACTGGAGCTCAGGGTCAGGCTTATAAATGTTAAATATTTCTGTGGTGTAGTGTTTGGCTCATGTCAGAAAAAACAAAGATTCCACTAATCTGAATATGCTGATATCTATGTTTTGTCCTCCACCTCTGCGCATACTGCGATGGTTTGAATAGTACTACTTTGTCCCTTTCAGCGTAAAATGATCATTCAAGATAAACTGGAGAAGGAGAGGAACGATGCCAAGAATGCTGTGGAGGAGTATGTATATGACCTGCGAGACAAGCTGTGTGGCATCTATGAAAAGTACATCACTGAAGATGTGAGCAGACCAGCTCTTTAATCATTCATCACACGAATGTGTCTTATAAAACAGTAATTTACATCATTGATCTATGATGGTGTATTAAATTTTACTGAGTAAATTTAATTATTTACATTTATAATGCATTCTGGATAGGAGCATCTGCCAAAATGCCATATGTATATACAACTCAGCATTAAGGACCTTGTTCAAGGGCCTAGCAGTGGCAGCATAGTGACACTAGGAAATGAACCCCTAACATTCAAAGCAATAATCCAGCAGCTTACCACGGAGCTGTCACTGCAATTATTATTAAAATGTGTCATGAAAATAAGGTTAAGGCAAAATTGTCTTGTGCCCTTTGCATTTGGGTTGTGTGCAGGACAGCAGCAGACTCACTCTAGTGCTTGAGGATACTGAGAATTGGCTGTATGAAGAGGGAGAAGACCAGTTAAAAGAAGTCTATCTGGATAAACTGGCAGAACTGAAAGTAGGCATTCCCACTGTATTCTACTTTACTAAATTTGTTTTGATTTGGATTTAATTATATTACGTCATTATGTGGGCAGCACAATGGCATGTCCACCTCAAAGCAAAGAGGTCCTGGGTTCCATTTCCAGCTTGGGTGTTTCTGTGTGGAGTTTGCATGTTCTCCTCGCGTTCATGTGGGTTTCCTCCAGGTATTCAAGTTTCCTTCCACAGTGGAAAAAAACATGCACAGTTAGTTAATTGGCTGTTCCAAATCACCCCTAGGTGTGAGAGTGAGTATGAATGGTTGTGTGAGTGTTGGCCCTGCAATGGTCTGGTGAGCTGTCCAGGCTGTACCCCACCTTCGCCCAGAGTCAGCTGAGATGAGCACAAGCCTCCCTCCTGAATGAATCCCAGAGAATGAATGATGACATTTAGTGTATATGCATCAAAGTTCAAACTTGCAAAATTTTTTAATGCTTGAAATGGAGTACAGTAGGCCCCCATTTTTCGCAATGGTTTGGTTCCAGCCCTTCCCACAGATCATGAAAATCCACGAGTTATTGGTGCGGTTTTAAAACCCTATGTGTGATATTACATCCATTAAAATATGCTTCTTAAACACATTCTATAGACCAGGGGTGTTCAATCCTGCTCCTGGAGATCTACCTTCCAGATGACTTCATTTCCAACCCTAATGTGGCCCATGTGACATGTAACACCCAGTCAGATCTTCATGAGGTGATTGGATGGTTAGGTGGGCGTGATTAGGGTTGGAGCGAATGTCTTCTGGAAGGTAGATCTCCAGGAGCAGGATTGAGCACCCCTGCTATAGACAGTCTTACTCATTAATACAATAATAATGTAGTAAAATGTAGTAATGATTAATTAAAAACTTTATGATTTTGTACTGTGATAATATTTATTCATGAATAAGTACTTAGGCTCAATACCAGAAGCTAGAGGAGATGCAGGGCGTTTGAGTGGCATCATAAGACCTAAATAATCATTTAAGACACATTAAAAAAAGGGAATTCACAATTCAAGCCATTAAGTTGATGATGTGTGTGTGAAGGAGAAAAAAGAGACGTACACATCATCTCCAACCAATCAGCAGGAAGGAGAAACAAAAGCTCTCAGCTATTGGTTAAATTTTAATCACGTGACAAAAACTTCCGGGTTTGCCGCTAAACCGCGAGTATAATAATAATGTAGTAAAATGTAGTGATAATTAAGTAAAAACTTTTTTAATTTAGTACTGTGATATTTATGAATTAATGAAGTGTTTAGGCTACTTACCAGACGCTATAGAAGGGGCAGGGCATTTGAGTAGCATCGTAGGGCTTAAATAATCATTAAAAACACACTAATAAATTTTACTTTGAAATTCAGGCAATTACATTGGTAACTGGTGCAAGAAGAAGAAAAAGGATATATACCCATCATCTGCAACCAATCGGCAGAAGGGAGAAACAAAAGCTCTCAGCCATTGGCTAAATTTGATTCATGTGCCAGTTACTTCCGGGTTTGTCACCAATCCGCGAATATGCGGGAGCGTGAGCGCTGAACCGCGAATGGTCAAGGGCCTACTGTATTGAATTTTACTTTTGCTTCTGTGCAAACAAACATTGGTATGTCTATTTTCCTGTATGTGTCTAGAGATTTGGTGAGCCCATTGAAGAGCGGTACAGGGAGCAGGAGGAAAGGCCACAAGCTTTTAATGAGCTAGGCAAGAAAATCCAGCTCTTCTTGAAGATTTTGGAAGCATATAAGCAAAAGGTGATGAAGCACTTAGATTTGAAGGTGCTGAAACTGCAGACATTGCGATACTTCCATATGTGCAATTTCATGGTAGTAATTTCTGCAGTATTGTTTCAGCATAGCATAAAACCCTTATGTGTGCAGGTGTTTCCAAACTTATACTTCATGGTGTATGAATCTAAATCAATGTGTTTTCCTCCTGAATATCATAATATTTATTCGAATCAGTTGTTATTCTAGTATTCTTCTTGAAGATGTTTCCATGTTCCCGGCTAAATGTTTTATGATGGATTTTGAAATGATCGCTGCACTGCAGTGACTGGCCAAGTTACTGTCACAATGCTAATTGTTTTCATTAACCACAACCTTTTCAGTCGGTTAGGTTCAGTTCCCTTCATATTTAAATTTAAATTTAAATTTTAATGAATTTTAAACGTTTCTTCACAAACCCTACACATCCCCAATGAGAAAGCCTGCAGGGATTATGGCAAGGAAAAAAAACCCTCAGTTGACGCAACATAAAAATCGTGAGAGGAACCAAACTCGTAAGAGAAACCCATCCTCATTTGAGTAAAACCAGATAAAAATATAAAAACCATGTAGCAGAAACTTCACCATGGTTTAACATGAAATCTAGTTGGTTATCCTATAATGGTAATTGTAGTCCTAAATCATTTTTAGTAGAAGAGGTTATATCACCAGCAGTAAAAAGTGATCTTCACAGTTTCTGATTGTATATTTATGTCCATATGGATCATCAGCAGCAGGAACAAGGAGCTTCTGAGGTGAGAACTCTAACCAGTATTATAATATTAGGATGTATCACAGGATTCAGAAAGCAAAGGATCAGAATCAATGGTATCTCAAAAGTAGCATGTGCACCTCATTAAAAACAGAGAGAGAGAGAGAGGGAGAGAGGGGGGTTGTTGGGTATGCTTATAACATTGTAATGGTTAAGCAGAGAGTTTATTTGTGCTGAGTGCAAGCAGGGACTCCAGTATGACTGGCAATGACAGTATAATTAAAAAGAGAGAACCAGAATTAACAAGCTTACAAAATTTTTGGAGATTGAGTACTTATAACTTTCAAATGAGTCCCAATAGAGATAGCATTAATATGGAACATTAACAAGAAGTATATCGACTTTTAGCTGAGTCAGTTACCTGTAACCTTGAAAGGTCAAACACAAGCCATCTATTAAAAGCTTTATAACAAGAGTTATCTGTTAGCTTTATTCACCGTCCTTTATTTGAAATGGGTGTCATGAGAAGTCAACTTTGACAGTGGAATGTTTTGGTTCTTAGGATGAACGTTACCAGCACTTAACCTCTGAGGAGATGAGTAATGTGGAGAAGATTGTTAATGAGACCATGAGCTGGATGAACAGTAAGATGCTTGCTCAGAGTAAACTCAGCATCTCTCAGGATCCTGCAGTGAAAGTAGCAGAGATCATACAGAAGATTCGGGTGAGTGAAGGAGTATCAACAGCAAAATGTGAAAAAAGAAAGCATAATGGGATCCAATAGGTTTTGTAATTTCTGGAATATTATGGAATCTATAAAAGGTGTATCCAGACATGGAAAGTCAGAGGATTTTGATCCTTTTTCTTTTAGTATATCATGGTCAGTATATCATGAGTATGCATGGAACATCAGGGAATTGTGCGAGTAGTTTGTGAACATTTTTTATTTGCCTTTAATTGAAATGTGATATTTTCAAGGCATTCACTGGGTTTTTGCATAGTTTTATTTATATATATATATATATATATATATATATATATATATATATATATATATATATATATATATATATATATATACAGGGGGTGTATAAAATAATGGAAACACCTAACACTTTGGCATCATAATCTTTGAGCATAATTTAAACAATCAAAACTTGGCATACGTATTGCTTCATACAACTTGTGAATTATTTCCAAAGGAATTTTAAGCCATTCTTCAGTTCGAATACCCTCCAACTCTTTTAGCGACGAGGGGCCGGTGGCATAGTGGTTAGGGTGCTGTGCTTATGATTGGGAGGTTGTGAGTTCAAATCCCACTGAGACCCTCACTGTGCTAAGATCCCTGGGCAAGGTCTCAACCACAAGTGTGCCTCTGTTCACCCAGCAATATAAATGGGTACCAGTAAAAATATACTGGGAAAGTAACCTGCGATGGACTAGCGTTCCATCCAGGGGGAGTTGAACTCCTGGTCGCGTCACGCTATGGAAACCGGGGATAAGCACCGGCCTGATGAGCCACGAGGCTCGGGTGTAAAAACCCAACAGACTTACCTTACCTTTTAGAGACGATGTCGGACTTGTGCTTTGCTGAGGACGTTTTCCCCTCTCTTTCAAAGGCAGTCATTACTTACCGAACATTTGGTTTTTGTTACACTAGCACCTACCATACGAGCGCCAACAATTTGGCCTCTTTTAAAATATGAGAGGTCTGCCATTATGGGGTATGATTAATGTTTTCAATATCTGTTTAATGTTTTCAATATCTGAAAAAGGAAAAAAAAAGTTTATTTTACATCAACATATCAAATAACAAAATTATTATATAAAAAAATAATAACATATGCCAAGTTTTGATTGTTTAAATTATGTTCAAAGATTATGATGCCAAATTTTAGTTGTTTCCATTATTTTGTCCACCCCCTGTATATACAGTAATCCCCCTTATTTCGCGATTAATGGGGACCAGCCCCCCCCCGTGCGCGAAATGCAAAAAAACACGAAATGACTTCTGCCACTTCTTAAGGACCCCCACCCACCTATATATTATATAAAAATTTATATAGAAGTTAATTTTAAAGTGTTCTATGCATGTTAATGTCATACAGGCAACGTGTATTAATATATAAATAAATTATATACCTGATGAAGACAATAAATATATATAAATACTGTATAACAAACCTTATAAATAACAAATCCACGGCCACATCGAGAAGGAGAATCACTGGGGCCTAAAGAGCCTTTGCTTTGGTACGTATCATGTTATTGTCCAAACTCACATTATTTTTATGGCAGTCCGTAATCTACAATGATAAGGCATTTTCCATTTTCACAACTGTTATGGTTTGTGCTAGTTGGCTGCGTTTAACTCGCTTTCTCTCTCTACTCATACACTGCATGCGCTGGTGAGGGGCGTGGCTGTTACTCACATGCGAAATCCAGAGAGCACACCTGAATTCATTCAGACATCAGCTATAAATAGCACCGTGCTCGACCAGTTTCCGTGTTGATACTCTCCCAGTGATTTTGTTTTTCGTTTTTTCCTCACCACTATGATGAACACGATTTTTCCGCACCTCAGTGCTTCCCCTGAGTTCAATAAAAGTCATTGTTTCATAAGGGAGGAAAGGTGTGTTGGATGCTGGGAAATATAATCTTGACCAATCAGCTTGCTGGATTCACAGCCAATCAGAGAACACTCAAGTCAAGCAGGAGAACAGAGCATGTTGGGTAGTGTAGTTCAATGTACATGTAGTGCTTGTGAATTTTGAATAATCTTTAATTTTTTAATTTCCTGATGGTAAATCACACGATATTGCGGGGATGCGAAGTAGGAAACGTGAAATGGCGGGGGATTACTGTATATATATATATATATATATATATATATATATATATATATATATATATAGAGAGAGAGAGAGAGAGGATTTTCTGAGTAGATCCTTCCGTAGGAGAGTGCTCAATACTTTTTGGTAGAGCAAATAACAAAAATAAAAGGACAGGGCAAAGACTTTCTATTGAAACTCCATTTATCACTACAGATCTGTTTCGAGGGGTGGTGAAACCATCCTCTCTCTTCAGGTGATTATAGAAGATTCTTCTCGAAACAGATCTGTAGTGATAAATGGAGTTTCAATAGAAAGTCTTTGTCCTGTCCTTTTATTTTTGTTTATATATATATATATATATATATATATATATAAAGACCCGACTTTCCACAGTTAATTTGGACCGAGATCCTCACGAGACCATTGAAATCCGCTAAGTAGGATCACCCCTCCCACCCCAACCCGACTGACTTATACGTACATGTATATGTATATATAATATCAATAAGTCCATATTCAATACTATAAATGCTTATAATAACAAGTAAATATTAAAAATAACGTAAGGTGTAAATAAATTATAAATGCACACACATACAGATGGTATTCTATGAGAAAAAGACGACACAAATACATACATACGCGTACAGATGTGCGTGCACACAGATGCAAAAATGTAATTAGTTTTGATGGGAGATTTTGGGTTGTTTTTTGTTTTGTGATGGTTTAAGTTTTTTTTTAAATAATTGGCCTTGTTTTTGTGCCATTTTCCTTAACTTTTTCCCCTGTTCTTCCTTAATTTCCTTATTTTTTTAATTTGATGAATTAAAAAAAAAAAAAAAAAATGTGGTGCACTGAATTCGCATGAATTGAAGCCCGAAGTAGTGAGGGATCCCTGTGTATATGAACTACCTTCATGTCCTCCTTCACCATATCCACAAATCTTCTCTTTGGTCTTCCTCTAGGCCTTCTGCTTGGTAGTTCCAACCTCGGCATCCTACTATCAATATACTCAATATCCCTCCTCTGTATATGTCCAAACCATTTCAATCTAGCCTCTCTGACTTCAGAAGAAGATCCTCCTCTTCTTTTCTTTTCAGCTTTTTCCCGTTCTCGAGAGACGCAACAGCAAATCATCTGATTCGCACGCTTGATTTGGCATAGGTTTTTACGTCGGATGCCCTTTCCTGTCACAACCCTTTTAGCAAGGGACATATATATATATATATATATATATATACAATAGTAGTACATAGTTTCATAACACTATCTGTAAAGCGACCCTGACACAAAAAAAAAACAATTATGCACTTGTATATTATGTCAGCCCACCATTTAGTTCTGATTAAAGCATGTATTTGCCATGGTCATGTTTCATGAACTTATAATATGCAATGTCGCAACTTGTATTTTAGTCCAGTGTCGTATATAAATGTTTCTTCATTATGAGGATGAGCTCTCTGATCCACTCTTTCACTATTTTAGCTCCAATTTTATATCGATGCCTTCAGAGAAAAAATGTCCATTACCGAGATAACCTGGTCATTCAGTACATTCAGGTCATCAGCTGACTTCATTTTCTTACCACAGAAAATTTCTGAGCCTTGGCCTGACCAACTGAAGCAACCTCAGTTCATAATGCTGCCTCTGAAGGCTTGTGCAGTGGCCACTGTGCATGATGGCTCCATTGCTACTGCCATATGCAGTTCTTGCCACTTTGACATACCCAATACACTAGGATAGGGTAGATCTGAACTTAGCAGATCACATGACCTTTTTTATTGCTCTAAAACCCCCCCCCATCCCCCCAACAGCAAACTGAATCCTTTTATTTTGTTTATTAAGTGGTTTTGTTATGGCCACACAACTGTTTAAATACTTTGCGTTTTCATCAGTTAGGGTGTGAAAATTCTCTTAGTTTCACTGTAAATGATCCGACTTGAACAAAGTGTTCACAGGATATCCAATCAAAGCCAGACAGTACTTTTTCTGACCTAATTTCTGAAGTGAATTTGACACATTAGCACCATCCTTTTAGGTTTTTGATAATTTGTTGGATAGTTCTAAACCCAATTTTTGGAATTTCAGCAGTCTCCCTGTTTTTTTTTTTTTTTTGTTTGTTTTTTGTTTTTTGTTTTTTTCTTTGACACAGGCCTATGATTTAGCCCTTTGGAAACGCAGTGACATCTTTTCCACGTTCACAGACTACCTCTTTAAACATAGTTGTTTAACAAACGAGAGTCTACTCACCGCATCAATTAAGTTTAAATAAGTATAAATATAAATGACATATTAATCAGTGCAGTAATCTCTTACTCATTCATTTGATGAAGCACATAACCCTGCTTTACACTTTACTATATATTTCATAATATACAATATTTACGCAGTTATATATACTTCAATAGTATCACTTCTGATAGTCTCACGATCCAGATGTTTGCACGTCCAAGCACTATGTAGATCGGGCAAGTATGCATACGCAGATGGACATGATCTAATAACAATAGCTGCAGTGAGAGGACAATGAATGGACCACCTCCATGCAAAAAAATGTTCCAGTTTTCAAATTCATTGCACACTCAGCAAGTTAAGAATGACTGGACAAAAAATATGTATTTCTCTGTCGTCGTCCCCTGTCCCCAACCCCCCACCAAGAAATTGCAAATACATGTATTAACTTTGGTGGATCTGTGAAACATGGAATGAAAAAATAGGGTTATTTTGTCATTTAAATCCAGGTGGCAACTTTTTTTCCTTGGTAGGGTAGTAAATAAGTCTCAGAAATTGGTGGTTTTAAAATGTAGCTTATTTCATCTGCTCAGCATAAAGGCAGCCTGTCAGTATAGGTGATGGAAATTCAGCATTTTTTTAGTTTGGTGAAATCAAAGAAGTGGGCAGTGGTGGCCTAGTAGTAAAAGATGCCGGATCACTAATCCTAAGGTTGGGGTTCAAGCCCCACTCGCCACAGGTTGTCACTGTACCCCAAGTGCAGCAAACTGGGTTATCAAAGGCTGGCCATGTCTCTCACTGTCTATGGTGTGAGGTTCATGTAAAATACTCATTGCTGACTTTCGACAAGAGTAGCTGCAAAGCCGTCAGCGTGTTTCTGCACTGCGAGGGCCTGGCGAGCTGTTCAGGGTGTACTCTGCCCTCACCCGGTGTTGGCAGGGATGGGCGCCAGCCTCCCCGCGACCCTAATTAGGATTAAGCAGTTATAGAAAATTAAATAATGATTAAATCAAAGAAAGAAATCAATGAATTGAACGACTAGAAATTAAATAACGTCTATATCTACTTTATCTGCAGGAGTTGGAGGAGATTTGCAGTCCTGTGGTGAACCGACCCAAACCCGAAGCTGAGTCTGCAGTGGATAACAGGGCTCACAATGGTCCTGCAGCAGGTCATGGGGCTGATGGCAAGAGCAACCAACACCCTCAGACCCATGGAGATATGGAAGTGAACTGAACCGCTTAGCCAGCTTCACTCTCATTCCCACAGAAGACTCTGTCAGACCTGTGCAACAGACTTGTACCCTGTAGCCAGTACCAGTCTCTGTCCACAGCTCCAGTGGTTGTAGTTTGCACTTCTGCTTGTTAAGTCTGCTTTCTGGTTTGGTTTTCTGCTGTACTGTATTTATTTCATTTTGGATTCAGTTTATTCTTTGAATGTTAGAGCTATGTATAAAACTAGGTCCGGGGTAAGACATTCATTGATAGACTCAAATAAATTAGATGTAGCTTAACAGATAATGCTGCCACTCTGGACAAAAATATATTGTGATCACTGGATTCTAATCAATTCAATCTTAAATGCTGGTTGTGTCATGAGGTCCATTTTATTATACAGCAGCATGTCTGGGGAATCTGTAAATTGAATAAACAAGAGCGCATATATATATATATATATATATATATATGTGTATATATATATATATATATATATGTATATATATATGTATGCACATACATGTATATGCACGCAATTATTTATATATATATATATATATATATATATATATATATATATATATATATATATATATATATATAAAATGAGAGAGTTTATATTTCTACACGGAATTCAAAGGTGTGTTCTCTAGGACTTGTAAATAGTATATTAGTCATTGAAATTTATCAATCAATCTGATGGTACATAGGGGTCCTGATGTTGACATGGCAATGCTTCCTTCTCAGAGTTGTTATTTAGAAACAGGATAGAAAGAGATCCTAATTCACTTTACCTTTACTCAGTCATTTTCCAGTGTCAAGTCCTAAGATTTGGCTGTGGTATCCAATAAAACCATTAAATCTTTATGATGAAGGTCTGTTGGCTCTGGAGAAATGTATTTTGTTGAAGTTGACAGTCTGATCCACTCATTTGATGAACTGACACTGGGTGAAGGTGGTGCACTACCCAGCTCGCCGGACCATCGCAGGACAACATTTGGAACAGATCTCATTAACCTACATTATCCTTATGTAATATCCCTGTCTTTGAACTGTGGGGGAAACTGGCTAATCCAACAGCAACACCCACAAACATAGGGAGAACATGCAGCCTCTACATGGAAACGCCCAAGCCCAAGAGTCGAACCCAAGATCTTCGTGCTGTGAGTAGGATGTGCTCATCACCACATCCTTTTTCTGCACCATTCTGATCTATTCATTCATTTTCTGAATTAATTATTCCAAATTGGGATCACGGGGAGGCTGGTGCTCATCTCAGCCGACTCTGGGCGAGTGCAGAGCACACCCTAGACAGTCTGCCAGATCATTGCAGGAGGAGGTGTTTCTGCCTCTGCAAGGCAGAAACATACTGATGGCTATGCAGCCTCCTCTTGATGAATATCAGTAATGATTCTTCTACATTCCTCTCACCATACACAGCGAGATACATGGCTGGCCCTTGAAAACCCAATTGGGGGGTTAATGGGTGTCAGCTGTGACAACTCACTGATAATGGGATCAGAAATCCAGCACCTTTTCACTGGTCCACCAGTGTCCCTATTCCATTCATTTATTTCCCTAACAAACATGCAACATAGGTATCGAAAAACATCTTTAACCATCTACAGCAGAGATCCCCAAACTTTTTCCTGCAGGGGCCACATAACTTTTCCCTTCTCTGATGGGGGGCCGAGGTCAGTTTGTAACAGAAAAAGTATGACGATCACAGGGCTGCCTAAACGCAAATATTTATTGTTTTCCAGTAAGCCAAACATAACCAAATATTAGTAACCCTTTCCAGGACCTTCACAGAAAAAAAGTCAGGAAATAAATAATAAAAGAAACACTGATTGCTATCAGTTGAGCAACCCGAAAGCTGCCCGAACAGATGACTGGTTCAGCTGAGCCTGGCGTACAAATGTATTCTCCTGAGCTAACAGGCCACTTTTTAGCTTTGAGAGTTTGTCTACTTGCATTTGGCCTTGCAAGCGATCATACTAGTCTTTGTGACAAGATTCAGTGTCGGCAGATTGTATTCTTTGAATATCGCCACCGCCTCTTGACAGATGATACAAACAGCCTTTTCTTTGCATTGAACAAAAAAATAATTGTTTGTCCACTGGAGGTTAAATACCCTGCATTTCTTCTTTTCATTTCAGCTGTTCCCTTCAGGGGTTGCCACAGCAAATCATCTGCCTCCATCTCACCCTATCCTCTGCATCTTCTACTCTTACTCCATGTCCTCCTTCACCACATCCATGAATCTTCTCTTTGGTCTTCCCTCTCGGCCTTCTGCCTGGTAGTTCGAACCTCAGCATCCTACTACCAATATATTCACTATCCCTCCTCTGTACATGTCCAAACCATGTCAATCTAGCCTCTCTGACTTTGTCTCCAAAACGTCTTACATGTGCTGTCCTTCTGATGTGCTCATTCCTGATCCTATCCATCCTCGTTACTCCAAAAGAGAACCTCAACAGTTTCATCTCTGCTACCTCCAGCTCTGCCTCCTGTCTTTTCCTCAGTGCCACTGTTTCTAAACCATACAACGTCGCTGGCCTCAACACCGTCTTGTACACTTTTCCTTTCACTCTTGCCTATACCTTCCTGTCACACATCACACTGGACACTTTTCTCCAAAGAGTGGAAATATGGTGTCATGTTCTGGGTGTGTATTAGTCTTGATCACATGGCCAGACTAAAAAACATAATCATAATGTGTCTCTGGTACTGTTCAGGGGGCTGGGCCAAATGTGGAGGCAGGCCATATCTGGCCCGGGGACCACTGATCTGCAGTGTTCAGATAAAACGAAAAAAATTGAATAATAAAGTGTCAGGAGACTCAAGTGATAAGAACAGTGATCCACTTTTCCTTTCTTTGGTTTTTTAATATGGTGTTTCAGGCTAATTCAGTCTGATCTTTGAAGCTAAGCAGGCCTGGTTAGCATGGAAAACTGCTTGGGAATATGGATAGTGGGGAAAGCAAAGGCAGACCATTCCTTCTGTGACATCACCTTGTGGTCAACAATGAGCACCAAGCATCTGCACAGTGCCTTCGCCCGGTGTCGGCAGCAATAGGCTCCATTCTCTCCGTGGTCTTGGCAGTTGGATTAAGGCGATGGTGTCAAACTCATTTTCACTGAGGGCCACTACACTAAACTTATAGGTGATTGAAGGCCGAATAAATCACTGAACATCTGTTCTAAAAATCAACCATGAAATCCATCGCAAAATGATATATTTAGAAATTTGACCTCTTTTCCTCTTTACTTGCATTATAAGCAAGCATGCAATCTTTTTTGAGTCATGAATGACGAGCTTTTTACTTGGAAAAAGTCTGCTGCTGTTGCCACCTAGTGGAATAAATGATGAATGGAAAGGATGGTGAATTCGGTTTCATAGTAATAGTTGATGCAAAGGATGTACAATAATCGTAATCTTTGAAAACTCATACGAGCCACATAAAATGAGTTGGTATGCCGGATTTTGCCCGAGGGCCTTGAATTTTTGACTGTGGATTAAGCTGTTTGATAAATATGACTGTGAGAGAGATTGCATTCTTTTGTGTCCTGTAGACGTATTCATCTTAGTCATAGACATACGTACACTGTGGCGTCAACATGACGCCATCTTGGAGAATGTTTCTTGTGGGTTTTTGCAAGAGACATAGTGGGGGAAACTGAAATAGAGAAAAGTTTTGATCCAACCAGAAATGTTTTAATGCCACCAGATCTGTGGCATCATTTGACACATATCATGATATCATGTTATCAGTATGTTTATTTTATTGTTATTCAATACATAGTACAGAATAAATGCATGTTATTCATTAAAAACAATTATTCTACAGCGTCATGCAATTTGCCACATGCGAACATTTTATTCCAGTAGCATCGTACATTTTAGTGTTATTTATTGAAGACATAGTAGATATTGCAACATATTTTTATAATTTTATTCTTTAAATAGAACTGTTAAATATGTTGAAAACTAACAAATATGCCAGTAATTAGAGTATGCTCCTGTTTGCATATATTACATCTTATCAAACGGCTTTTACATATATAAATATAATCATTCTGACCACGAAGTCTTCTTTTTCTTACTTTTTCCATCTCTTTCTACGTGACTGATGCCGAAGTAACATTGTCCAAAATGGCATCAAGTTGACGCCGCAGCGCAGCGTCCCATCTACGTATTTACTATGTCCGCCCATACACACATCGATATACAGTACAGTAAAATGCCCCTCCCAGTACTAATGCATGAGTTGACCGGTCTAGGTATTATGAGAAGTCTATGATGTTGGCCCTCCCAATAGCGTCGCTCTACGACATTCGGGTTCTAACGGGCGGACTTTTCAAAATGGAGGAAAGGAAAATAAATTGGTGCGGAGAAAAACTACAACATTTAAATGTGTTTTTAAACACCGAGAACAAACAAGTTTATTTTTCCATGATATGAAAAACGATTTTTATTACCATACTTAAGGAATTGTTTCGAGTAAGGAGCCTAATGGAATAAAAATGAGCGTGTCTATTGGAGATAAAATTGAGGTAAGTTGTGGAACTGCGCGGCTACTTTAGCTAAGTTAAGCTAATACGGCTAACTATAACTATTCTCACTTATTCAGCTGCTCTTGAGGTAATATCCCACTTAAATGTGACATGTTGATAAATTTCATGTACATTACAGTTTAAATGTGTGTAACTGCTTAATTCGATAAGTAGTCATCGAGTAGGTTTGTGTGTGTGTGTGTGTGTATGTATGTTAGCCTACTAGCATCTCATAGTGATTGACAAGCGGAGATGCTGAGCGCGTGCCTATGTGAAATCAGTGGTTATCTCAGCTCTGATTCTTTAACCTGCTGTGTTTGGGGATTTGGGAAGTGTTCTGTTGCTATGAGACCGGTGATGGCGTCCTATCAAGGTGGTAAATTAGCGGGAATAGAGCCGGGAGCACACTGATGTCGGTTTAGTAAATGTCATTGTCAGATGTTGGTATCCAGGGACGCTAATAGAAGACACACACACACACACACGACCGCGCGCGCGCGCGGAGGGACCACAACACCGATCACGTCGGATTTCTTTTGCGGCACATAATTAAATCCTATTGCGCTTTAGAAAATATGTTTGACGCAATTCGGTGTTTAATGCAAGATTTAACGAATGATGGAAAATATGCAGTAAATGATAAAATTCTCACATCAGCCCAAGATCTCAACATCGAGGTAGTGAACATAATAACTGATTTGTTCTGAGGAGGAAAAGATTTGGTGTGATTTTGTCTGCTTAACACTTCAACTCACATCTTCGTCTCTGATTTTCAGGACTTTAAAGTCCTCACCTTGCTTGGTAAGGGCTCATTTGCCTGTGTGTATAGAGCCAAATCTGTCAACACAGGCTTGGAAGTAGCCATCAAAATGGTAAGTCTCTCTCTCTCTCTCTCTCCCTCTCCTCTCCTCATGCTTTCTTCACTGTTTGTGTTGGAGCAGTTGGGAGCTTCTATGTGGCATATGCTCTGTGTAATTGTGCTTGGTGCCTGTGTGTTTCTGCAGATTGATAAGAAGGCTATGCACAAAGCTGGCATGGTGCAACGTGTCATTAATGAGGTGGAGATCCAGTGTCGGTTGAAACACCCCTCGATACTGGAAGTGAGTTACAGTTCCTCCTCAGGGACTCGTTAGTGTGCTGAGATTAACCTGTCATGATCTAACTATCGTACAGTATAAACAGCTATGTAAATATAAAACATATATTTTAAATATAAAGAATTATAGCCTTTAGGAGTGTTATGTTTATATGTTGTTATGTTTTGGTAAACAATAATACTGTGTTGCACTACTTGCACAAAGGCAGTCATCTGCCTGCTAGGTTTTTTTTTATGTTTTTTAACTTTTTTATTATTAAGCACATGTTGGCCCCACCCCTTTGTTTTTCTTTGTTAAAGCTGTACAATTACTTTGAAGACAGTAATTACGTGTATCTGGTCCTGGAGATGTGTCATAACGGGGAAATGAGCCGTTATCTGAAAGACAGGAAGAAGCCTTTTACAGAAGAAGGAGGTGATTTAAAAATATTTGTTTGAGCTGTGAGCGAAATGTCTGATAATCGTTGCTTTTGAACTGTTTTAAGCATTGACCGTGTTCTGTTATTGCCCTGAATGAATGAATCTTTTCCAATAGTGAGACACTTCATGCACCAGATTGTGAAGGGCATGCTGTATCTGCACACTCATGGTATTATGCACAGAGACCTGACTCTGTCGAACCTGCTTCTCACCAGTAGCATGAACATTAAAATCGCAGACTTTGGCTTGGCCACACAGCTGAAGCTGCCCAGTGAGAAGCACTTCACCATGTGTGGCACTCCCAACTACATCTCTCCAGAGGTGGCCACCCGGAGTGCCCATGGCCTGGAGTCAGACGTGTGGTCTCTGGGCTGTATGTTCTATGCCTTTCTGACAGGCAGGCCCCCCTTTGACACAGACACTGTCAAACATACTCTCAGTAAAGTGGTTTTAGGGGAGTACCAAATGCCCACTCATGTGTCAGCTGAAGCTCAGGATCTTATTCGACTGATGCTGCAAAAAAATCCTTCTCTGAGGCCCAGCCTGTCGGCGGTAATGGATCACCCTTTCATGTCTCAGCAAGGATTCACCACAAACAAAGACTCTGGAGGGAGTGAGGTAGGCTCCATGGACAGTGGCATTGCAACAATATCAACAGCATCCAATACAACCAGCAACAATAGCAGTAGTCGGCTTCACAGGAAAACAAGGCAGGTGATCGGTCAGGCTTTACCAAGCCGCATGATGCCACTGCCCGGCCATTCACAACAATCTAGCAGCTCCAGCTTTAAGGGCGAGCAGGACTGGCAGCCACATGCTCCAGGCAGTGTGAGAGTTCCTGCAGATTCTGTCAGTGGAAGGCCTCATTCTCGCTACCTGAGACGGGCTCACTCCTCTGATCGCTCTGCTGCTGGCTATAGGCATCCAAAGCAGGAGGTGGCACTAGAGCGATGCCACTCAGATGAGGTGCTTCCACAGTCTGGTCGCATTTTCCCTTCAACCTCCAGGTGTCAGAACAATCCTACTGGCTATGATGAACACGGACGTCTGCCCTCTCCACCTGTCAAACAGCCTGCCAGGTAAGACAGGAGTTTAAGGGTTTCATTGGATTGGCTACAAAATGAATGTTATTAAATTATTTCACTATCAAAGGTTTTGTTGTTCACGTCTATCTGAAAAGCATTTATATGACAGATGATGTTGTATTTACTTTTTTTATATCATTAAAGTATTATTTTAGTAATTGGCTTTTTTTTCTCTTATAGCTCTGGGTCCTCATTTTCTGCTTCAGTGCATCCTGTCAGATTACAGATGGCGGAATCTAACACACACCCATGGTTCAGCACTGATGGTATTTTACTTGTTTGATGATATATTTTTTCCCTCCATAAAAATCTCATATGGCTGGAAAGAGATTTTTTAACTTTTTAAATGCAAGCACCTCCTCAAGCAATGCAGTAGTTATAAGCATTAAATATAAAATTGATCACACATCATTTTAACCTGTGAATTTTTACCTTGAAGGCTCTTTCAAGAAACCAGCAGATGTCAGCACGTACAGCAGCGGTGGTAGTTTCCATTCTGGACGAGAAGCAGTTGGGGCTTTGCCTTCCTGTAGTGACCGAGCAATGAGTGGTCTACCTCTTCAGTCATGCCACCAGTCCTCCTCTCACAGTGATGCCAATCCCTGTAGGAAGGATGGGATCATGATGAGCTACTTCCCAACACCTCAGAGCTGTTTAGATGTCCAAAGTACTGCTTTGTCCAGAAGTAAAGCTAATGATGGAAAGGAGAAGAAGAGCCCTCTGTTCTCTCCACTCCATGCAACCAGACTGAAGCCCATTCGACAGAGGACCAAGAATGCTGTGGTGAGTGAGGTTAATAACATACTGTATTTTGAGGAATGATTAAGCAAAAGTGATGTGAGAGCACTGTGCTATCTGCTACTGTGAATCATTTTGGGGTATATACTGTATTCTAATATCTTTCCTGTTTAGGTCAGTATCCTAGATACAGGAGAGGTGTGTATGGAGCTTCTAAAAGGCCAAGGAGCTCAGGAGAGGGTTAAGGAGGTTCTGAGGATTTCCTCCGATGGCTCCATGGTAAAATTTCCTTGTTTATTAGCTTACATTTTCATCAAAATAAAACAAATGTAGGCAATATAAAACCCGGTAATGAGAGTATTATTTGTTGGCCTGTACAGGTAACTGTGTACCAGCCTAATGAGGGGAAAGGTTTCCCTGTGCTGGATCATCCGCCCTCGCCCCCAGAAGACATTTTTATATGCAGCTATGAAGATTTGCCAGGTACAATTTTAAAGACTTTACAGGATTCTACATTTATAATTAGTTGGTTTTTTGTGTTTGTAAAGAAAAAAGTGCATTAATTCTGTGTGCATGTGCACATGAATAGGTCTTTTTCATGTATGAATTGTTTTCTTCTGTAGAGAAGTACTGGAAGAAGTACCAGTATGCCACCAAGTTTGTTCAGTTGGTGAAATCAAAGACTCCAAAAGTAACCTTGTACACCAAGTTTGCCAAGTGCATGTTAATGGAAAACTCTCCTGATGCAGACCTGGAACTGTGTTTCTATGATGGTGGGTCCTGTACGACTGACCCATGAGTTTAAATTCAAGACTGCAGCAATGCTTATTTATCTGTACATCTATGAACATTTTTTAATTTCTGAGATGTAATAAGAACTTTGTGATGCATGTGTAACACGACCTTGACAATACCTTTTGTCTCCGACAAATTCAACAAATGAATTTTTGTAGATAAGTGTCTCCGTGTCCACTCTGTCATTATGATTTTGTTTTCCTTTTAGGTGCTAAAACCCATAAGACCAGTGATCAAGTGCGAGTGGTTGAAAAAAGTGGTAAATCATACACAGTGAAAGGGGATGTAGGTTTAAGTGGTGTGAGCCCTGAGTGCCGGCGCTACATGGAGCTCACAGATGAGGTACAAGTTTTTATTCTTAATTGATTTTAAGTTGGGTAACATGATGGCATAGTGGTTAGGATGTTCTCTGTATCACAAGAAGGTCATGCTTTTGAACATTTTTGTGGTGTGTGCTGGTCCTCCTTTCCCGTGCTTATGTGGGTTTCCTCATGGTACCCCGGTTTCCTCCCAGTTCTAAGACATGTGCAGTAGGCCAAGTGGCTGTTATAAATTGCCCCTTGGTGTGGAATGCATGTGTGAATATGGTTGTGTGTGTTGGCCCTGTGATGGCCTGGCGAGCTGTTCAAGGTGGATCCTTTCTTAGGCCAGTGTCAACTGAGTTAGGTTCCAGCATCCCTTCTACCCAAATACTAGTATGTAATTGTTTCAACAAATGAGTGAATGACTTTATGCCAATAGACGACTGAGATATCCTCAGTGCAGGAAGGAGCGCGACCGCAGGTTCATTCCCACCGCTGTCAGACTGTACAACTCCACTTTGTAACTGTCTGTGAAAAACCCGGTTATGTGCAATAAAAACCCGTGCACTTTAATCAACCACATCTACCCCACTGACTGTGAACCATATCAAACCATCTGCTCTGCCCTCAGATACATGTACACTTGAATCTAGGCCAGTCTACAAAGTTGTTCCCTTCTTTTCTTTTTTATTGTATATTACTTTATACTATTTATGTATCTATTTATTTATTTACTTATATAATATATAGGTATGTGTGAATGTTTGTATATGTATCTATTTTTGCACCCCCTACTGATGATACCTCAAGAGGTAACAGTGAATTTCTCCATTGTGAGATTAATAAAGCTGTATCTTATCTTATCTAAAGTGGGACAGTGAAGCAGAGGTGATCAAAGTACACATCATTTACTTACATAGAAGTGCAAATAGTGTGCAAAAATAAATAAAACCTGTTAAAAGTAGGACTGATTCAAATAAAATTAAAGTGCGTGCTCTAGAGTGTACTCTGTGTATGAATGTACCTTTTTGAACTATACTTCCACCAGCCTTTTCTGTTGTTGCACTATCAAAGATACCAATTAAAGAGCTCAGCTACATAAATGATGTTCATCATGTTTGTCTTTGTCGCAGGGGCACAGGATGTGTCTGTTGTTGGAGGCTGCCATCAGTGCTGAAGAGGAGCGTTATGCTGGATCCACTGCATTCTTCCCCATAACTATCGGCAGGTCAGACTTGTTCTGATATACTGTGGAAGAATTTCGGTCCTTGGTGCCCCACATAAATTAATCAGGGATATTGATGTCTCTCAGCATATCTACTTAATGTCTCGCACAGGGGTGTCAAACAGATTTTCACTGTGGGGCTACATCACTAAATTTTAAGGGGTTTGAGGGAATAATCAATGAACATCTATTTTAAAAGAGTAACCATAAAATCTGCATAACAAAATGATTTGTTGTGCTCCTTTATTCACCTGCATTTTTAACCATTTTCTGATGAACATGTCGAACAGCAATAAGCTATCATGCAATCTTTTTTGAGTCATGAATAACTAGCTGATTATTTGCAATCGGCTGCTGCTACCGAGTGGAAGGATGATGAATTAGGTTTCATGGTAATGGTCAAGGCAAAGTATGTATGAAAGTCATATTCTTTGAACGCTCTAGCACAGTGGTCCCCAACCTTTTTTGCACCACGGACCAGTTTCAGGTAAAACAATATTTTCATGGACTAGTTCAGAAACAACTAAAAACAATGTGCTTAAAACTCATTTTTTGTTAGCTTGTGGGTTTATTTTTGATGTGCTGCATCAGATGACTGATATGAGCAGTTTTTCCAAAATAAAATATCTTTCAGACTCTGATAATTAATAAAATACTTTTTATTCAGCCTTTCTGAGGGGCCAGTGCCAAAGTATCCACAGACCGGTACAGTACAGTACTAGTATTTGGGGACCTCTGCACCACATAAAATGGATTAGAGGGCTGAATTTGGCCTGCAGGCATTGAGTTTGACACCTGTGGTCCAGCATGACCAATGTACTACAGCAAGGTTGCCAAACTCGTGCCACAACGGGCCATGTGGCTGCAGGGTTTTGTTTCAACCAAGCAGCAGCAGCACACCTGACTTGGCTCATTTAATCAACTGATTTGAGTCCTCAGGCAGTTGATTGGTCAGTCTCTGTACAGAGCACACAGATTGACCAATCAACTGCTTGAAGTTGCCCCTTGTGGCATCGGTTTGACACCCCTGTACTACAGTGTCAGGTCTCATCCTCACTATTGCCTATATTTGTTTCTTTGTTTTTCAGGAGACCCAATAACTCTGCCTCCTCCTGCCCCGTTGCCCAACCTGCCTCCGAACAGGCTCCTTCTGCTCCTGTTGAAGTTGCTCAGGTGTGCCTGAGTCCACCTCACCAACCCCATATAACCCCTTCTGTAAGACATGTTACATGTATTTTTTATGATGTATTTGTGCATAATGTCAGCGTGTACAAGTACGAGGTTGTAAAATATGTACCTCTTTCTCTTATACTGTATATCTAGATGATGTCCTACAGTGGGTCTGATTTTACAACAACAAGTTTGGCTAAAGGCAACTCACCGCAGGCAGCCAAAGATGCAGGAAAAGTGCTTAAGTCCATCTTTGTACCTAACATCGGCTGGGCCTCTCAGGTGAGATGTGTCTTTTTGCAGCTTCTTTTCAGGGCTAAAGTAGTCGAATTTAAGAAAATGTCTTGGATGCAGCACAAAAATGCAACTTGTCTGAAATAATCACAATTTTATTCTTGATTGGGTTATCATGTGTTTGCATTTATTTAAATTTTTAGTTAACAAGTGGAGAAGTATGGGTTCAGTTTAATGATGGGTCCCAGCTGGTGGTCCAGGCTGGAGTCTCCTGCATCACATTCACCTCTCCTGAAGGACACATAACCCGGTAAATCAATTCTATAAAAGTATAGAGTAAAAGGAGAAATTTCTTTTTTTAAAGCGCTGCTTATTCCTGACTTGATTAACCTGTGAGTAGGTATAAGGAGAATGAGAAGTTACCTGAGCTGGTAAAGGAGAAGCTGCATTGCCTTTCATCCATTCTGAGCCTATTGGCAAATCCTGCTGCACGACGCTGAGCGGGGATGCTGGCATGGGGAAAAAAGACCCAGTCCATGCTGTGATCACCATGTGTGAGGGACAAACAGTCAAAAGCACTTCCTTTTTTACTTCATTGTAAATTTTCTTCCCGAAAATGCATTAATTGTCTGTAAATACATTTTAAAGAGTTGTACATATTGTTCCAAAAATTATGAAAGGCATATGTTTTTGTTTTTATGTACAGTTTGTTTTTTGTATTTGTGGATTTTATATAGACACACACACACACACCTGGTAACAGTGGATTCTCTGGGCTCCAATGAAAAGTCAGATGTACAAACTAATCAACAATAAACATCTGTCTGCCGGCGACTATGACTAGTCATCACACTATTTTATTTTAAAAATTAAAAAATAAATATGACACCACCTCCCTCTTCGAACCCTGGGTTTACACTTTAGGTCATGATCACGGTTGAACAAAATCCTGGAGCGCCATGATTTTTTAGCTTGCTTGGGTCATAACTGGGGTATAAAAAGAAGATAGGGTGCATCCAAGAAATTAAACTTGAAATTGTGTTTCCAAGCTTATCAAGACCCGTGAGGTAGCATATTAAGGCCTGGTACTATATGAGTCCCACATTCTCTCACAACTGACATCAAATCATAATAATCATAGCAAAATCTTGGACAGTCACAGATTTTGTCATGATCATCACAATTGTACTACAAGTTCCCTCAAGATGATCATGATTCAATCCAATCCAAAAAATTATCATATCATGAAAAGGTACTCTAAATGAGCTATTAACAATCATCTGACTCAACGAATTAACTCTAAACACTTACAAAAGATTTCTGAGGCTTTTAAAAACTCCCAGCCTGGTTTATTACTCAAAACCGCAATCATGGGTAAGACTGCCGACCTGACTGCTGTCCAGAAGGCCATCATTGACACTCAAGCAAGAGGGTAAGACACAGAAAGAAATCTCTGAGTGAATAGACTGTTCCCAGAGTGCTGTATCAAGGACGTCTGTGGGAAGGAAAAAGTGTGGCAGAAAACACTGCACAACCAGAAGAGGTGACCAGACCCTGAGGTAGATTGTGGAGAAGGGCCGATTCCAGACCTTGGGGGACCTGTGCAAGCAGTGGACTGAGTCTGGAGTAGAAACATCCAGAACCACCGTGCACAGGCGTGTGCAGGAAATGGGCTACAGGTGCCACATTCCCCAGGTCAAGCCACTTTTGAACCAGAAACAGCGACAGAAGAAAGTACTTTTTTCGGATGAAAGCAAATTTTGCATGTCATCCGGAAATCAAGGTGCCAGAGTCTGGAGGACTGGGGAGAAGGAAATGCCTGAAGTCCAGTGTCAAGTACCCACAGTCAGTGATGGTCTAGGGTGCCATGTCAGCTGCTGGTGTTGGTCCACTGTGTTTTTTCAAGGGCAGGGTCAATGCAGCTAGCTACACAATACTTCACAGCTCATCCACAGTGTAGGGTCTGGTGTCTCAACTTTCTCTTCACAATATCCCACAGATTCTCTATGGGGTTCAGGTCAGGAGAGTGGGCAGGTCAATTGAGCACAGTAATACCATGGTCAGTAAACCATTTAGCAGTGGTTTTGGCACTGTGAGCAGGTTCAGGTTGTGCTGAAAAATGAAATCTTCATCTCCATAAAGCTTTTCAGCAGATGGAAGCATGAAGTTCTCCAAAATCTCCTGATAGCTGTATTTTTTTTTGAGAAGGACCAGTGTATATATTTTCCTTTCAGCTGTTCCCTTCAGGGGTTGCCACAGCAAATCATCTGCCTCCATCTCACCCTATCCTCTGCATCTTCTCTTACACCAACTACCTTCATGTCCTCCTTCACCACATCCATAAATCTCCTCTTTGGTCTTCCTCTAGGCCTTCTGCCTGGTAGGTCCAACATCAGCATCCTACGACCAATATATTCACGATCTCTCCTTTGTGCATGTCCGCGAGTCTGGCACAAGCCAGTGTTCATCCTTACGCTGGTCCCAAGCCCGGATAAATGCAGAGGGTTGTGTCAGGAAGGGCAGCCGACGTAAAACGTGTGCCAAATTTGATATGCAAATCATCAAAAGACAAAAATTATATAAATTTTCAAAATAAGATAAATGCAAAAATAATGCATGTACACACAAACCGATCAAAAAAACATTTTCACAGCAACGAATATGGAAACTGAATATAAAAAGAGCAATTATATACATATTTCTGAATTCTGTTGCACTTTTGAGTGTTTATTTATTGAAAAGAAAACAATACCTCTTACTGTCTATTCTTGGTCTGATTATTATATCTGAAGAAAACATACGTTATCAAAAAGGATCTACCAGCATGAAGACATGTTCAATGGAGACAATCAAGCTGAGAAAAGAGGGAAAACAAATAAGGCCTTTACATCAAGATTCGAATTAGAAAATACAACCATTTTGTATTTATTGAAAAACCAGAGAGTGGCATGATGGCATAGTGGTTGTACATGTCCACCTCACAGCAAGACTTTGCTAGATTCAATTTGCGGACTCTGTGGGGGAATTTCTTTCTGGAGTTTGCATGTTCACCTCGTGCCTGTGGAGGGTTTCTTCCAGGTACAGCTGTACTTTCCTCACACAAATTGCGCCAAGGTGTGGAAGTGTGTATATTGGTTAAGTGATGGACTACTGAGTTGTTCATGGTGTTCCTTGCCATTGCTCAGAGTTGACTGAAAACCCTAGTGCAAGGGTGTCAAACTCCACAAAGGGCCATTGTGGCTGCAGGTTTTTGTTTTAACCAAGCAGCAGCACACCTGACTTGGCTCATTTAATTAACTGATTTGAGTCTTCAGGCAATTGATTGGTGAATCTGTATGCTCTGTACAGAGGCTAACCAATCAACTGTCTGAAGACTCAAATCACTCGATTAATTGAGCCAAGTAGGATGTGCTGCTGCTTGGTTGAAACAAAAACCTGCAGCCACATGGCTCTTTGTGGCATGAGTTTGACACCCCTGCCATAGTAGGATTAAACAGTTTTATAACAGCATACTTTTTTCTAAATCTACATGTTCTGTTGGCCATCATGGCACCACAGATGACCAATCTACCAAGTCCCTCTAACCCTCTCTATTTTGTGACAGATTTAAAGTGCCAATCGGCTTTAAGGCAGGCCTATCTGTGACGTCATCCTCCAATCTCATGTTGCCTGCCTCTCCTTCTATCCCCACATACTGTTATCAAGACTGTAGATGGTACTAGACCACATGTATCTGTTTTGTAGTTTTTAAGATTTGACTGAACATCAGAAAATAAAATATTAATGCAGAATAAAATTTATGTGGACTGTTAAACTGTAAAGTGTCTGATTATTATGAACGATTGAGCAAGAAAAGCAGGTCAGTTGCAAGCAATCGCGCCACTGAGAGGAAATAATATGAAGTACAGAAATCCCTGCATTGACCAGCAGGGTGCGCCATCTCGCTCTGTGTGCGGAAAGCACTGGTGGTATACTGTATGACTAAATGTGGCCGGTCTTACGTCACGAGGGTGTGATCAGTCCAGGGATTCACTTGGCAAATTTAGCGCGACATTGCATTTTCTGTTTTGTCTCGGCGTGCTTTTGATTCCGACCTTCACCGGGGAGGGGAGCGATAATGGAGAGTCGCGGACAGCCCTGCAGCTAGCTAAACCGGGCAGCTTTTCCCGCTGGATACGAAATGCTAGCTAGCTCGGTAGGTAACAGAACAAGTTTTGCTGGATACCGTAAAAAATGTGCTTCACTGGTGTTAAAGAGAAACGGTAAAAACCGAGCACTGTTATTTTATTAAGCTCGAGTTGAAGTTCCAACAGTTGAACGGCTCGTGGGATCAACGCACGCGACGCTGTGCTGTGTTGTTTTTCTGCTTGCTAGCTGTACTGAGGCGATTAGATTCACAGGCTGAGAGGGAGAGAAACCCTTAAAAAAACCAAGTTAGCCAACAGAAATCTGAGAAATGTTTTGAGCAACCGGAAGCAGAGGTGTGTGAGGTTCCCAGAGCTGTTTTTATTTGTATTTTTTAAAAAAATATCGTGCTCACGGTTTCGTAATGTTTTCATTAGCATGTTGACTCGAGCAGCATCACTTTCCTCAACCCTCAGGTTTAAGTCTGAACATTTTCTCTCCGTTTGCTGATGGAAATAAAGAAGCCAACAGTACATCTTGTCTGTCGTTATGTAGATTAGATAATCAGATGTTTTTCTTCTCTTTCACAGGGTTGTGTGTAAACTGACCGGTTTCCTATAAAGCGTGAACGCCGAGTCTCAGGCACGTCTGGACGGGGAGATATGCAGACGTTTTTGCGAGGTAAACGTGTGGGCTACTGGCTCAGCGAGAAGAAGATGAAGAAACTCAATTTTTTGGCTTTCGCTGACATGTGCAGGTAAGCGTGCTAGCGTTAACCGAGCCAGATGATGATGTCACCGGTTCCTCTGATAGACGTTAACTTGAAATCGTGAACTTGTTGCTTCCTGAGTTCTGGTTGTCGCTGGTTTATCATTGAATGTTGAGTTTACGTGCTACCGGATTTCATGTAAATAAGAGTTTACATTGTTGAAAAGAGGGAGCTTGAAAATAATTTTGTTTTATATTATTGTTTTATTTTTCCCGACTGCACATCATTTGCTATGGGAGAATGTCGATAAATCCATTTTTCTAAATTTTTTTTCAACACACAAGTGACAGACAGACAAAGGGACAGACGGACAGCAGACATGTTTCAACGAAGCCAGTGAATGCAGCATCATTCTCACTTAATTCATGCTGATCACTGATATCTATCCTGCACTCAGACTTCTGGAGTTTATAATTATGAATGTCAGTGATCATCATTACAATAAGGGACTGAAAGTTGAATGAAAGAGTAACAGTTGAGTGATCAATGGCGATTTTTAGTGAGCTACATTAGTACTTTCATTTGGGTTGTGCATTGGGTTGATTTGTTAATCTACAGAAAAATAGCAAAGTGAACAGTTTTAGTAGTTTGATTGTGTAATTTGTTGCACTTTAAGGCTGTTAATATGCTGACTGATTAGTGGACATGTCCAGCTGCATTTTGTTTTATCTCACTGTGGGTTTGTTCTTTGAAATATAACTTTGCACACAGCACCATTCTGGAAGGTGTGTAATGTAATTATGTTGAATTTTATTACCTTGCTCAAAGGTCATTGAACCGTTTGCATCCAGGATGATATAAAAACTTTCATGACTGGCAAGTATAGATTTAATGAAGATATTATTATTATTATTATTATTATTATTATATCCACACTCACTTGATATGAGCAAACACATGTTCTGATTGCTTAATCTATTCCGAGGATGTCAGCTTATACTGTGAGTGAAGAAAACCAAAATGGTTGAATGGTTTGGTGAACCAACAGAAGACAAAATAAATGTTCTCTGTAAAAACAAAACCCCATAAATGGTATGAAAAAAACCAAACAAGTTTGGAACGAAAATATTGGATGCTAAGAACATAATTAAAAAAAATTAAGACTTATCATTACTTTTGCTGTTGCTGTAAGTTTTCTGGTATTTTTTTGTTTGTTAAATTTTCTGGTGACTATCATAAATATCTTGATTTTGTGAGAATAACTGTTAAATGTCTTCGTCACATTAGATAAAGATGCAGTTGAATGCAAAAGTTTGGGAACTGGGAGAAATGACACATTTTACTTTTTTTTTTTTTTTTTTTAAACAGAAAGTGTTCTCAACCTTTGGAACAAAATTTTCACTCACTCATTTGCCAAACTGCTTAATTCTAGTCGGGTCATGGGATCTCAGAAATGAAGGGGAAGGAATGATGTATCCTCTTGAACAGTTCACTAGACAGTTGCAGGGTCGACACACACAGACACACACATTCATGTTTAGCTCAAGGGGTAAGTGAAACAGCCAATTAGTTAAATATGCATGTTTTTGTACTATGGGAGGAGACCTGAGTATACAGAGAAAACACACGCAAGCATGGAGAGAAGGTGTAAACTCCACAGTGAAACGCACTTGACAAGCTCAGGACCTGAACCCAGGACCTTCTTGCTGTGCGGTCAACATGCTAACCATTATGCTCTTGTGCCAGCCTGCACATTATCTTAAACAAATGTATTTGTTTATAGTGGAGTTGAAGAAAAAAAGGAGGAAAAAGAATTAATTCTGGCATGTGCAAATATTTGGACATTGTTTCATCTGGTACATCTTGCCATCTTTTATATAATTAGATATTTTTTCTGCTTGAAGTGAGTCATTGTGTGTTTTTTTTTTTTTTTTTTGTTTTTTTTTTTTTTTTACACGGATAAAAAATCTTCATTAAGATGTTTACAGTTCCAGGTAGTAATAATCACACCTTAGATTATTAACAACCATAGCTTCCTGTAAGCCATAGACTCTTCTGTCTTCTTCTTTGTGGAGAGTGGGTCTTGAACCCCCAACCTTAGGATCAGTGATCCAGCACCCTTTACCCCCAGGCCCCCCTGCCCTCCTGTAAGCCATTGATTAAGGTTCTGAAAATGAATCTGACTGATGCCTTCAAAGCAGAGGAAGGCAGATATTAAAGTGTGCCTAACTGCCACCTTCGACTTTTATGAAAAATGTCATCAAGAAAAAGTGGCTTTCATGGCAAGATCTGCAAGACCAAGAAAACTTTCAGAGAAAGCTCCCATGTGTTGAGCAGAAATGCAAAGCAAACCCCTCACATGACAGGAAGAATTTGCAGGAAGGTTTAATGACCCATAGTCATGGTACTCAAGTCTACTCTGCAGTGTTGCTTGTATGAACATGATCTGCAAGGGTCATCTGAAGGAAAAGCTTACTTACAGCCGGTTTACAAAAAAAACAAAAACCCTGAATATTTGAATTATGCAATGCAATATTTAAATAACCAGATGTTTTTAAAAAGCAGATTCTGTGAACTGCTGAAGTAAAAATCAAACTTTCCTGCCACAACCTCCAAAGATTTATTGACAGGAAAAAAGGAGCAGCAGTTAATGGAAAGAAGTGCTTGGCGATCTGTTTCGCATGAACATGGCTTTGCTAGGCTCTGGGGATAGGTGGTGACCAGAACACTGCACAGGTAAATGGAAGCATGGATTCCAGTAAATTCTGGAAACAATTCGGTCAGTTAACAAAAAAAAAAAAAAGAAAAATTGATGCTGGAAAGAGACTGGTGTTTACTGCAGGACTGTGATCGAAAACATAGCTGTAAACCCATCATGAATTACTTCAGGAAAGAAAAGCTGATGCTTTTGGATGACTCTAAGTCACCGGACCTCAATGTCATTTTAAACCTGCTTTGTATGCAGGATTCAGTACAAGAATTGTTTGTAGGGAAGAGTGAGTTAGAGTCTATTTGAAAAG
Source organism: Plotosus lineatus (assembly GCA_024760905.1). Lineage (NCBI taxonomy): Eukaryota > Metazoa > Chordata > Actinopteri > Siluriformes > Plotosidae > Plotosus > Plotosus lineatus. The sequence goes on from CM045732.1 coordinate 50,432,962, forward strand.
GTTGCAATTGAAATTGGCTGCAGAAAAGATTTGCAAGCTGTAATGTATTTAATCAGGGACGGCGGTGTAGTAGTTCGTGTTCCGCGCTCACGATCAAGAGGTCGTGAGTTTGAATCCCTCTTAAGACCGCCACTGTACTATACCTGTCGCCAAGTTGCCTAATGTACACAATCTTGGACTGTGGGAGGAAACCGGAGTACCCAGTAATCCACGCAAGCATGGTGAGAACACAAAGTCCATACGCAAATGTCCTCGTCAAGCCGTAGACTCAAACACAGGTTTATTCTTGCTATGAGGCAGAAATGCTAATCACTGCTCCACCGTGCCACCCGTTTCACTTCGGAAATCATTACAATATGTAATTTGCATAGAAACCTTTATGCAAATGTATTTTATTTACTTGTTGAAACAAACAACCATTGTCTCACTACACTATGATAAAAGTAGGTCATATTGGAATCATTTATATAGAACCGATAAGAGGACATTCATAACTACTTTATTACACTTCGTTCTCATTTTCAAGAAGCACCGGTCTTGTTCATCATGATGGTAGCTCCAGTTTATCTTTGGGTAATAAAATATCAGTGTTTGAGAAGGTACGTGGGTCATTACAGGTCTAATGGGAGTCCTCATTATCTTACACTCACATTTTCCAAAACACTTGTAGCTAAAGCTACATCCCACACTGTCTGTGATGGATTATTATGAGTTCTGTCTGTACTTGTGTATTATATGGTTATGACTGGTGATTGGCTTATTCACTTGAGAGGCTGAGAGGAGATGTGTTTGAGCATTTGGGGAATGATGGAAACCTGAGTAAGCGTAACAAGGCCATGTGAAGTGTGTGTGTTGTGGTGAGGTGCTGTGTGCTGTTTTATTTATTTTTTCTTTTTGTGGCCACTGAAACCTGAGCACTCGATTGTTGGCTCGACAAAAGTGTCTGCCTACATGCAGGTGTGTGTGAGAGAGACCCACATTTGGACATTTGGACATTTACGAGAGGGAATATCTTTTTTTCACAATGTAAGCTGTATCTCACTGTATCAGTCTCCAAGCTGAATGAATAGTTATGTAATCTGTAGAACAGGCCTCTGATTAAGTGAGAAACAGAAAAGGAAAGTGTGCAGTAGCGACAGAGGTGGGGAGGGAGGGAAGAGACCAGAACAGCGTGATTACTGGGAGCTTTTGTCACGATTGTTTTTGGATGACCGTATTCAATTGTATATATGTTTTTCCTCAAACACTGACTAAAGTGATCAAGCAAACAATGTTGTGCTGTACTTATAGTTCTGGATAAACAATGATAGTGTTTTTCTTTCATCATAAAAGCCAGTCGTCTTGAGATGTGGATGTATATCATCATCATTTATGCATTTTATCAAGATTATCAAGAGTAAATTAAAAGTGAATCAGAATGGGTTCCCGAGTGCTGCGTTGATAAGGCATTTAAAATAATAACCCGGAGATCACAAGTTCAAATCCGGTTTAATGCCACAGACGTTCATGACCAGGAGTCCATAGGGGTTAATTGGTCAAGCTCCCACAGGAGGGATGGCATATGCTCACGCCACTGTCACTTACAGCGATTACCAGCCAATCATGGGCATCTTTGAGACCATTCGTAGGAGATTTCCCTCCGAGTGTATTCGACTGCCTGCAAAATATGCATTTGCCACACTTCAAAAAGAGGTGGGTGGCGAGCATTGCATGTCACGGAGAGGGTGTGTGCATGCTTTTGCCCCTACCTGGTTGGTGGTAGTCATGTGATGGGTAAGGCAATACCTGATAGGTAGGAATTGGGTCTCATTAATTAGGGAGAAAATGGGGGGTGGGTGGTGGGGGGGTGGGGGGTGAGTTAGAGTTAAGTTGAATCACACAAGTGACCGTTAGGGTTTTGCTCAAGAATGGTGGACTTTGGTAGTTCTTCTTGCCGTTATCATAGAACCCGAACCACTGAGCTTTAACCAGAGGTTAGTGTTCACTACAATCACTGTACAATAAATCGAGAATAATATTTTTATTTCCATTCTTTTAACCAGTTCTTTGCCAACTATTGTACTTTTATTGTATGATCCAGGGAGGCTGGAGCGTGTCTCAGCTGACACTAAGCTAATGCGGGGTACAGCTTGAACAATTCAGAAGACCATCGTAGGACTAATACACAGACACAACCATTCACACATTCATCTGTACTCAGGGGCAATTTGGAACAGCCAGTTAGCCTAATGTGCATGTGTTGGGAAAACCTAGAGTACCCTGAAGGAAACCATGCAAGCGCAGGTATAATAAACAACATAGAAACGCCTGAACCCAAGGCCCGACTCAAACCCAGGACCTTCTTGCTGTAAGACGTGAACCACTACACTGCAGAGGCACCCCTTCAACCGATGAAAAATTGTGTGGATTTTTTTTGCTTATTTTAAGAATTTAATGAATTTAAATAACTAAGAACACTTTTTTCTGTTCACTAACATCATTCTGAACTGCTGCTAAGACTTGGTAAAGCCACAGAAAGTTCTGAGTACCTTACGAGTAGATAAACATCAGGATATGGGAATATATGAACTGTGTGATATATTGTATTTTGGCAAAGAGTGTGTGATATTGTTTGGGGAAAATGTCTGAAATTCTCGTTTTTTTTTTTATCATCTATTGCTGAAACCAAACCAACCGTAAAAATTGGTTAAATTATGGAAACATCACACTGTGAGGATGTTCACCCAGCATTATTTTCCTCTGTTGCCAAGCCACAGATCATAGATATGACACAAAACACTCTCACTCACTTCCTCACTCACTAAGTTGCTGAACCGCTTAATCCTCTTATGGTTGCTTGAAGTCTGGAGCTTATTTCGACTGTCACAGGGCGAAGGCAGGGTACAACCTGGACAGCTTGCCAGAACATTGCAGGACCAATACAGACAACTGTACACATTCACATCTCAGGGCAATTTGGAACAGTCATGTAGCCTAATGTGCATGACTTTTGACTGTGGAAGTTAATCTGGAGCGCCCAGAGGAAACCCGTGCAGGGACGGGGAGAACATGCAAGCTCCACACCAATGCCTTCACTGAGCTCAAACTCAAATTCAGAACTTTCTTAATATGAGGTGCGACCACGGATGAACTGGTGAGCTTTTCGTGGTATAACTCACCTTTATCCTGAGTGGACTGTTCCAGTCTTCCAGAGACCCTAGTAGAATGAAGCAGCTTGGGAAATGAATGAATGAATGAGTACTTAAGATGTCGGAGCAGTTGTGGTTTAACTATTAGAGAAGCAGATTTGGACCGAAAGGTCACTTGTTTCATTCCCAGACTGGCAGGAAAAATGTGTGGTGGGAGACCAATCTCTTCATCCTCTTCCTCCACCTTCACGCTGAAGTGACATTGAGCAAAGTACCTAAGCCCCAAGTGCTGCAATGTGGTTATGCCTGCTCTTGCTTCTCAGGTGTATGCTCACTGTCTACACACACAAAAATATAACACTCAAGTGCTTTTAATGAGCTAGCTTAGCATGCCAAATGTTTTCATGATGCTACATAAATTGGTAATTTTTGAATATTGGACACCATTGCTCAAGAATTTGTTTTTTGAACTGTTTGCATGGTAATAAGATGGTGTAGAGCTAGATACAAAGAGCTCAGTTTTAATAAATGACATCTAACCCTTGTTCCATATTAGCCTATTTATTCTGGAGTTTGATGTGAATAATTTGTACACTCTTGTAAGCCATGTAAGTCATGTTTTTGAGTTCACAGTGATTTTGTGTTGAGAACTGGCTTTTGTTTTTGCTCAAGTTCTTTCAAGGCCTTTTCTGTGCAAAGGGTATCTGATGAGGTTGGTTAAAAACATGGTGGACTGACCATGAATGTTCTCTCTCTTTCGCTCACACACACCGAAGCTTAATCCAATAGCTGTTTTAGGCAGTTTTTTTGTAGCCAGGGTAACTCTGAAAGCATAGGACACACTGAACCCTGAGCGGAGACTGAATGCTTCTTTAATGCGAGTTGCCTCCTGTCTCAAACAGCTGCTGGTGGGGAATCCCTGCTGAAAGCATCTACAGCTAAGCTAACAGTATAAGTGTGTGTATGTGGGGGGCCTTGACAAATAGGCATACTATTTATGCTAAAGGAATTAGGGTCACACGTGATTCCCCTGCTAGTCTATTATTCTGTTTATATGGATGATAATTAAAGTAAACAAATAATGCAGCCGTGAGGGGGGGGGCATAAGCCAGTGTTCACCCTCACGCCGGTCCCAAGCCCGGATAAATGCAGAGGGTTGCGACAGGTTCCGGTAAAACTTCTTCCAAAATTCTCATGCAAATGATCAAAACGAAATTCATACCGGATTGGTCTAGGCCCGGGTTAACAAAGACCGCCGTCAGTGCTGTTAACCAACAGGGTGCTGGTGGAAATTGGACTTCTGTTGGTCGAAGAAGGAGAGGCGGGAGGTGTGTCCGTAGGCGGAGAGAGGAGGAAAGGTGTGAATCTAGGACTGAGAGTAGGGACTTTGAATGTTGGAACTATAAAAGAAAAAGCTAGAGAACTGGCTGACATGATGCAGGTGGACATACTGTGTGTTCAGGAGACCAGGTGGAAAGGTAACAAAGCTAAAAGCTTAGGAGCAGGGTTTAAGATGTTTTATCGTGGTGTGGATGGGAAGAGAAATGGAGTCGGAGTCATCTTGAAGGAGGGGTTTGTCAGGAATGTTCTAGAAGTGAAAATGGTGTCAGACAGAGTGATGAGTCTCAAGTTAGAAATTGAAGGTGTGATGTTCAATGTTGTTAGTGCTTATGCCCCACAGGCAGGATGTAAACTCGAAGAGAAGGTGAGATTCTGGAGTGTGTTTGATGAAGTGATTCAGAGTACCCCCAGAGGTGAAAGAGTGGTGGTCATTGGTGCAGACTTCAATGGAAATGTTGGTGCAGGCAATAGAAGGGACGAGGAAGTGATGGGTAGGTTTGGTATCCAGGACAGGAACACAGAAGGACAGATGTTGATCGATTTTGCAAAAAGGATGGAAATGGCTGTGGTGAATACTTTCTTCCAGAAGAAACAGGAGCATAGGGTGACTTATAAAAGCGGAAGTAGGAGCACACAGGTAGACTACATCTTGTGCAGGCGATGTAATTTGAAGGAAGTCAGTGACTGCAAAGTAGTAGTGGGTGAGAGTGTTGCCAAACAGCATAGGATGGTGGTGTGCAGGATGATGCTGATGGTGAGAAAGGTGAAAAAGGCGAAGTCAGAGCAGAAGACAAAGTGGTGGAAGCTGAAAAAGGAAGAATGTCATGTCTTCAAGGAGGAGTTGAAACAGGCTTTGGGTAGTCAGGAAGTGCTTCCAGATGACTGGACAACCACAGCCAATGTGATCAGGGAGACAGGAAGGAGAGTACTTGGTGTGTCCTCTGGAAGGAAAGTAGAAAAGGGCACTTAGTGGTGGAATGAGGAAGTGCAGAAGTGTGTACAAAGGAAGAGGTTAGATAAGAAGTGGGACATTGAGAGGCCAGAAGAGAGTAAACTGGAGTACAGGGAGACACAGCATAAGGCGAAGGTAGTGGTTTCAAAGGCCAAAGAGAGGGTGTATGATGACTTGTATGATAGGTTGGACAATAAGGAGGGGGAAAATGATTTATACAGGTTGGCACAGCAGAGAAATGGAGATGGGAAAGATGTGCAGCAAGTTAGAGTGATTAAGGACAGAGAGGGAAATGTATATACTGATGACAGAAGTGTGCTGGGAAGATGGAAAGAGTACTTTGAAGGGCTGATGAATGAGGAAAATGAGAGAAAAAAAGAGTAGAAGGGGTGACCGTTGAGCACCAGGAAGTAGCAAAGATTAGTAAGGGTGAACTGAGGAGGGCATTGAAGAGTGGAAAGGCAGTTGGTCCTGATGACATACCGGTGGAGGTATGGAAGTGTCTAGGGGCGATAGCAGTAGATTTTCTGACAAGAATATTCAACAAGGTCTTAGAAAGCGAGCAGATGCCGGAGGAATGGAGGAGAAGTGTGATGGTGCCCATTTTCAAGAACAAGGGAGACGTGCAGAGTTGTGGCAACTACAGAGGGATAGGGTTGATGAGCCATACGATGAAATTATGGGAGAGAATAGTGGAAGGTAGACTCGGGGCAGAGGTCAGCATTTGTGACCAGCAGTTTGGTTTCATGCCAAGAAAGAGCACCACCGATGCAGTGTTTGTTTTGAGGATGTTAATAGAGAAGTACAGAGAAGGTCAGAGGGAGCTGCATTGTGTCTTGGTGGATCTGGAGAAAGCATATGACAGGGTGCTGAGAGAAGAACAGTGGTATTTTATGAGGAAGTCTGGAGTGGCAGAGAAGTATGTTGGAGTGGTGCAGGACATGTATGAGAGATGTAAGACAGTGGTGAGGTGTGCTGTCGGTGTGACTGAAGAATTCAGGGTGGAGGTGGGACTGCATCAAGGGTCAGCTCTGAGCCTTTTCTTGTTTGCTATGGTGATGGACCGGCTGACAGACGAGGTTAGACAAGAATCTCCATAGACTATGATGTTTGCAGATGACATTGTGGTCTGTAGTGAGAGCAGAGAAAAAGTGCAGGAAAATCTAGAGAGGTGGAGGTATGCCCTGGAAAGGAGGAGAATGAAGGTTAGCCTCAGTAAGACAGAATACATGTGCCTGAACGAGAAGGACCCAAGAGGAACAGTGAGGTTACAGGGAGCAGAGATAAAGAAGGTGGAGGATTTTAAGTACTTTGGCTCAACAATCGAGAGCAATGGAGAGTGTGGAAAAGAGGTGAAGAAGCATGTGCAGGCTGGTTGGAATGGTTGGAGAAAAGTGTCCGGTGTGATGTGTGATAGGAGAGTATTGGCAAGAATGAAGAGAAAAGTGTACAAGACGGTGATGAGGCCAGCGATGTTGTATGATTTAAAAACAGTGGCACTGGGGAAAAGACAGGAGGCAGAGCTGGAGGTAGCAGAGATAAAAATGTTGAGGTTCTCTTTGGGAGTAATGAGGATGGATAGGGTCAGGAATGAGTACATCAGAGGGACAGCACATGTTAGATGTCTTGGAGACAAAGTTAGAGAGGCTTTATTGAGATGGTTTGAAAATGTACAGAGGAGGGATAGTGAGTATATTGGTAGTAGGATGCTGAGGTTGGAACTACCAGGCAGATGGCCCAGAGGAAGACCAAAGAGAAGATTTATGGATGTGGTGAAGGAGGACATGAAGGTAGTTGGAGTAAGAGTAGAAGATGCAGATCATTTGCTGTGGCGACCCCTGAAGGGAACAGCTGAAAGGAAAAGAAGAAGAGAATTAAAGTAAACAAATGACACATGTAGGCAGTGATGGCCCGGTGGTAAGGTGCAGGATCACTCCTGGGTTCAAGCCCCAAATGCAATAGTTAAATCACTGTTCCCCCATGCTCTTATCCAGAGCGACTTACACAAGTGCTTCAAAGTCTTTATCAGTGAATATATTCTTGGACTGGTCTCTTGGAACACAGACTAAGTATATCGTCAGTCAAGCTCAGGTGGTAGGTGGTGTTTGTGTTGTGTGTTTGTATACAGCATAGTGCTTAATCCAAGTACTGCAAGTTTTCAGCTGTCCAGCTGAAGATGCCCAGTGACTCAACAGTCCAGATGTTCAGAGGAAGTTCATTCCACCACCTTGGAGCCAGAAGAGAAAAGAGTTTAGATAGGTTTTTCCCTTGTCTCTTGATAGGTGGAAGGATCAGTCTCTCAGTGCTAGAAGATCTGAGAGAATGTGGTGCTTTGGTCGGAAGTTGCAGGTGCATTTTTGGCTTTGTAGGCAAGCATGAGTGTTATGCCAGCCCGACACTAGTACACACTCATGGTACTCCACGGTACGCCAAAGTGAGTACCTTTGCGGGAATTGTGAGCGCCATCACCGGAACAATGTGGAAACTATGAGCGAGATGAGTACCATTGAGGGGCATTGCCGACCCAAAAAATGAAACATGTTCATTAATTTTTTTTCACACACTCTTTTGCGTACCTTTCCGCAAACTATAAGGAAACTATGAGGAAACAGTGAGAGCATGTGTAAATTCCCACCACGTCACGGGTAATCAATGCCGTGCAACGTTACACCTGTATCCTCAATGGTGCTCTTGTGTCCTCCATGGTGTGGAGGACCAGGGAGTGAGTTGTGGACAGAACTGTGTTTCTCACTGTTTCCTCAAAGGTAATTATAGTCTACTCTAAGCTGCTCACCTTTAAGTTTGGGTGAGCACTCAAACCACTGTATTCCACAACACCACACACAAACGGTTAACCAATCAGTCATAATGGCCAAACTGCTGCCTCCTGGTCAACCATTCCCTCACCCACACTGTTCTGGATTTTCTCTTCTTTGATCTAGGTGATTTGATGGTCGTATCAGGTGTGGATTCTAGCTGTTTACATCTGTCAATGTCGTAGTCTTTGATTAGTAGTAATGCAGCAGCACCTGCAAGAAAGACACTTTGTTGATTTGATGCCATTTTCTCGGCATCTCTAGAGTTCATCGTCTTGACGACTACAACAATGAATGGAGGATGAATCCAGCTCCATAATATATATATATATATATATATATATATATATATATATACACACACACACACACACTTGTGAGGCGTGACAAGGAGTGTCATAAAACGGAAGAGCGGTCACCTTTTTAGCGTGATGTAGAGCAAACTTGTCTGGCCATTGAGTAACGTTGAGAAACTTGGAGCACCCCAGCACAAACAATTTGGAAAAATACCGCAATGGTGAGAAATCGAGTGGCCCATCGCGGAACATCCTCAATGGTACGAATGAGCAAAGCTTATTCCTCTCTGGCACAAACTGTTTGACTGGCAAGTGAAATAAACCCAAAATCATTCCGCCATGGTACGCATGAATGAGTGCCATTAAGGATTAAATTGCGTACTAGTGTCAGGCTGGCTTTATAAATAGAATGTGAGCAGCTACAGGAAGCCAGTGAAGAGATTGTAGCAGTGATGTGGGAAAATCTGTGAAGGTCGAAAACAAGCTGTGCAGCTGCATTCTGGCTCATTTGCAGAGGTCGAATAGTGCCCAAAGGTAAATCTGCTAGGAGTGAGTTGCAGTAGTCTAGTCTTGAGATGACGAGGGATTGAACAAGTATCTGAGTGGCCTTCCTAGAAAGAAATGAACAAAGCCTTTGGATATTAAAGAGAAGAAATCGACATGATTGAGAAAATGAGTGATATGAGACGGACAGGCACTTATCTCTGGTTACTCCAAGACTTCATGCAGTGCCTGAAGGAGTGATCACATTTTCCAAGGTAATTGCAAGATCTTGATATGGGGATGAGTCAGCTGGGATTAACAGCAATTCAATCTTGCTGGGATGAAGCATCAGCTTGTGAGCTGCCATCTATAAGGGGTTACTTGCCAGGCATGCAGAGATCTGGGCAGAAACATCAGTATCTGAGGGAGGAAAAAGAGAGAACAAACTGAGTGTCATTTGCATAGCAGTGGTATGAGAATTCATGTGAGCATGTGACATCACTAAGGGACTTTATCAAAGGCCAGCCATGTCTCTCACTGTCTATGGCATGAGGAGGCATGTGAAAGAACCATTGCTAACTTTCATCAAGAGCAGCTAAATAGCCGTCAGCATGTTTCTTCCCTACGATGGCCTGCTGTCCAGGGCAAGCTGTCCAGGGTGTACTCTGCCCTCCCCTAGAGTTGGCTAAGATGGGCGCCAGCCTCCCCGCGATCCTAATTAGAATGAAGCGGTTCAGAAAATGAATGAAAATGGTAAATGTGAAATTAATTTTCTTCTAACACACATTGTTTTATACAATATGTGTTATAGGTTTGAATTTTAAGAGCATGACTATTTACATAGTCACGGCACGGTGGCGTAGTGGTTAGCACGTCTGCCTCATAGTAAGAAGGCCTGGGTTCGATTCCCGGCCTGGGCGTTTCTGTGTGGAGTTTGCATGTTCTCTCCGTGCTTGCGTGGGTTTCCTCCGGATGTTCTGGTTTCCTTCCACAATCCAAAGATATGCACAGTAGGTTAATTGGCCGTTCTAAATTGCCTGTAAGTTTGCATCGTGCAGAAGGCAATGGCAAACCAGTGCACTCATCCTGCCAAGAAAACCTCCATGAAGATGATAAACAGGGCGTTATCCTTCATGGCAGTTAACCAATGGACGTCCTACGACTCAGGCACTAGATAGATAGAGATTTACATAGCATGTCATGGCAGATAAAGGAGGCATGGTGGTGCAGCGATTAGCACTGTTGCAGCAGTGCAAGAGGGTTCTGGCTTTGAACCTCTTAGGGGACCGGAACCATGCTTTGTGGAGTTTGTGTTTTCCTCGTCCCTGCATAGGTTACCTGGCTTTCCTGTTTGATCCGTCACTTGTCTTGTAATAAGTTTATGATAAATATGTGTGTCCTTCCCCCCCCCCCCCTTTGGTACTAATTTCTGTCTGTGTCTGAATATCATTTATCTATCTCTCTATATCGATCTGTTTTGGGACTCCGCAATGTAGGTTTGCTCATTTTGTTGGTGGTCAGGTCAATGGGGTTAACAAGCCAACTTGAGTAGTTTATTTGTAGAGAATGGAGTTGATAAATATGAAAGCACCCTTCAACACGCACATGAGCAACACACAGTAAATCCAACATGCCAGCAAACGAACATTCAGAGCTGCAACTTGGACACGTAAAAAATGTATTGTTCATCTCATCTCATCTCATCTTCTTCCGCTTAGTCCGGGGTCGGGTCGCGGGGGCAGCAACCTTAGCAAAGAGGTCCAGACATCCCTCTCCCGAGCCACTTCCTCCAACTCTCCCGGGGGGACACCGAGGCGGTCCCAGACAAGCCGAGAGACATAGTCCCTCCAGCGTGTTCTAGGTCGACCCCGGGGTCTCTTCCCGGTTGGACATGCCCGAAACACCACACCAGGGAGGCGTCCAGGGGGCATTCTAACCAGATGCCCGAGCCACCTCAACTGGCCCCTCTCAATGCGGAGGAGCAGCGGATCTACTCCGAGCTCTCCCCGGATGGCGGAGCTTCTCACCCTATCTCTAAGGGAGAACCCCGCCACCCGGCGAAGGAAGCTCATTTCAGCCGCTTGTATCCGTGATCTTGTATTGTATTGTTTTCTGATGAAAATATGTGAAATAAATGTTTTGAAAAATAGCTACTCAAACCATGATATTTCACTTGAAAATGATAAATACATTTCTTGAGCTTTGGTTTGAGCAGACCAACAGTAATATATGAATATATATGCGTGCACACACATTCGTAGCCCATAGTTGGCCCCGATGCATTTCTGTTTTCAAGGAATGCTCTTTTGTTGTATTGTTTTCTGATTCACTTGTCACTCTGAATAACAGTGCTTACCAGTTGGATACATATAAGTAGCCTGAGGCTATGCTGGAAATATGTTTTAGTATCATGTTCTTGGTTGGTGTCTGTTGCTTAGTTGGTTATTGTGATAAAATTCCTGAGTAGCACGACAGGCCTATCTTCAAAATACAAATCCCAATGATGACACGGCTTTCCCTGGCCCAGATGTCCAAGACAATAAAACAGACAGTTCTTTCTTCTCAAGAGGAACAGAACTACTCTATCAGAGTGAAAATAGGCAACCAGGGAAATCAGTGAACTTTGTATATGGAAGACGATGTGTCTCAACGGTAGCAGCAGCTTGAAAAGAAGACAACTTTGTGCTCTATACATTACAGGAGTGGAATTGTTTTCTTCACATACTCCATCAGGTTAGGAAATTTACATTTAAGCATAGTCAGCTGTGAAAGAGCACACTGGAGAGGACAGGGTTAGGGCCTTGCTTAAGGGTCCAGCTGGGGCTTAAATTGACCCTGATTGGCTTGACATGTTTCGAAGGTATCACATGCGAGCATTTATTTTCTCCAGTTGGTATCACTTGGTATGTGATTGGGGGAACTATAGTAGCTAACAGGTGCAGATTGGTAAATTACCAAATTTGGAGAAAATGGAGTAAAAAAACAAAAAAAAACAATCAAGAACTTGAGGAAACATACGACTGAAATTCGCAAACCTAGCTGACATGCCCATTGTTTTGTCTTTTCATGAGTTCAGCAATGTAATATTGCCATAAAGATGGCTTCAGTTTGTCTTGAAAACAAGCAAGATTCATGTGTCTCAATTATAGCTGACATTTGTCATTTTATTTTGTTCTGTCATTTCCCCCCCCATATCTAGTAATAATTTCTCTCATTATATTTGCTGTTGTGTTGCTAGGCATCAGTCTTCAGATAATATTGATCTTTATATATCAAGTTAGCTGTTGATGTATTGTATTACTAAATGTAGTACTGGAGGTATAATATTTGATGAATAACACTTGATTAGGGAACTTAGCTTGTGGAATGAGACCCTGTGCACTTTGAAAGAAGAATAGTTGCTTGAAGATTTTTTTTCTCTTTTTATTTTTGTAATTCTGTGCAGATGTGTCATTAGGTCTTGTGTAAGATGTATCAAGAAATTCGCTTAATTCAGAATTAAATCTATTCTGTAAACTACCTTTGGAACTAAAATCAGTTATAAAAAGCATCACATTTAGAGAATGTTTTAAAAATAATAGCTTGTTGTAAACTTGCATTGATGGGTATGGTGATAGGAGGTGTATTTTTTTGGTGTAATTAATTGGTGTAATTAATTCTCGAATATTCATGAATTTAATTTCTTTTATTCATTTATTTGTCTAAACACTTAGTCCTGTCAGAGTCAAGGGTGTCTGAAGCCGATCTCAGCCAACTCTGGGGAGAAGGCAGGATAAGATAAGATAAGCTACAGCTTTATTAATCTCACAATGGAGAAATTCACTGTTACAGGCTCTTGAGGTACCATCAGTAGGTGGTGCAAAAATAGATACATATACAAACATACACACATACATATATATATTATATAAGTCAATAAATAAATAGATACATAAATAGTATAAATTAATGTACAATAAAAAAGAAAAGAAGGGAACAACTTTGTAGACTGGCCTATATTCAAGTGTACATGTACTCAGATGCACTCAGAACAACTCACCATTCCATTTCTGAGCCGAAACGCACACAACTATTTACTCTGTCTCATGCCAAGGGGCAATCTGGAACAGCTAGTTAGCCGAATGTGCAAATCCTTGACTGTGGGAGGAAACATGAGTACTTTGAAGAACCCACGTAAGCTCCAGGGGAACATGCAAAGCCCAGACAGAACTGCCATACTCAGGATTTTCTTGCTGCACACACACTTGTTGATCACTTTTCCCTCATGCCACCCTGTGTTTTATCTCTGACTGGTTATATTGTAATGCTGTATGTTTTTGTTGATTATGGACATTTAGAATAATTGACTGTATACATCAGGCAGCAATATTTAATATTCCTGTTTTGTTTTTTTCCAAAGATATAAGTGTAAACATGTCAAGGATTATACTGTAATACCTGCTCTGTGTTCTTCTTTTCTGTTTTAGGAAAAGAGGTATAGAAGTGGTTCAGGTAAGCCATTTAAATTTTTTAACAATAAAATATAACATTTAACTAATATAAATTTTAAACGTTTAACTAGTTGTAATTGTGGTTAATTAGTTGACACATCTCTGCAACATTGCATGGTCATCGGGGTCCGTAGCTCTGGATTGGTAAACTGGGTTGGTAGTCCCCTTTTAAAAAAGGTGGACCGGGCGGTGTGTTCCAATTTCCGTGGAATCACACTCCTCAGCCTACCTGGGGAAAGTCTATACAGCGGTACTGGAGAGGAGTATTCAACCGATAGTTGAATCTCGAATTCAGGGGGAATCATATGGGTGTTGTCCTGGCGCGGCACTCTCGACCAACTTGCTGCACTCCACAGGATGCTGGAGGGAACATGGGAGTTTTCCCAATCTGTCCACATGTGTTTTGTGGATTTAGAGAAGGCTTTCGGCCATGTCTCTCGGGCTGTCTTGTGCTGCATGCTACTGGAGTACAGTGTACCGGACCCATTGCCACGGGCCATTCTGTCTCTGTATCACTGGAGATAAAGTTTGGTTTGCATAGGGAATAACAGGTTGAATTTGTTTCTGGGAGAGGAGGAGTCCGCCAAGTTCATAATTTTTAGGGACAGAATTTCTCGGCACAGCTGAGACGTTGAGGGGTTCTGGATATAGGATCTCGTCTCTGCTCTTTGCGGATGATGTCCTTTTTGGCTTCATCATTACGGGACCTCCAATTCCCATTACATTAGATTCAACTTTATATTTACACATGTAATAAATACAGGGTAACGACATTCAGTTTATCATCCAGAGGAGGGATAGCGAGTATATTGTTAGTAGGATGCTGAGGTTGGAACTACCAGGCAGAAGGCCTAGATGAAGACCAAAAAGACTATTCATGAATGTGGTGAAGGAGGACATGAAGGTCGTTGGTGTAAGAGTAGAAGATGCAGAGGATAGGGTGAGATGGAGGCAGATGATTTCGTTGTGGCGACCCCTGAAGGGAAAAGCCGAAAGGAAAAGATTATTTGATATAAATGAGGCGCTCCATCGAAAGTAGGCGCTTATCGCACAGACCACTTTTGAGATACAGGCCAGAAAAGTAAAAATGGTACATTTTTATCGAAATTTGGATTTTTGCATGAACTTTTAAAACAAGTATTCAACTATCACGTGCTCATGTGAAATCGACTAAAACTCACTAAAAATACCCCCCCCCCATTTTTCTGACGAGTACCCTCATAAAACTAGATAAAAACAGTAGCAAACTGACTGGTTTTCATTGTAATTATTCACCGAGTTCGGTACAAGACACACTATAATCCATACACCAGAAGAACGATCATGAAGTAGTCTCTCTATTTTGTAGTCTCTCCATTAGATTGTGAATACACAGTTTCTAGAAAAGGAGAGTGAACTTTCATCTGTGATGTCTAGCAGCATTAGTATAGATGTTAAATTCGACGCTAGAAATTGGCTTTGAAGATTATTTCTCTCTCTCTCTCTCTCTCTCTCTCTCTCACTCACTCACACACAGTGTGCAAACGGTTAAATGAGCAGCATCCAGATGAACTAGTGCAATTTGAATGGAAGAAAATATATGTATGGGTGGATCTACAAAATGTGAAAAAAGTAGTGCCTGAAGTGAGTGGGGCATATGAGTGCAAATGGTGTGCTAGATGCACAAATGAGCAGTCACCCACTGCTTTCTGTGTGTGTGTGTGTGTGTGTGTGTGTGTGTGATACCTCAGGTCTGCTGAAACTGCTGGAATATTAAGAAACAGAAATGATTACATTGCAATTCAGTCAAAGAAAATTCCATATGCCCAGTATTATGTACTTTAGAAACTTAATGAGTCTTGGTATCTTTCTCTGCATGCAAAATTCGTTTATGGAATTTTTTTTTTATTCTTCGATTTGTGTGTAATCTTGTCTGGACTGGACATGCTGGATCGTAGGTTGTTTATTTAGTTTTGTACGAAAATTGGTCAAGACCCGAAAAATACTTAAATGTTTCATATCTTTTACATATAAACAAACTGATGATGAGTGGTGTTTGTGAAGATGTGATCTTATCTGCTGAGCAGGATATAGATGAAGATGATGCTGAGCTCAGAGTTGAAGTTTACTTGTATAAAGAGATCAGAGCATTTTGTTCTTTAGTTTTCTTAATTTCAGTGTAATTGTTTGAACCTGACAGTGTTTTTTTTTTTTTTTTTTTTCAATCAGTATCATTGGAAGGCATTTGAACCTTTATATAATGGTCAAAACGATACATACTGATCTTATTGGAATAAACAGAAATGAAAAAACATCGTGTTTTTTTTTGTTTTGTTAATTTTTGGGGCTGACCACTGTGACTGATGTGTTTAAAAAAGGACCTGTCAGACTAAAATGAGGATGATTTCTCTTATCATCTCTTCCTAAAACTCTTCATAGACATGTTTTCTAAAAGTTTATATGGCTGAGGCGCATAAAAACGTTTGGTTGCTAAGGACTAATGATCTTGGAAGAAGGGAAATCTTTGTGGTCATTTTTCTCGAAAAACGTCTTTTGAAATTTTTAGATGAATGTTTTATTTAAAGCGGAATTACAGTATCTGTTTGAAGGATCAGAGGTCCTCATTCAATATTAACTTGTTCCTTGCGAGATCGGAGGTCTTCTCCCACGGTGCACTCTGTTTTAATATCGTGCCGAAATATTCGCCTCAGTCACTGTATTTCCACTTTTAAGGTCTCCTTCTGGTTCAATATTGTCCCAATTGTAGAGGGGTTTCGGCGAAAACGAAATATAACCCTACATGATAAATCTCAAAACGAGCCAACAGTCAACTCTCCTTCACGTGTGTGACAAACAGGAAGTATGGGTAACGTTCAGCTGCGTCATCCCTCTTAGCCAATGGGAGGCCAGCAGGGTGGGATGTTGGGAGACAGCCAATGAGAAAGCAACTTGCGCATCGTGTGAAATTTTGATTGGCGCATTTGAATTTTAAATGCCGCATTTGGCGCTTTTCGTAAGCAGAGGTTGTTTTCGTATTCCGGGGACGAAAACTTAGGAAAATGTTTTTCATAACCTGGAATTTTCGTACCCAGGGGGTCTCGTAAGTAGGGGGCTGACTGTATTGACAAACTTTTTGCTGCATTTTGCAGCTTTGGGCCTCCTATAGCTGACCGTGTAACAAGCTCATTTTTCATTTTTGGACCCAAGAGTCTACTTTCGGTGGAGTGGCTCACATATTTGATATTATTTTATAATGTTATGTTTATAATAATTGATTTTAGGGTGTTTTATGAGATATGGTAATGGTATTTTATGGATGTATAGTACAGTATGACCGTCATACGTCACTGGAACATACAGTAACAGCTTAGGTTTTCTTTCAACTTGCGTTCGACCGTCCGGAACCAAACAAAAACATAAGTTGGGGAGCGTATGTGTGTGTGTGTGTGTGTATATATATATATATATATACATACATACATACATGCACCCATGAGGGAGGGTTGGTGCACAGTCTAGATTATTCTCCACATCATTGTTCAAACAGCCAATAGAATATAATTTCACAACTGGCTGCACACAAAATGTATTGTCAATTACTTCATCTGCAAGTTTCCAATAAATACAAAGCACTCCCGCGAACTGTGAGGATTCATGCAATGTAAACAAAACAAGCACCTTACAGGAACCTTGAAGCCTAAAAAATATGATGGCCAAAAAAAACCCCTTTTGGCTAAACACAATTTCAGAAAGGAGAGAAACAACATTTTTTTTTTTTTTTAAATTATATAAACACCTGATCAAATCATTCGCACTTTGCTGTTGCTAAGATTCTAAAATCCTCATAATTATAGTAATTATTCTTGAAAGTGTACAAATGACTTGTACTTTACGCATTGAGCACCTTTTTTTTTTTTTTTTTTTTTAAATAAGATATCGAGGTCGCTTATGTTATGCAATTTTATGCAAATCTGGTTTTAAAATGATCAGTTGTCATCATCAGTTGACTCCCTTTGAGATCAATGAGTCAAATGATGGAAACATCCCTGGGGCTTGTCGGCCACTGCTGAAGGCAGTTTCTCAATGGCGGTTCCGGTGTCTCTGCATATCATGTCAGGGTATGTGAGAGTACTCCATCTTTAGTTTGGGGAAGGAAGGATCCAAAGGAAGTTGTCAGCGATAATCTGATCTTTTGCCCTGTAGCAGCAACATGTGAATCGTGCTCGCCTCTGCGACAGTCTAGAAGATTAGTGAAATTACGCCATAGCCCTGGGCTTTAATCGAATTGTTCTTTAAGGAGCAGTCTTGCATCCTCATCATTGTGCATGTGTCATCAAGATGTTTTTCCATCTCTTTCTTTGTGGTCCGTGTTTCTGCTCTATAGAGTACCATACTTTTACGCAGGCTCTGAAGAAGCTAACTTGGTTGTATTTGGAAATGATTGGTATCCTGACAGATACCTGCTGGCGTCTTGGCTTGAACCTTTATATTTTTCTAATTAACAGTTTGAGATGGGTGTACCTGAGTGATTTTGGAGTTTTGTAATAAACATTTTAAGTGTCTTTCAAAAGTGTGCCTTTTTTGCTGCAGATCTTTGAAATCATTTTTTGCTATCTCATGGTTGCATTTCAAAGCTTCAAGCTTTTTGTAAAAATCCTAACTATCAGCATTTTAACCTTGTGGCTGTGAAACTTATCTTTTGGTTTTTACTCACTTGCTGTGCAGCAGAAGATAATCTTGATAATCTCTAACAATCTTGCAGTTGACTATATTTATAAAACATCTCAAAGTTATTTACTCCTGTATTGACTGAAGCACAAACACTGCACAGAGAGATTCCATTCAAAGGTCTGCAGTTTTCAAGGATTTCTCAGAGACACTACACAGGCCCCATCTTGGACTAATCAGACTGTCATACAAGCAGTACTAATCTGTTCTTGAACTTGTCTGTGTACATAGAGACACATCAGTTCACCTTGGCCACAGAGAACTGGGAAATATGAATAATAATTCAACAAGGGTATCCGTAGTGTGCCTCATCTGCACAGTGTTTTCATAACCGTAGATGTAGTAGTGTAACTAGTTTATGTCCTGTCTTTCGACTTGTCAGCACATCTGCTTTTGATGTGCATAGCTGACATTTAGTGGACTGGGAGGTCAGTTTTTGATGATGTCATTGCCGACTGTTCCCACAAGAAAATAGAAATAGAGTTATTTTAATGTGGGAATGGCAAAGGTATTTTCCATAAGGAATTCTTTATATATCTTCATGATGGTTTCTTTGACCTTCAGTTTCTTTCCATACTTGTCTTAAAGAAAAGATAGTTTATCAATATCACTAAATCTTACCAGCCACCATTGGCCAAATTTGAATAATTTTTAAATTATGTGTCCGGTCAATTGGTGAGTCTATATTTTGCCAGCATTGCAAGAAAGTTGAAAAAAAAAAATTTTCTTATTAAACAGAGCTTCTGAGTGGAGCCGCATTGGTATGAAATATGACTCTGATGGTTGCCTCGTGCATGTGCCAAAGGAAACCCAACAATGATTTGATGTTGCGAGTTGATTTTGATTGGCTGTTATATATTGCTGTTTTGCATCAAGATAGCCAGCAAAAAAAAAAAAAAAACAATTTATTAATAACAAAACTGAAGCCCAAAAATAGGCTTATATCAGATTTTCACTGAACAAAACATCATACTTTAATCAGAACACGGAACATGAAGTTGTTATACAGATAATTAGACTAACAAAACAGGTAAGACAAATCAATGCGGAAATTAGTGGTGGGTCAGTGTCTGGATTATCAGTCCGTTTGATTATCGGTTGGGGATTCAGCAAGGCCCTTAACTTTCATATGCTTAGCTGTATAAATGAGAAAATGTGCATCACACAGGATGTCTTCCAAATGACAGAAATGTAAATAGAAATAAGCTAATGAAAGGCAGTAAACATAAAACTTGGTGCTACCACTTGTCTGCTTGTGCTCCACACCATATTTGAGAAATGGAAAGGAGTTTTTTATTTATCTTCTCCAGGACTAAATTTGATTCAGCCCTTAAAGGAGCCAAGCTGCTCTTATAACACCAGTCTCGGACACCTGTCAATCTATTGGGGGCTCCATCTTGAGGCAGTGCCTAAGTCTTTATATGATGCGCTTTTGTTTACACGCACACACAGTACAGTGAGAATTTGAGAAGGATCTTCCCCTCAGCTGAATTGTAGGTAAACAGATTATGCAAACAATTAATATTATAATAATGATGATACGCGTGTGAAGTCAGATTCTTATAAGTATGATTAGTTTTTAATAACAAGCTGTTTTTAACGCCATTGATTTTACCACACATTTCTCAGTGTTATTTTAAATTATTTTAAGAGGTTTTTTTTCATGTATTTGATCGCTCTTGTTTATTTGCATTTTATTGGTCTGATGTTGGGGCAGTGGTGGCCTGGTGGTAAGGTGTTGGATCACTGATCCCAAGGTTGGGGGTTCAAGCCCCAGGGTGTACTCTGACCTCGCTCAGAGTCTGCTGAGATGGGCGCCAGCCTATCCGCAACCCTTATTAGGATCAAGCGGTTCATAAAATGAATGAATGATGAATGAATGGTCTCATGTTATATAGTTTCTACATTAATTTGTATTGGCTTTTAAAATGCACCTCTTTGAACATGAAATAACCATTGGCTTTAGAAATAAATATTGCATACCTACCTGCTACAGTCTAAATTAAATACATGCTTATTTTAATTGCCCTCCTGTTCTAATATTCCTCATGGACCCCGGCCAAAGGATCCAACTTAAATTTGTTTGGTGCAGAACACTGAAAGTTGCCCCACTCTGGTTGTTCCCTTATTATGAATTGCATGATTCTTCTCTTGGGCATTTCCTTTCCCCTGTCATTTGATCAAAACAAGATAGAGTGCTGCAAACACACCTATGACTTAACAGTTTACAGTGATCTCCATGAGTGTGAAACCAGGATTGAAAGTAATTATGCTTTGCCAGGTTCCATGACTGATTATATGAAAAATTTGATGAAGTATGAATTATTGACTTGAAAATTTGAGTTACTTTATTTAGTGTCTTTTTTGGCACTCGTTGTGAACCTTTTTTTTTTGGTGCACTCAAGCTGGCTTGGATTTCATAAGTGTGCAAAATCTTATGATCAGTCTTCATTAAATCTTAAGCTTCAGTACAAGAGCTGGGTCATAAGGAAAATCCCATTAGCATACTTAATCACATGTGCTTACATTTAAATAAAGACTTAGTAATGGTGTCAAATCTCAAATGTTTATATTCCAGTTAATTTCTTTCTGTAGAAACACAACAGGAAGTCCACACTCTCCATATGATGCTTGTGGCAATTTAAATCGACGACTGAACCCTGTATTGAGTAATAATTTGTATTTCTTGCAGCCTTTTCAGTATATCACACTATCATAATAGTTGAGTTTGGTTTGTTCATGTTATGTGTGATCATACAAAGCCAGGTAGTCATAGAGTCTGTCTGTCACTGGATTGAAGATAACTCTTATTTGCTAAGACAGGCTCATAAGATATGAATGTAGGTTCAGGTTCAATATTTTATGAAGGGAAACATTAAAGCAGAATGACATCGTCACAATGGTTGTTTTTTGTTGTAAAAAAAAAAATATATATATATATATATATATATATAAATAAATAAAAACTTCTACTCCTACATGGTTTCTATTGTTGTGTTATTTTGGACCAGCACATACTGGTCCTTCTCAAAAAATTAGCATATTGTGATAAAGTTCATTATTTTCTGTAATATACTGATAAAAATAAACTTTCATATATTTTAGATTCATTGCACACCAACTGAAATATTTCAGGTCTTTTATTGTTTTCATACTGATGATTTTGACATACAGCTCATGAAAACCCAAAATTCCTATCTCAAAAAATTAGCATATCATGAAAAGGTACTCTAAACGAGCTATTAGCCTAATCATCTGAATCAACCAATTAACTCTAAACACCTGCAAAAGATTCCTGATGCTTTTAAAAACGCCCAGCCTGGTTCATTACTCAAAACCGCAATCATGGGTAAGACTGCCGACCTGACTCCTGTCCAGAAGGCCATCATTGACACCCTCAAGCAAGAGGGTAAGACACAGAAAGAAATCTCTGAGCGAATAGGCTGTTCCCAACGTGCTGTATCAAGGCACCTCAGTGGGACATCTGTGGGAAGGAAAAAGTGTGGCAGAAAACCCTGCACAACCAGAAGAGCTGACTGGACCCTGAGGAAGATTGTGGAGAAGGGCCGATTCCAGACCTTGGGGGACCTGTGGAAGCAGTGGACTGGGCTACAGGTGCCGCATTCCCCAGGTCAAGCCACTTTTGTACCAGAAACAGCGGCAGAAGTGCCTGATCTGGGCTACAGAGAAGCAGCACTGGACTGTTGCTCAGTGGTCCAAAGTACTTTTTTTCGGATGAAAGCAAATTCTGCATGTCATTCGGAAATCAAGGTGCCAGTCTGGAGGAAAACTGGGGAGAAGGAAATACCAAAATGCCTGAAGTCCAGTGTCAAGTACCCACAGTCAGTGATGGTCTGGAGTGCCATATGAGCTGCTGGTGTTGATCCACTGTGTTTTATCAAGGGCAGGGTCAATGCAGCTAGCAATCAGGAGATTTTGGAGCACTTCATGCTTCCATCTGCTGAAAAGCTTGATGGAGATGACCATTTCATTTTTCAGCATGACCTGGCACCTGCTCACAGTGCCAAAAACACTGGTAAATGGTTTACTGACCATTATATTACTGTGCTCAATTGGCCTGCCAACTCTCCTGACCTGAACCCCATAGAAAATCTGTGGGATATTGTGAAGAGAAAGTTGACAGACACCAGACCCAACACTGTATGAGCTTAAGGCCGCTATCTAAGCTTTATCACAATATGCTGATTTTTTTAGAAGGACTAGTACATCACCCCCTCATGTTAAAAGGATTTTTATTATTATTTTTTAATTTAATGAATATGTGATGAGCTTAATCCATCTTTGGTGCCAAGCTTTCAGTACTGTTACTAAAAAAATTGCAATGAAGCTCAGGAATTTTTAAAACCTGATTTACATTTTAGAAAACATCAAGGCATCAAAGCTGGAGCTTGACTCGATCCTGAGTCTGAAGTGATACATGTCAATATTCACGGTTTCCTTTTTCCACAAATGTTAGCCAGTCCACCGAAAGTAGGCTCTTGCATCCAAAACTGAAAAATTAGCTTTTTACACAGATAGAGTAGGCCCAAAGCTGCAAAATGCAGCAAAAAGTTTGTCAATACCTTGAAAACTGACCGAGCTATGCCATTTCTTGTGTCAGCATTCAACTAAAAATTTCAAAAGACGTTTTAGAGAAAAAGGAGCACAAAGATTGCCCTTCTTCCAAGATCATTAGTCCTGAGCAACCAAACATTTTTATGCACCTCAGCCATATAAACTTATCGAAAACAGGTCAAGGAAAAGTTTTAGGAAGAGATGATGAGAGAAATCATCCTCATTTTAATCTGATAGGCCCATTTTCAACCCATCAGTCACCGTGGTAACCCCCAAAAATGGGGGAGGGTGGGCTTTTTTTTTCATTTCTGCTTATTCCAATAAGATCAGTATGTATCTTTTCAACCATTATATAAAGGTTCAAATTCCTTCAAATGATGCTGATTGAAAAAAAAAAACTGTCAGGTTCAAACAATCACACTGAAATTAAGAAAACTATATGTAAGAAAACAATATCACAAAACTCTCCGATCTCTTTATACAAGTAAGCTTCATCAACTCTGCCCTCATTATCATCTTAATCTATATTCTGCTCAGCAGAAAGGATCACATCATCACAAACAACAAACTGACTCATGCACACTTTTATTAACAGATGCCTCCTCTTCATCATAATCTTCATCAACACAGCTGGCATCATCAACTCTGCCCTCATCATTATCATCTTAATCTATATCCTGCTCAGCAGAAAGGATCACATCACAAACACAATAAACTGACTCATCTCACTTTTATTAACAGATGACTCTTCTTCTTCAACATCAAAATCTTCATCAACATTGCTGGCATCATCAGTTTGTTCATCTGTAAAAGGAATGAAACATTTAAGTATTTTTCAGGTCTTGACCAATTTTTGTACAAAACTAAATAACCCACGATCCAGCATGTCCAGTCCAGACAAGATTACACACATCATATAATCAAAAAATTCCATAATCACATTTTGCATGCAGAAAAAAATACTCATCGGCAAAATAATCTTCAAGAACGCCAAGCATTCCGGCATCTTCAAAGCCTAATTCTCACGTCAAATTTAGCATTTGTACTAATTCTGCTAGACATCACAGATGACGTTTCACTCTCCTTTTCCAGAAATTATGTGTATTCACAATCTTTTATAAATGAAAATGACTGTTATTGAAGACAAAGTCAGAGATAAATTCAGCATGTAGCAAACCGGAAGTTAACACCGGACATTAACGTGTAATGGGCCCTGTGCATGTGCAAGCCCGAGCTGACCAATCAGTGTGCTTGTTTCAGATGATCTTGAGCAACTAGCCTGCATTGTTTCCGAGCATATCGTCTTCTTAACCTTTATTTTATTTGCTGAAATGGCATTTTAATGTCAAAACGGTATCCAAAATGGAGAGACTATTTCACAGCCGTTCTTCTGGTGTATGGATTATAGTGTCTTATACTGAACTCGGTAAATAATTGCAACGAAAACCAGTAAGTTTTGCTACTGTTTTTACCTAGTTTTATGAGGGTTTTACTCGCCAGAAAAATGGAAAAAAAATACATCTTTAGTGAGTTTTAGTCGATTTAACATGAGCAAGTGATAGTTGAATACTTGTTTTCATAGTTTATGCAAAAATCCGAATTTCGATAAAAATGGACCATTTTTACTTTTCTGTCTTTTATCTCAAAAGTGGTCTGTGTGACAAGCGCCTACTTTTGGTGGAGCGCCTCACAAATTTTTTTCTGTGCCGTTCCAAAGTATTATTTACATGATTGGTAGCCATGGCTTCCTCCACACCCTCCCACAGAGGGTGAACAGAGCAGAGTGAATGTCAGCCTGTCAGCACATCAGCATTAAAATGGCAAAACAGACATTCACATTTTTATACTGCAATGGCTTTTAATGCTATGAGAGGCAGACCAGAGAGAAGTTAAATTGGAATAAATAGTTTATTTACAACTGGAATCCTCCTCAGTGTGCCTTCAAATAAGTTCTCAGTGTGGTAGTGCTCTCTAAACTTTTTATTTACAAGTGGCCAGTTTATGGTCTTCTTCAAATGTATAAATGCAAGTGATATAAATTATTGCTTCTAATATAGGTGGTCGAAGAGTCTTCTTAGATTTTTTTTTTTTTTTTTGAAATTGATGATTAAACTGAGTCACATCCATCTGTTACTCTCCCTTAGTACCTCTGGGTCAATGAGTGACTCAGCTTTACTACAAAAGTATCAGAGGAATATAAGTGAAATAACACTTTCAGACACACATTATATCGTTAGCCATGTGTGTCTGACCCATTTTCTTGAGCAGCTCAGCATTGCCTTTTCCGACCTCGTATGCACTTTAGTTTCGCTGCCCTCTTTCAATGTTTGCACGATGTAATTTTTTTTTGGACTGTACAAATTATTCAGATCTATAATTATTCAGGTCTAGATATACCTCGAAAAATGGGAAACTAATTCAGATGACCTTGTTGTTTGATTTTATTTTATTTATTTACTTTTGATTATTAAAAGCATCATACCAGAACAACCCTCTATTCATTCTGCCAATACCCAGTGCTTCAGAATCTAGGCAGGCTCAGGCCTGGTTAATGCAGTGATCTCTCGCTACTTCGTGCTTCAGTTTCTGTGGCTTCAGTGCATTGTGGGTTTTTCAAAAATATTAATTGAAAAATTAAAAAAATAAGGAAATTAAGGAAAAATGTGAGGCGCTCCACCGAAACGAGCACACTGATTGGTCAGCTTGGGCTTGCATATGCGCAGTGCACGTCACATGTTAACTTCCAGTTTACGTCCTGCTTCTGGTTTAATGCATGCTGAATTTATTAATGCATGCTGAATTTATCTCCAACTTTCTCTTTAATAGCAGTCATGAAGTTTATTTGTAAGATTGTGAATACACATAATTTCTCAAAAAGGCAAGTGAAATGTCATCTGTGATGTCGAGCAGCATTAGTATAGATGTTAAATTTGACACAAGAATTGGGCTTTGAAGATGTCAGAATGCTTGACGTTCTTGAAGATTATTTCGCTGGTGAGTATTTTATTCTGCATGCAAAATTTGATTTTGGAATTTTTTTGATTATTTGATTTGTGTGTAATCTTGTCTGGACTGGACATGCTGGATCGTGGGTTCTTTCGTTTTGTATGAAAATTGGTCAAGACCTGAAAAATACAGTCGGCCCCCTACTTACAAAATTAATCCGTTCCAGAGCCCTTTTCGTAACGTGTAAGTAGAGGCGCATTACAAGGCTCCCAAGACGACCCCAGAAACCTTTTAAAAATTATAAAAGTACACCAATTTTGTATGAAATATACATGAAATGTGTTAAAAGTAAAAGAAAATTATTTATTAAACCATTTAAACATTTTATTGACATATTAAACCATTTTATTCACATATTTATTAATTAAACCATTATTAAACATTTTTTATTAACGCACATGCACACAACACTGTCTCGCTCTATCTCTCTCTCTCTATCTCTTGTTCTCTCACACACACACACTCACACACACACACAATATACATTACACAATGCACATTACACATCTCTGACATTGGTGTATTGTGGCGCGCTCCGCTGAATGTGGGCTCCGCCCACACGCAGGACGCTGGTGCATTTTCAGTTCATCATTTTCTGTAACCGCTTCATCCTAATGAGGGTTGCGGGGAGGCTGGTGCCCATCCCAGCCAACTCAGGGCGAGGGCAGAGTACACCCTGGACAGCTTGCCAGGCCATCGCATTGCGGAAACATGCTGACGGCTTTGCAGCCTACTCTTTACGAAAGTCAGCAATGGTTCTTTTACATGCCTCACACCATAGACAGTGAGAGACATGGCCGGCCTTTGATAACCCAGTTAGCTGCACTGGGGGGGGACAGTGACAACCTTGTGGAGAGTGGGACTCGAACCCCGGCACCTTATACCACTAGACCACCACTGCCCTGCTGGAGCATTTTAAGACGGGGAATTCAAAGCGCATTCCCTGCTTGACAGATTGGAGGTCCAAACTCAACTATAACTTGATTCCTTGAGGGATCGGAGGTCCAGATGAGCCGCGTTTTGCTCACATTCGGCGAAGCGCACCACATTTATTCAACATTTACCGAATTAAACAACTTAAAAAACTAAACTAAAAACTAGAGTTAAGCCTCCTTTCATCTCTGACTGACTGTAGGCTGTCTCTCTCTCTCTCTATCACACACACATACACTGTCTCTCTCTCTCTCTCTCTATCATACACACACACACATACACTGTCGCGCTCTCTCTCTCTCTCTCTCTCTCTCACACACACACACAAAAACTCTGTCTCTCTGGTGTGTTTTGCCGAATGTGGGCTCTGCCCACATGCAGCGCGCAGCTGACGGAACAATTCTATTTAAATGTTTAAATGGACGGGGTGTTGTATTTAAAGCAGAATTACAGTACCTGTTTGAAAGATGAGAGGTCCTGATTTAAAATTAACTTGCTTCCTTTCGAGATCGGAGGTCTTGTTTCACGGGGCACTCGACTCATAAGATAAGATAAGATAAGATACAGCTTTATTAATCTCACAATGGAGAAATTCACTGTTACAGGCTCTTGAGGTACTATCAGTAGGGGGTGCAAAAATAGATACAAGTACAAACATACACACATACATATATAAGTAAATAAATAAATAGATACATAAATAGTATAAATTACTAAACAATAAAGAAAAGAAAAGAATGGAGCAACTTTATAGATTGGCCTATATTAAAGTGTAATGTATCTGAGGGCAGAGTAGATGGGTTGATATGGTTCACAGTCAGTGGGGTAGATGTGGTTGATTAAAGTGCGCGGGGGTTTTTATTGCACATAACACATGCTTCAATATCGTGCCGAAATAATTGCCTCTGTCACTGTATTTCTGCTTTAAGCTCTCCTTCTGCTTCAATATTGTCCCGATTGTAGAGGGGTTTTGGCGATAACGAAATATAACGCTGCAATGATCTCAAAACAAGCAACAGTCCTGTTCAACTCTCCTTCACGCGTGTGACATCCAAGCTTATGGGTGCAGTACTATGGAGATTCAGCTCCCTCATGGCCAATGGGAGGCCAGCGGGGCGGGATGTTGGGAGGCAGCCAATAAGAGAGCAATTTGCGCATGGTGTGAAATTTTGATTGGTGCGTTTGAATTTTGAATGGCGCATTTGGCGCTTTTCGTAAGAGGAGGTTGTTTTCGTATACACGGGATGAAAACTTAAGAAAATGTTTTTCGTAACCCGGAGCTTTCGTACCCAGGGGGTTCGTAAGTAGGGGGCTGACTGCACTTAAATATTTCATTCCTTTTACAGCTGAACAAACTGATGATGATAATGCCAGCTGTGGTGATGAAGATTTTGATGTTGATGAAGAAGAGGCATATGTTAAAAGTGTGATGAGTCAGTATTTTGATGATGTGGTCCTTTCTGCTGAGCAGGGTATAGATGAACATAATACTGATGAGGGCAGAGTTGATGAAGCTTACTTGTATAAAGAGATCAGAGAGTTTTGTTATATAGTTTTCTTATATATGCTTTTCTTAATTTCAGTGTGATTGTTTGAACCTGACAGTTTTTTTTTTTTTCTTCAATCAGTATCATTTGAAGGCATTTGAATCTTTATATAATGGTCGAAAAGATACATACTGGTCTTATTGGAACAAATAAAAATGAAAAAAAAAATTTTTTTTTTTATTTTGGGGGGGGTTACCATGATGACTGATGGGTTAAGAAAGGGCGTGTCAGATTAAAATGAGGATGATTTCTCTTATCTCTTCATAAAACTCTTCCTAGACATGTTTTCTAAAAGTTTATATGGCTGAGGTGCATAAAAATGTTTGGTTGCTAAGGATTAATGATCTTGGAAGAAGGGCAATCTTTGTGCTCATTTTGTTCTAAAACGTCTTTTGAAATTTTTAGTTGAATGCTGACACAAGAAATGGCATAGTTCGGTCAGTTTTCAAGGTATTGACAAACTTTTTGCTGCATTTTCCAACTCTATCTGTGTAAAAAGCTAATTTTTCAGTTTTGGATGCAAGAGCCTACTTTTGGTGGAATGGCTCACAAATGGAGAAAAAGTTAAGGAAAATGTTGCAAAACAAGGCCAATTATGTACAACCCCCCCCCCAAAAAAAAAAAAAAAAAAAAAAAAAACCAACAAAACTACTTAAATTTTTATGTGAGGTGCGCATCTGAGTGTGTGTGCACGCATCTGTATGTGTATGTGCGCACGAGTTTGTGTGTGTGTGTGGAAAGTGAGGGATCCCTGCACTGAGATGGAAGACTACCTGAGGGTACCAGGTTCTGTTGAGGGTTGGAAAAAAGAACTGGCAACCTACCCTGTTAAAAAAAAAATCTTATGAGATAAATCTGAGTCACAGAGTTTGATTCAGCTCAGAGCACGTGTGTGTGTGTGTGTGTGTGTGTGTGTGTGTGTGTGTGTGTGTGTGTGTGTGTGTGTACATTTCAGAAACTGTAGCAGATGCAGTATAGTTGATTAGGTGTAAAGTATCAGCCCCATTTGCATAGAAGTACAGTAGACCCTTGACTATTCAGTTTTGCACTCACGGTTTGAGTATCCGCGGACTGCCAAGCAACTGACATGTCACTGAAATTCAGCCAAATGGCTGTCCTCCTTCCTGCTGATTGGTTGAGATGATGTAACGCCCCTTTTTCCTCATTTGCGCACAAGTTTTCAATGAGCCTCTTTCTTGTGTGTGTTTTAATTACCAGTTAAGCGCCATGATGTCAACTCAATCGAATATCGAGGGCCTAATGTACTGTAAATGAAAAGGGATCAGCATGCACAGTTGAATTTTTTTTTTATGGAGATGTTCAGCATTAGTTAAGCTGCCTCTCTTTCTTTGTGTTTAGATTGACCTGAGCCAACCATTGGAGGATCAAGGCACGTTAGATGTTATCATCCACAAGCTGACAGATCTGATCCTGGAGGCGGACCAGAACGACACTCAGTCCCAGTTGCTGGTTCAGCGTGTGCAGGTATATACTTCCCATTTTATGCTTCCTTGCTGAAGCAGTTAATATTAAAAAAAAAAAAATTTGTGAACCATTGCTGACTTGCGTCAAGAGTAGGCTGCATAGCTGTCAGCATGTTTCTGCCCTGTGATAGAATGGCAAGCTGTCCAGGATGTACTCTGCCCTTGCCCACAGTTGGCTGAGGTGGGTGCCAACCTCCCCATGACCCTCATTAAGATTAAGCAGTTCAGAAAATTAATAGAGAAAGGATGAAATTGTCTGTGATGAGTGAAAGGAAGGATGAGGGTTTAATGTGGATGGTATCAACAATTTAATCACCCGCGAAACCAACTCGAAACTCTTCCTGATCATGCAGCAGTTACCAACCCGGGAAAAGGAAGTCTAAAGGCTGAATTCTACCTTTTAATTAGCAAGCCTTTGCACTGCCATTCAGAGAGGGGAATTGTGGCTAATTGTGGCATGCAAAGATGTAGCTGGCAGTTTTCCAAGGAGCCAAATATGTGTTTTTACCCATTCAGTAATTTTCATCAAAGGTGAACACAGGTTTTCTAAGATATATACTAGTCCTTCTCAAAAAATTAGCATATTGTGATAGTTCATTATTTTCTGTAATGTACTGATAAAAATTAAACTTTCATATATTTTAGATTCATTGCACCCTAACTGAAATATTTCAGGTCTTTTATTGTTTGAATATTGATGATTTTGGCATACCACTCATGAAAACCCAAAATTCCTATCTCAAAAAATTAGCATATCATGAAAAGATACTCTAAACAAGCTATTAACATAATCATCTGAATCAACCAATGAACTCTAAACACCTGCAAAAGATTCTTGAGGCTTTTAAAAACTCCCAGCCTGGTTCATTACTCAAAACCGCAATCATGGGTAAGACTGCCGACCTGACTCCTGTCCAGAAGGCCATCATTGACACCCTCAAGCAAGAGGGTAAGACACAGAAAGAAATCTCTGAGCAAATAGGCTGTTCCCAGAGTGCTGTATCAAGGCTCCTCAGTGGGACGTCTGTGGGAAGGAAAAAGTGTGGCAGAAAGCGCTGCACAACCAGAAGAGGTGAACGGACCCTGAGGAAGATTGTGGAGAAGGGCCGATTCCAGACCTTGGGGGACCTGTGGAAGCAGTGGACTGGGTTACAGATGCCGCATTCCCCAGGTCAAGCCACTTTTGAACCAGAAACAGCGGCAGATGTGCCTGACCTGGGCCACAGAGAAGCGGCACTGGGCTGTTGCTCAGTGGTCCAAAGTACTTTTTCGGATGAAAGCAAATTTTGCATGTCATTCGGAAATCAAGGTGCCAAAGTCTGGAGGAAGACTGGGGAGAAGGAAATGCCAAAATGCCTGAAGTCCAGTGTCAAGCACCCACAGTCAGTGATGGCCTGGGGTGCCATGTCAGCTGCTGGTGTTGGTCCACTGTGATTGATCAAGGGCAGGGTCAATGCAGCTATCAGGAGATTTTGGAGCACTTCATGCTTCCATCTGCTGAAAAGCTTTATGGAGATGAAGATTTCATATTTCAGCATGACCTGGCACCTGCTCACAGTGCCAAAACCACTTGTAAATAGTTTACTGAACATGGTATTAATATGCTCAATTGGCCTGCCAACTCTCCTGAACTGAACCCCATAGAGAATCTGTGGGATATTGTGAAGAGAAAGTTGAGAGACACCAGACCCAACACTGTAGATGAGCTTAAGGCCGCTATTGAAGCATCCTGGGCCTCCATAACACCTCAGCAGTGCCACAGGCTGATTGCCTCCACGCCACGCCGTATTGAAGCAGTCATTTCTGCAAAAGGATTCCCGGACAAGTATTTGAGTGCATAACTGAACATAATTATTTGAAGGTTGACTTTTTTTTGTATTAAAAACACTTTTTTTTTTTTTAATTGGTTGGATGAAATATGCTAATTTTTTGAGATCGGAATTTTGGGTTTTCATGAGCTGTATGCCAAAATCATCAGTATTCAAACAATAAAAGACCTGAAATATTTCAGTTGGTGTGCAATGAATCTAAAATATATGAAAGTTTAATTTTTATCAGTACATTACAGAAAATAATGAACTTCATCACAATATGCTAATTTTTTGAGAGGGACTAATATATATGTATGTGTGTGTGTGTAGGTGTGTGTGTGTGTGTATATATATATATATATTCACTAGTCCTTCTCAAAGCTAGCATATTGTGATAAAGTTCATTATTTTCTCTAATGTACTGATAAACATTAGACTTTCATATATTTTAGATTCATTGCACACAACTGAAGTAGTTCAAGCCTTTTGTTGTTTTAATATTGAGAATTTTGGCAAAAAAGTAAAGAGAAACCAAAAATCCCTATCTCAAAAAATTAGCATAACCTCTTGGTTGGGAAAAGGCTATGGGAGTTAACCCAGACAGAAAATCCTTTAGAGGTATACTGCAGCTAGAGAAAAGGCAGGGAGTAAACCCTGAAAAAAATCCGGAGTGGGGCCCCTAAGGCGGTTGAATGGTATCTTTTGTCACCTTCCGACAGCTCCTGCATTCTGTTACGTCCTCCAGCCGTCTTGACCTTGTCTTGCCACTGGACCCGGCGTCTCAGGACGAGAGAGTGAGGCTGATCCAGCGCAAGTCTCCTTCACTTTCATCAAAGTTCAGCGCAAGTGACGGCATCATCATTTTTCCAAGTCCTATGGAGATAGGGGAGCGGCGAAGCAGCAGGTGTGGATCCACCGGAAGCTGTAGTCATGAACCTACACACAGGCGGCTCAGGACATGTGGTCGTTTTTCACTGGACAGAGACAGCTGTGGAGTCCGGCAGCCTTCTGAGTGACCGAGCAACCCGCTTTAGGATCGCTCTGCTCGCCTCCTTAGAATGAGGAAGGGGCTAGAAAACGTTCCCCAAACATAGTCTGTCTCACCTCACCCTGGTCAGCATACTGCGGCAGGCAGGGATCCCTTTTAGTGGTCGAAACACAAGAAAAAAGAAAACAAAGGCGCTCACCATAGCAGCATGGAACGTAAGATCCCTGATTGATAACGTACAAGCAGAAAGACGGACTGCACTGGTGGCCAGAGAATTGGCTCACTGCAATGTTGACATCGCCGCTCTCAGCAAGACACGCCTTGCAGATGTAGGCCAGCTTACAGAAATTGGCGGTGGCTATACTTTCTTCTGGAGTGGTCATAGCAGTGAAGTGAGGCAGGTGTTGGGTTCGCCATCAAATCCACTCTTGTGCAGAAACTAGCAAGCATCCCTGTGGGTCTCAATGACCGTCTGATGACAATGCAGCTCCCACTTGGAAAGAAAAGTGCAACCACCATCAGAGTCTATGCTCCAACCATGACGCATCCTGAAGAGGTCAGGGAAGGGTTTTATGAGGAACTTGACTCTCTTATAGCCTCAGTAAGGTCCGAGAAGCTTATTTTCCTTGGCGATTTTAATGCTCGACTCGGGGCTGACCATCACACCTGGCACAAGGTACTAGGAAAACATGGTATTGGAAACTGCAACAGCAACGGTCACCTCGTCCTTAGATTGTGCACCTCTCATGATCTAGCCATCACTAACACCATGTTTCGCCTTCCAACCCGGAACAAAACATCTTGGATGTACCTTCGCTCGAAGCATTGGCATCTGATCGATTATGTCATTGTCAGGGCAAGGGACAGAGAGGACGTTAGAGTAACCAAGGCCATGTGCGGTGCTGACTGCTGGACAGACCACCGCCTGATCATCTCAAAGATGAACCTTCAAACTCAGTCTAGGAGGAGACCACAAGGCCAGAAAGTCGCAAAGAAATTAAATGTCATGAAACTTCAAGTCCCAAAAAAGTTGCATGACTTTCAGGAACACATACACAGCCAACTGGCAGACCTCCAGCCCAACCAAAATTCATGTATCGAAGATCAGTGGGCAACCTTCAGGGATGCTACTTATTCTGCTGCCCTACAATGCTTAGGCTCAATCACCAGAAACCACCAGGACTGGTTCGATGAAAATGACCGAGCAATACAGGAGCTCCTAGTCAAGAAGCACCGCCTTCTGCGGGCCCATCAGAATGACCCTACCTGCACGATGAAAAAAGCAGCATACACAAATATCCACAGCACAGTACAAACAAAACTACGCCATATGCAAGACTCCTGGCTTAGTGCTAAGGCCGACAAGATCCAAAGCTTTGCTGACAGGCATGACACGAAGAGGTTCTATGACGCCCTGAAGGCAGTTTATGGACCTCGTCCTCTGCGTCATGCCCGCTCCTTAGTGCTGATGGTTCTACCCTTCTGACAGAAAAGATGATCCTAGCGAGATGGGCAGAACACTTCAACAGCGTGCTTAACTGGCCAGCCCAAGTCAACGATGAAGCCATCGCCCGCCTCCCACAAGTGCCCACAAATCAATAGCTTGACGTTCCCCCTTCAGAAAAGGAAGTCAGCAAAGCTATAAGACAGCTGTCCACTGGGAAAGCTCCAGGCTCCGATGCCATTCCTGCAGAAGTATACAAGACAGGCTGTCCAGCCATACTAAACCAGCTCACCGGCCTGTATCAGAACATATGGAGCAAGGAACAGCTGCCTCAGGAGTTCAGAGATGCTATAATTATTCATATATATATAAGCGGAAAGGAAATCGACAGTCCTGCGACAACCACAGAGGGATCTCACTCCTGTCCATAGCAGGCAAAATCCTGGCTCGAGTCCTTCTCAACCGCTTGCTGGAACATCTGGAGCAGGGTCTCCTCCCTGAAAGCCAATGCGGCTTCCGCGCAGGTCGTGGGACCACTGACATGATTTTTGAGGTTCGCCAGCTCCAGGAGAAATGCACTGAGCAGTACCAAGATCTCTTCACAACTTTTGTTGATCTGACCAAGTCCTTCGACAATGTCAGTCGTGAGGGACTCTGGAAAATCATGGGAAAATTTGGCTGTCCCCACAAGTTCACCACAATCGTCCGCCAGTTCCATGATGGAATGACAGCCAGAGTTCTTGATGACGGTGAATTCTCCGAGGCCTTCTCAGTGACTACTGGAGTTAAGCAGGGCTGTGTCCTAGCCCCAACGCTGTTCAGCATGATGTTCTCAGCAATGCTCTCAGACGCCTTCAGAAACTGTGAGACCGGCATTGGCATCAGGTACAGGTCTGATGGAAAGCTATTCAACCTTAGGCATCTACAAGCGGTCACAAAGGTGAAAAACTGTCCTCAGAGACTTCTTGTTTGCTGATGACTGTGCCCTCAATTCCAGTGATAAGCAAGGGATGCAGCTGCAGATGGATAAGTTTTCTTTGGCCTGTAAAAATTTCGGCCTTACCATTAGCACCAAGAAGACCAAAGTGATGTTCCAGCCAGCTCCAGGGAACCAGTACTGTGAGCCACAGATACAGGTAAATGGACAGACTCTTCAGGCAGTGGAGAAATTTATCTACTTGGGCAGCACTCTTTCCCGTAGTGCGACCATTGATGCCGAGGTCAACAACAGAATCGCCAAAGCAAGTCGCGCCTTTGGAAGACACAGGAAAAATGTCTGGGAGAGGAGAGGGATCAGCATTACAACAAAGCTGAAAGTCTCCCGTGCAATCGTCTTTGCCACATTACTTTATGGCTGTGAAACTTGGACACTATATAGAAGGCACGAGCGGCAGATTAACCACTTCCACCTCAAGTGTCTTCGCAGCCTCCTTCACATCCGCTGGCAAGACAAAGTACCTAACACAGAGGTTCTGAAGCAGGCAGATATTCCAAGTGCCACCACCATGCATAAGACTCAGTTGAGATGGGCAGGTCATGTCTCCCGCGTGTCAGATGACCCCGAAACAGCTCTTCTACGGAGAACTCACTGAAGGGAAGTGCAAGGCTGGAGGGCAGAAGACGCGCTTCAAGGACAATCTGATGGTCAACCTCAAAGCCTTTTCAATTGACGTCGAATCATAGGAGAGGCTTGCTGTTGATCGCTCTTGCTGGCGCTGCGTAATTTCGCCAGGAGCCCAAAGAGCAGAATAAGAACGTGTCCAGCAAGCTGAACAGAAACGCCAGCTTCGGAAGGACAGAGCAGCTAGAACCAAAAAGACAGCTCCTACCCCCTCCTGCCTTACTTGTGGGAGAGGCTTTCTTGCCAGAATTGGGCTTGTCAGTCATATCCGGTCACATAAGTCTAGCACGAATACCTAAAGTGATGCCTGTGGTTATACTCGAAGACGAGTGACGAATCGATTTATTAAGATAATATATATATATATATATATATATATATATATATATATATATATATATATATATATATATATATATATATATATATATATATATGTGTGTGTATGTGTGTATATGTATGTATGTGTGTATATATATATATATATATATATATATATATATATATTATATGTGTAAGATTGAGTACATGAAAATGGTTTGAGATGTGAAATTTCTTTTACATGGTTTATCAAATTCAGATTAATATTATTTCGTTCCGAGTAATACAGTCCAATGTACGTCTGAAGTATAAACAAGAAAATTGCCATCTCCCCCCCACACAGCAATTTACAAAATGGAATAATTTTCTATTTATGAATTTTCTAGAGAAAGACAGAATTGTATTGTTGTTGCTTCCTGTTCCTCTGGGGCATGCAAAAAGCTGACTGACTTCATCTTTTTAAACTGTTGCTCATGCTACATCACAGAGCAGTGAAATATACTCTGAGGAGGTATAGTGTATCTATCCTCTTCTACACCCATGATTGGCTAGTGTCACTGTGATTAACCAGAAAGAGGATAATTGCATCCCGCCCACTAAGAGAGCACAGTTAATATTTCTGTCTAGGCTTCTGGCAAAAGATGGTGGTGGTATCTTTGGTATCCAAACTTCCAATATGTCAGTGATATGTGAATTGTGGAGAAATTGGGTTTATGTCTTGATGCACTGTCTAAATTAATTTTGCCTCAAATGTATTATGTAGGTTTGTTTTTTATTGGAATCTAAGCTAATGGCTGACACACACGCACACACACATACACACACACACATACACACACACACACATATATATATATATATATATATATATATATATATATATATATACTAGTCCTTCTCAAAAAATTAGAATATTGTGATGAAGTTCATTATTTTCTGTAATATACTGATAAAAATTAAACTTTCATATATTTTAGATTCATTGCACACCAACTGAAATATTTCAGGTCTTTTATTGTTTTAATACTGATGATTTTGGCATACAGCTCATGAAAACCCAAAATTCCTATCTCAAAAAATTAGCATATTTTATCCGGCCAATAAAAAGTGTTTTTAATACAAAAAAAGTCAACTTCCAAATAATTATGTTCAGTTATGCACTCAGTACTTGGTCGGGAATCCTTTTGCAGAAATGACTGCTTCAATGCGGCGTGGCATGGAGGCAATCAGCCTGTGGCACTGCTGAGGTGTTATGGAGGCCCAGGATGCTTCGATAGCGGCCTTAAGCTCATCCACAGTGTTGGGTCTGGTGTCTCTCAACTTTCTCTTCACAATATCCCACAGATTCTCTATGGAGTTCAGGTCAGGAGAGTTGGCAGGCCAATTGAGCACAGTAATACCATGGTCAGTAAACCATTTAGCAGTGGTTTTGGCACTGTGAGCAGGTGCCAGGTCGTGCTGAAAAATGAAATTTTCATCTCCATAAAGCTTTTCAGCAGATAGAAGCTTGAACTGCTCCAAAATCTCCTGATAGCTAGCTGCATTGACCCTGCCCTTGAAAAAACGCAGTGGACCAACACCAGCGGCTGACATGGCACCCCAGACCATCACTGACTGTGGGTGCTTGACACTGGACTTCAGGCATTTTGGCATTTCCTTCTCCCCAGTCTTCGACTGCTTCCACAGGTCCCCCAAGGTCTGGAATCGGTCCTTCTGCACAATCTTCCTTAGGGTCCGGTCACCTCTTCTGGTTGTGCAGCATTTTCTGCCACACTTTTTCCTTCCCATAGACGTCCCACTGAGGTGCCTTGATACAGCACTCTGGGAACAGCCTATTCGCTCAGAGATTTCTTTTTGTGTCTTACCCTCTTGCTTGAGGGTGTCAACGATGGCCTTCTGGACAGAAGTCAGGTCGGCAGTCTTCCCCATGATTGCGGTTTTGAGTAATGAACCAGGCTGGGAGTTTTTAAAAGCCTCAGGAATCTTTGGCAGGTGTTTAGAGTTAATTGGTTGATTCAGATAATTAGGTTAATAGCTCGTTTAGAGTACCTTTTCATGATATGCTAATTTTTTGAGATAGGAATTTTGGGTTTTCATGAGCTGCATGCCAAAATCATCAGTATTAAAACAATAAAAGACCTGAAATATTTTAGTTGGTGTGCAAGGAATCTAAAATATATGAAAGTTTAATTTTTATCAGTACATTACAGAAATGATAAAGGGGGCAGTGGTGTTCAAGTGGTATAGGGCGCGGGTTGGGGGTATAAGGTTGGGGGTTCGAGTCCCACTCTCCACAAGGTTGTCACTGCCCCCCCAGTGCAGCTAACTGGGTTATCAAAGGCGGGCCATGTCTCTCATTGTCTATGGTGAGAGGCATGTAAAAGAACCATTGCTGACTTTCGTAAAGAGTAGGCTGCAAAGCCGTCAGCGTGTTTCTGTCCCTTGCTAAAAGGGTTGTGACAGGAAGGGCATCCGATGTAAAAAACCTCTGCCAAATCAATCGTGCGAATCAGATGATTCGCTGTGGCGACTTCCGAGTAAAAGGGAAAAAGCCGAAAGGAAGACAGACAGACATTACAGAAAATAATGAACTTTATCACAATATGCTAATTTTTTGAGAAGGACCAGTACACACACACACACACACAGTATTCGACGTGATAAGCGCCCAGGGCACTTAAAAAAAATTGGAGTGGGTGGGTGCATATTAAAATTATGACCAGCGGAGTGGAACGGTAAGTGCTTGTTACAGTCAAGGTTGAAAACATGAATAATGACAGAACAATAAAAGAATTTGACTGCTATTTGGGTTATTCATTTTGTGGTATCAACCAAACTACTTACATGAAAGCAGAAAATAAACAGAAAACAGCATAAATTATAAAAAAAAAAAAACCCTCACTTTTCCGTCAAGGTGCTGTTCCTTTAAACATTTTCCCGGAAATAAAATTGAGCCAATCAACACGAATGTCAACTTTAGCACATAGCACGTCGAACCAATCAACACGAACATAAACAAAAGCACGTGGCCAGGAACGTCTTTAAATTTATGAAGTTAGTGAGCAGAAGAATTGAGTGAAAAATCCTATTCATCACTTTTGAATAGTTCCATATCTGGCTCATCGTTCCATTCCTCCAGAGCATCCCATAGTTTTTTCTGTAGCAGTTTCTAATGGTTCATCTTGTTGGACGTTTACCAAGAGAACACAGCAAAATGTTTTTCTGTTTGTTAAAGCACGGCAGAACAATCAAATGTATTGTTACTGATGAACATTATAGACATTCCCCAGTGGCAGGGGGTCTTAAAATACCGTGTAAACTCACTTTTACAGGCTGTGAACGCCTCATTTTACGGTTATAGAGACTGATCCAATAAAATTGGGAAGTTTGATGTTTTGACATTTTGCTCCCAGTACACATGGGCGGTTATTCGATGTAAGATAAAAAACACGGGGGTGGGTTGCAACTTCGCGCTTCAATTAATGTGGCTTTAGTGCATCACGGTTAAAAAAAAAAACCATCGAATTAAAAAAATAAGGAAATTAAGGAAGAACAGGTGGAAAAGTTAAGGAAAATGTCACAAAAACAATGCCAATTATGCAAAAAAAAAAAAGCAACCTAAAATCTCCCATCAAAACTGGATACATTGTTGTATCTGTGTGTGCGTCGCAGCCACCCCACCCCCTCGAGTATTAAATGTGTACCTCAGGATAATGTTTAATCATATTTCATACTTATATTTATGATCTATCTTTCTGTAGATTTTATTCCATTTCTATTTCTACTTGTTCTTCACTTTCACTTTCGACCTTGGACAACTTGGTATCTTCGGATGTTGGAATGCTGGAAGGCTGGAGAGCATCTGTATTTATATTTTATTTACATCTTATGTTATTTTTCATGTTTAATTGTGATTATTAGCATTTATAGCATTGGATATGTTTTAATCGATATTATATACACATGTACATGTACGCGTCAGTGGGGTGATCCTACTTCCCGGATAGAGAATGAAGGGTGGATTGGATGGAAAGTAGTTTAAGCTGCATAAACATATCACTTATGTCTGGCCTCCAGTGTGAGTTCTATGTAACACTTAGGATCCATTTACCATGCATCACAGTACATGGTGCTACATTTATGAACATATAAGGAAGTAAATGCTTACCCTGCTTCAGTTATGCCTGTCTCGAAGTATAAATCTTTCCATGTGATTGAGTGTGAAAAGGGAAAAGACTGCACACATGCGTGTGGACTATAGGGGAAAATTATAAATTGGACCACAAAACCTCACCAAAAGATGAATTGTCATACATAATGAGGCTGTATATTAGTGTGTAATACAGTAGCACAAGAGAATATACTGTTTATAGTTCTACGCTGTAAGCTGCTTCTAGAAGTAGGGGGGCATCCGTAGCATAAATGTTAGAGAAGCGACTTTGGGACTGAAAGGTCGCTGGTTTGATTCCCAAACCAGCAGGAAAAATGTGTGGCAGTGGGGAATGAGCCCCACATAAATTGCTGAAATGGCCTTGAGTAAGGCACCCTCACTGCTCTCTGGGTGCCTCCTGTGTGTGTGTGTGTGTGTGTGTGTGTGTGTGTAGCAGCTCGCTGCTCCGTATTTGTGTGTATGTGCACGCACACATGCGTTTTTCTGCATGCTCACTTTCAATGGGCTAAAAGCAGAGGAAATAATTTCCATTACAGGATTGATACAGTAAATAAAAAAAAAAAGGCCAACTAATATCATGGCTTTTTACACATTTTTCACACTATGGTTTCTGGACGATAACTTAGGAATACTTGCTTAGACTTTGATAAAACTTGGTATGTGGGTTTTTATTACAGGTACCTCTCCTAGGATTGGTGCATGCCAATATTCATGCATAATTAGTGAGCCAGCTGGACTTCCTTTTTTTAACACTACAGTTTGGTTTCTTGAGGATAACTTGAGAATACTTGCTCGGATTTTGATGAAATTTTGTATGCGGGTTTGTCTTGCACACACCTTACCTGGGATTGGTGAACACCAAAATCCGGGCATGATTAATGAGCCAGCTGGACTTAATTTGTTTAACACAACACTTTTGATTTTGGTGCAAGGAAGATAGAGATCAACTTTAAAATATGAGTTCCTGTGTTGCAGAAGCTTTAGAACCCTGCGGTCTATTTTGGATATGTGCTGACAATCACTTCAGAAATGATAATACAAAGGTGATTCCACATTTTTTTGCAACATTGGGTGATTTCTATATTTTGTTCCTTACATGGTCTGGTTATATTTAGAGAATGAGATCAAGAATGACTCCCACTCTGTTTGTGTGTGTGTTTGTGTGTGTGTGTGTGAATAGAGAAGTAACACATGAGAGAGACAGAATAGTTTTTTCATAAAGGAGCCCAATCTTAAACCATTTTATTCAGAACAGGTAATACAATGTATAAAGTGATCCATTTTTTCTTTCCGAGAGAACCAGAGTAGTCTTTTTTTTTTTTCTTCTTTTTTTTAATTCTAGCGTGACTGCCTGATGTAACATTCTTCTCGTTTTGGATCTGTGCTGGCAAGACCTGTGCTGTGCATTCCTGTTCACATACTGATGTCAGAAAACACGCATGAACAATGTGTGCGCACGTGTGTGCGTGTGCGCATGATTAATGGTTTGGGGTCAAAAGATTTACAATCACTTAAATTAGTGAAAAAGAGGGGGGGTGGAATCAAGGCATGTTAAAAGTACCATCACATTCCTCTTTCCTCCATTTGCCTATTTTATACAAAGAAATTCTACAGAAGTGAAGTGCATCTGCAAACATTAAAAATACAGAGACTTAGAAGTATGTTACGTACAAAAGAGAAACTCAGGCAGATCTGACAGCTTTGTGCTGCCAGTGTGGATGATGTATCCAAGCTCTCTGTGTGTGTGTGTGTGTGTGCGCGCATGCGTGTGTGTGTGTGTGTGTGCGCGCGCGTGAGAACATGTTTGCACGTAAATTTATAGGATATAATAACTTGTGTGTAGATAAGACCTCAATAAACTAAAAGAGCAACCCATAACTATAGAGGGTTTCAGGAATGTAACCTTTTCCCCTGGATTTGCAGGACTACATAGAGGCTCACCCTGAGACCATAGTGCTGGATCCACTCCCAGCTATCAGAACACTGCTTGACCGCTGCAAGTCTTACCAGCTGATCCACCGAATAGAGGCCTGCATGCAAGGTATGACAAATGCTTGTTCTTTGTTTATTTTATTAATATATGCATATTTTTAATTAAGGGGCAGTGGTGGTCTAGTGGTTAAGGCGCAGGATCGCTGATCCTAAGGTTAGGGGTTCAAGTCCCCACAGGGTTGTCGCTGTCCCCCCAGTGCGGCTCACTGGGTTATCAAAGGTGGGCCATGTCTCTCACTTTCTATGGTGTGAGGCATGTAAAAGAACCATTGCTGACTTTCGTAAAAAGAGTAGGCTGCAAAGCCGTCAGCGTGTTTCTGTCCCTTGCTAAAGGGTTGTGACAGGAAGGGCATTCGACGTAAAAACCCATGCCAAATCTAATGTGCGAATCAGATGATTCGCTGTGGCGACTCCCAAGAAAGGGAAAAAGAAGAAGAATGCATATTTTTAATTAAGCATTTCAGTTGGCTCTTGAGATGTGCATTAGGTCAGTTTTTCTAAAATATATGTCCAAAAGAAACCCTTTGACGAGAGCTGAAGTCATGGCAAACTAGGTCATTCTCAAAGGAGGTAAATATACCGATGAGTTATCTAAATTAAAACCTGGTGAATTAGTTATGGGTGCATGATTTGGGTCTGTATGTCCCTTTGGAGGGAATTCTCACTGCATGTCAGCTGCTCTGATTGTTCACATTTATCTGATAAAATCCTTCCATCCTGATGGAAATAATCTCTTCGCTTCTGAGTGGCGCAGCAGAACGTAGCTCTCCCCATCATTTGTAGATCACGATTTAGAAGTATAGTGATGTCAGAGCCATCCATGGCATGAAGCTCAAGAACTCAAGAATTTGCCAGACCCCCAGAGAGCAAGGAATGACATATGCTGTCGTTCCTGTCATTCTTTGCAACACTAGCCAGTAATCTGTGACTGTGAGCTTATGCATATTAAGATGGGTGGGTGGTGTTTTCCTCTGAGAGTCTAATGCGACGCCTGATATTGCATGAACAAAAATACAGTTGAATGTTGTGCATGCAGCACAATTTATGAAATGATAGCTGCGTTGCATTTCTGATACAGTAAATCTATATGACACGTGAGAGAGTTGTTACTGCGCCCATAACAACTCCAAATAATCCACAACACTCATGAAGTCTATTATGCATTTTGAACATGCTTTCCTGCTATAAAGAAAGTCATGTTGTGAGGATTTAAGCGTGCTTGAGTTTGAAACTTTAAGTGTGTATTAATCTGTGTTGTGAATGATGAAGGGGCAGTTGTACCTGAGTGCAGTACAAAGAAACCCTGAGGAGTGTGATCTATGCTGTTCAACTGTCTAAACCAGGGGTCACCAACCTTTTTGAAACTGAGAGCTACTTCATGGGTACCAATTAATGCGAAGGGCTACTAGGTCGATACACACCTCTGAAATTACAAATTTGCTCAATTTACATTTAATTAGATTTAATTAGATGTTATTATTAATAATTAATGATATTCATCTATGTGAAGATATTGACTTGATTTAAAAATATATTCAAAAAAATTATATGCAGCTCAATGGAGAGTGGCGCTGTCCTAAAAATGGGCCTGTCCTAAAAATAGCAGTGAACAGGTCCGCGGGCAACTTATATTGTCCTTGCGGGCTACCTGGTGCCCACGGGCACCACGTTGGTGATCCCTGGTCTAAA
The DNA here is from genome assembly GCA_024760905.1 of Plotosus lineatus. Classification (NCBI taxonomy): domain Eukaryota; kingdom Metazoa; phylum Chordata; class Actinopteri; order Siluriformes; family Plotosidae; genus Plotosus; species Plotosus lineatus. Next base: position 50,476,757 of record CM045732.1, read on the forward strand.
CACTACATATGAGAGCATCTGTCGAATCTATGCCAGAGTGGCCTGAAGCTGTTCTTGCAGGCTGATGTGACCTCTGACCACATGCTTCACACTTTATATTGGCTTTTCCCTTCATTCGACACTCTTTCATGTGTGTGTTTGTCCACGTTGGGGGTTTTCAGCACAAATTTTTTGGAAAGAGGAATCCTGAACTGGCACAGACCTATGCACACATGGTGTGTGTGTGTGTGTGTGTGTGTGTGTGTGGAGGGGGTATATTTGTGTTTGAGCTTTCTGTGAGTCTTTTACTTTGCAGTCATACATGGCAGATGGTTATGTAACTAAATCATCTGGAAGCTTTCCGTCTGTTTCTCGCCTTCCACAAAACCATCGTCATGTATACATTATCTAGTTTGGTATGTTAAGTATTTAACACGGAACGAATTTGCCATGCTGACATTTCACATCATCAAAGGGAAAATGTGCAGTCTTAGGCCCTGCATTTATAAATGCTTTTAAGAGTATTTTAAATTAGTTCGTCATATCATTCTTTACGCATGAATATACTTCACGAAGGTAAGCATCACAGAAATAACGTGTAGCTGAGAGAGAAATTATGTAAAAGGACGGAGATATTATCAGCTTTCTTTTGATACACACCTTGAACCTGTGGTACAGAAACATGACAGTGTGCTACTATTGTTAGTCCTTATTGGAAACTAATTTAGAGTCAAAAGTATTAATTTAAATTTGATAATGGTATAAAGGTTGTAAATGCCACTCAGTTAGTGTTTTACTTTCATTTTGCTTACTATTTCGCAGCTATAATGCATTGGACCTCTTTTATGGTTTCTGCTGCAATGTATGTTTTTAATTGTGGGTTGCAAACCCCCTTTTGAATCTGTTCTCTAGGACTGACATGAATTCAGATTCACATTCACACCTAGGGGCAATTAATATGAATGTACCAAAAGTGAGGTGGTTCGTGTGAACTAAATGGGAACATCAAAAGCAAACCAAAACAAAATATTGACGTTTATATTTTCTATTTACTCTGTTACAGTGCTGATGGTGATTTTTTTTAAACTTATTCAGAGTTTAGTAATATTCATTCATTCATTTTCTGAAGCTCATATTCATAATTAGGGTCATGGGGAGGCTGGCGCCCACCTCAGCTCACCCTGGTCCTTAAATCCTGGACAGCTCGCCAGGGCAGTTTAGTGATATATATCATGAAAACAAAGTTGAACTAAAACAAGTTCTTTTTGTTTTGTTTTTGTTTTTTAATGGTTTACTTTTATATATGTCGACCAAGACACAGCTACGTTACAAACTAATGTTTTGTATTACAATGAAATGTTGGAGACTTCGTAACAGTGTGTTTTTACATACTCATTCAAAGCTTAATTGTGAAGGGTACTGCTGGCCTGGTGGTAAAAGGTGCTGGATCACTGATTCTAAGGCTGGGGGTTCAAGTCCCACTCTCCACAAGGTTCTCATTGATCCTCCAGTGTATCTAACTGGGTTATCAAAGGCTGGCCATGTCTCTCACTGTCTATGGTGAGAGGCTCATGTAAAAGAACCATTGCTGACTTTCAACAAGAGTAGCTGCATAGCCATCAGCGTGTTTCTGCCCCTTGCTCAGGCTTGTGTCAGGAAGGGAATCCGACATAAAAACCTATGCCAAATCAAACATGCGAATCATTAATATGACTTCTATATCGATAGAGGCAGATAATTCGCTGTTGCGACCCCTGAAGGGAACAAATACAAAAAAAAAAGGTAAAGTCTGTTGGGTTTTTACACCCGAGCCTCATGGCTCATCAGGCCGGTGCTTATCCCCGGTTTCCATAGCGTGAAGCGACCAGGAGTTCAACTCCCCCTGGATGGGACGCTAGTCCATCACAGGTTACCTTCCCAGTATATTTTTACTGGTACCCATTTATACTGCTGGGAGAACAGAGACACACTTGTGGTTGAGACCTTGCCCAGGGATCTTAGCACAGTGAGGGTCTCAGTGGGATTCGAACTCACAACCTCCCGATCATGAGCGCAGCACTCTAACCACTACACCACTGGCCTCACTCCTGAAGGGAATAGCCGAAAGGAAAAGAAAAAGATTCAAAGCTTAATTGTAAATTACTCACAAATGCAAGAAAAATAAAGTAAAACAAAGAAAATTTCATGGTTAATTTTCCATTTTTAAAGCAGGGCAGTGATGACGCTGCCTGCTTCAAGTACCTTGGATTGTCTGCCATTTTGATTCAGTCATTATCTACTTGGGGTAGTTTTCTCAATCCAGTGATACTGAAGAAAATCAGAATCTGTGAAACTTGGGACCTTCTCGCTGTGAGGAAAGTGCACTAATCATTTTGTCATCATATCTGTGCTTTATTTGCTTTTGCTTGTGCTGTATGTGGCAGGTAGAACTGTTCAAAATAAGCGTTATTTAATGCTTTACCTATTTTAGACCATAAGCAATTATAAACCAAGATGATGATTGGTGTGTTTGTGTTCTTGCATTTGCTCTGGGTTACTCTAACTATTTCACACTAAGATGTCCTGTGCTGTGATGAGTGGCTCTGTACAGAAAATGTGAGTCTGACCAGGCTTTCGTCCGTATGACTCATTCTCGGTGCACCGTGCTTTGCCGAAACATTGTCCACTCCTGTCTTGTATTATTAAGTCTTGAGAGAGAAAAATATGACAGTGTAAATTGTGAGCCACTCCACCGAAAGTAAGCTCTTGGGTCCAAAAATGAGCTTTTTACACAGTCAGATAGAGGAGGCCCAAAGCTGCAAAATGCAGCAAAAAGTTTGTCAATACCTTGAAAACTGACCGAGCTAAGCCATTTCTTGTGTCAGCATTCAACTAAAAATTTCAGAAGACATTTTAGAAAAAAATGAGCACAAGGATCGCCCTTCTTCCAAGATCATTAGTCCTTTGCAGCCAAACATTTTTATGCACTTCAGTCATATAAACTTATCGAAACCATGTCCAGGAAAAGTTTTAGGAAGAGATAATAAGAGAAATCATCCTCATTTTAATCTGACAGGCCCTTTTTATAAACCCTTGAGTCACCGTGGTAACCCCCCAAAAATGAACAAAAAAACCCGACTTTTTTTCTTCTTCATTTCTGTTTATTCCAATAAGATCAGCATGTATCTTTTCAACCATTATATAAAGGTTCAAATGCCTTCAAATGCTACTGATTGAAAAAACAAACAAACAAACAATGTCAGGTTCAAACAATTACACTGAAATTAAGAAAACTATATATAAGAAAACTGTACAAAGCTCTTTATACAAGTAAGCTTCATCAACTCTGTCATCATCATTATCATCTTAATTTATATCCTGCTCATCAGAAAGGATCACATCATCTTCACAAACACCACTCATGCACACTTTTATTAACAGATGCCTCTTCATCAACATCAAAATCTTCATCAACACTGGCATCATCATCAGTTTGTTCATCTGTTATAGGAATGAAATATTTAAGTATTTTTCAGGTCTTGACCAATTTTCATAGAAAACTAAACAACCCACGATCCAGCATGTCCAGAAACAAGATTACACACAAATCAAATAATCAAAAACTTTCCATAATCAAATTTTGCATGCAGAGAAAAATACTCACCGGCGAAATAATCTTCAAGAACGCCAAGCATTCCGGGATCTTCAAAGCCCAAGTCTCGCGTCGAATTTAACATTTTCACTAATGCTGCGAGACATCACAGATAACATGTCACTCTCTTTTTCCAGAAATTCTTGTGTATTCACAATCTTATAAATAAACTTAATGACTGTTATTGAAGAGAAAGTCAGAGATAAATTCCGCATGGAGTAAACTAGAGGCAGGAAGTAAACTGGAAGTTAATGTGTGACGGGCACTGTGCATGTGCAAGCCCGAGCTGACCAATCAGTGTGCTCATTTCAGATCTTCCTTAGCAACTAGCCTGCATTGTTTTACGAGCATATTGTCTTCATAACCTTTATTTTATTCGCTGAAACGGCATTTTAATATCAAAACAGTATCCAAAATGGAGAGACTACTTCACAGCCGTTCTTCTGGTGTCTGGATTATAGTGTCTTTTCCCGAACTCGGTGAAGAATTGCAACGAAAACCAGGAGGTTTGCTACTGTTTTTATCTAGTTTTATGAGGGTCCTCGCCAGAAAAATGGGGGTAAAGACATTTTTAGTGAGTTTTAGTTGATTTCACATGAGCAAGTGATAGTTGAAAAATGCAAAAATCCGAATTTCGATAAAAATGGACCATTTTTACTTTTCTGGCCTTTATCTCAAAAGTGGTCTGCTGTGACAAGTGCCTACTTTTGGTTGAGCACCTCACAATTTTGAAATAATTTTCCCGGTTGTGATCATGTGATCCCTGTGCTGGCCTTCTGGTGTTTGGGCTGATGGCAAAGAGCACTTTCAAAGGTCAAACTTCTCCTTTGTATTGTTAAAAACCTGCGCTCACATCACATGGGCGCCGTGTATTTAAATCATGTAATTTATGATTGTGTTCCTTTCTAACTGCTAACGTCTCTAAAGGCATATTTTTTATGCATCCAAAGAGAAACTTACAGTGAGCTAGGAAATGTTTTGAAATGTGTATACCACCAGCTTCAGTTTTCTTGCTTTTTTTCCCCTTTTTTCTTTATTATTATTATTATTATTATTGTTATTATTTTTATTATTGTTATTCTTATCATTATCAGGGCAGTGGTGGCCTAATGGTATAGGTGCTGGATCTCTGATCCCAAGGTTGGGACTTCAAGCCCCACTCACCACAGGTTGTCACAGCCTTCCTAGTGCAGCTAACTGGGTTATCAAAGGCTGGCATGTCTCTCACTGTCTATGGTGTGAGGCTCGTATAAAAGAACCATTGCTGACTTCCACGCTGTGATGGTCTGGCAAGCTGTCGAGGGTGTACTCTCCCTCGCCTGGAGTCAGCTGGGATGGGCGCCAGCCTCCCTGCTAATTAAGCTTAAGTGGTTACAGAAAATGAATAATAATAATAATTAATAACAACAACAATAATAATAATATTGTATTTGGTAATGATGGGCATCCATGGATACAAAAAAAGGATTTAGAAATTTTTAAAAATAACATACAGACGCTCCCTGACTTACGTTTTTAATTGGTTCCGGACAGCCAAACGTAAGTTGAAAATGAATGCAAGTTGTTACAGTGACATATGACACTCATACTGCACTATACATCCATAAATACCATTACCTTATCTCATAAAACACCGCGATCACAATGCGATCTTTCTGCTTGTAAATGGTTCCGATGGTCGATGGATGGTCACTTTACATGAAGCTGAGCCGAGTCACTTTACATTAAGCTTAAAACAGCCAACCAACGCTTATAATATGTGAGGCGCTCAGCATCGAAAGTAGTTTACTTTTTTGTGCTGGAGACAAAGCGCGGGTTATATGCTGGATGGATGGTCACTTTATATGAAGCTGAGCCGAGTCACTTTACATCAAGCTTAAAACAGTCAATCAACGCTTACAATATGTGAGGCGCTCAACACTGAAAGTTGTTTACTTTTTTTGTGCTTGAGACAAAGCGCAGGTTATACTGACTTCCGGTCTTTCAAGTGAGCAAGGGCGCCATTGAATACTGGTTTAGTACTCAGCCTGCACTGATGTGAATCACCAGCAGAGCGGAGAGTTCTCTTTCGTTTCTGGATTCGGGTTTTCATTCATTTTCCAACTCTCTTTGCTTAACCGAGTATGCATGGTAGATTGTGCCGATTCGAGCAGATAGTTAATTCATCTGTGTGTGAGACTTGCACCCATGCTAGTCAGCTTACGCTTCTGACCAGCCATATTTGCTTAGGGTTACAAAAGTCCACAATACAGTGTAAACACAAAGATAACAGAGACGACATCTTAACACAAGGGTAACACGCTGCAAAGTCTGCAAAAACAGTGGAAACACAAAGATCACAGAGACGACACGCGATATAACTGATATAAAACGATGTATATATAACTGAACTAGGAAGGAGGAGCACGTTAAGTCTGTCGTTTGTAAACAATGGACTCAGCATCATTACGTCATAGCATCATTACGTCATTGCCTCATTACGTCAGGGTACTACATAGGTATGTCGAAACTCAAAATTTAACAAAATTTTTTTTGGGGGAAAAAAAACGTAAAACGGATGAACATAAATCGGGGAGTGTCTGTATATCATTTATCATTTGCATCATAAAAGTTAATGTTAAATGTGCCACCCAAGTATGCTGGGTTCCAGGGGTCAAAATCTTATTCTTTGTAACTAAATGTTGATCAGATTGGACATATTTAAGATAATCAGAATAATAAAAATCTAGGTTTGACTCCTAAATGATTCGTAACATGTTACTCATTTACCCAATTAGTCACCAATTAAAAGTCTGTGGTCACCATCAGCTGATACATTGGTTGTTAACTTACTTTCAGTGCAAAGGTGAATTTCTGTGTGGACGATTATTATGGATAGAAATGGTCATTAATGAGTAAAACAAGTTATGCTTATAAGATGAGATAAAATTAATTTCATTACGTACAAATAACTGGACATGTTATTAGGGATGTCTTAAAAATCACAGATTGATGAATCACTATTTTAATGATAAGACTTCATTGATTTGTGATTAATGTTTATTACTTTTGCTGGCCTTTGTTTTATTTATGGCACATTACAGGTTTTGAAATAGTCACAAATCACCACATTGAGCTTACAATGAAAAAATTACTTTGAAAGCCTAATACTGAGTGTTTGTGCTTCCATCTTTTTGTAAACCAAAATGTACCAGATGTCTTTAACTTGTGTGTTCAGATCCAAGCACATGCAACCAGTACTATGCAAAACCAGTTCTAACATGACACTGGAACCAGGTATACACTAGAAAAAGCGGAAGGCAATATAATAGTGAAATAAAGTCACCAGAGGAGTGTTCACCTTTACTTTTTTACCTCTACTGATCTTTTCTGAGGATTTATTTACTGATACATATCACCCTGTAGATAAAGTATATCTTGCTCTGGTCAACACATGTTTCAACTCCACACACACCCCCTACCCCACACACACACACACACACACACACACACACACACACACTACACAACAGGATAAAGAATGTTCACTCGGCAATCAGTGATCATCTAGTCCAGGGATCACCAACGTGGTGCCCGTGGGCACCAGGTAGCCCGCAAGGACACTATAAGTTGCCCGCGGACCTGTTCACTGCTAGTTTTAGGACAGGCCCACAGCTCCATAGCGCCACTCTCCATTGAGCTGCATCTAATTTTTTTGAATATATTTTAAATCAAATCAATATCTTCACATAGATAAATATCATTAATTATTAATGATAACATATAATTAAAGGTAAATTGAGCAAATTTGTAATTTCAGAGGTGTGTTTTGACCTGGTAGCCCTTCGCATTAATTGGTACCCAAGAAGTAGCTCTCGGTTTCAAAAAGGTCGGTGACCCCTGATCTAGTCAATATTTTTCCACAAAGCATATCTGCATGCCCACTGAAATGAACCCTGTCAGCAGTTCATAGCTGTTAAACACAGTAAAATATTACTGAGGGAACAAAATAAAAGAGCAACAAAGAAAAAGTTGCTATAATTGAGCTTGCTTTTCAGATTTAATTTAGAATCTTCTGATTGATAGTCCTGTGATGGCCTGTTGAGATGTTCGGGGTGTACCCTCGCCCAGAGACGGCTGAGATAGGCATCAGCCTCCCTCCAACTCTAATTAGGATTAAGCGGATCAGAGAATGAATGAATGAATAATAGATAATCAGGGTTTGTTATCCTTTGTGCCACAGTGCTGGAAGAGATAAATCAGAGTAGTACTTATAAAGTGTCAACCTGTAGACCGAATTAGCATAAGTTCACGGCTCACTCCATAAATGTAAAGCAGTCTTTCATGTTCAAAGCCTCACCTGTGGTAGACGTTTCATGTAAATCTGTGGGTGGATTTTTGCATAATCCTGCTAATGCGCACACAAATAAATTCTCCTTTCAAACACACAAACCTCACCAAAAACAAAAACCTCATTCGCGGTGATGACAAATGAATTTTGAAAAACTGGAATAAGAATGTATATTCCAAGTATAATCATTTATATTGAACATTACACATTACCCAGAGTGGGCAATTCTTGGATGAAAACAGCTATATGGTTTGTGAGGGTCGCTCAAAGTGTCTATCATCATTGTTCGACTTGAAAATGGAAAACTAAACCTTATTTACTTTGGATTTTGTGGAGCTCACCCATCTGTCATGGATATGGAAAAATAAAATGAATAACCTGATTTACATTTTTTTAAGTGTTTGTATATAGTGTGTATATATTCAAACTTTGAGTTTAACAAGACACCATTACACAATTTTATCAGCTCAGAGTTCATATGTGGCTATCATGAATTATTAAAAAAAACAACAACGATAAACAAAAAACACATATTTTGCTAAATATACTCATGTAATTTATACTAAAACAGACTTTCCCCTCAGACTGTTGAATGTCGATTAATTGGATAGGCCCCTTGACATTGCATGTTGGGGAGCAACCTCCACCTTACCTTTTGGCAAAAAGCTATTAAATGTCATCATCATCATCTTCCGCTAAGTCCAGGGTCGGGTCACGGGGGCAGCAACCTAAGCAAAGAGGTCCAGATGTCCCTCTCCCCAGCCACTTCCTCCAACTCTCCCGGGGGGGACACCAAGGCAGTCCCAGACAAGCCGAGAGACATAGTCCCTCCAGCGTGTTCTAGGTCAACCCCGGGGTCTCTTCCCGGTTGGACATGCCCAACACACCACACCAGGGAGGCGTCCGGGAGGCATTCTGACCAGATGCTCGAGCCACCTCAACTGGCCCCTCTCAATGCGGAGGAGCAGCGGCTCTACTCTGAGCTCTCCCATGATGGCGGAGCTTCTCATCTTATCTCTAAGGGAGAACGCCGCCATCCGGCAAAGGAAGCTCATTTCAGCCGCTTGTATCCGTGATCTTGTTCTTTCGGTCATTACCCAAAGCTCGTGACCATAGGTGAGGGTTGGAACGTAGATCGACTGGTAAATTGAGAGCTTCACCTTGCGGCTCAGCTCCTTCTTCACCACGATGGACCAGTACAGGCACCGCTTAACAGCAGAGGTCTGTCGATCTCTCGCTCCATCTTTTCCTCACTTGTGAACAAGACCCCAAGATACTTAAACTCCTCCACTTGGGGCAGGACCTCATTCCCGACCCGGAGGATGCATTCCACCCTTGTCCGACTGAGAACCATGGCCTCAGACTTGGAGGTACTGATCCTCATCCCGGCTGCTTCACACTCGGCTGCGAATCGCTCCAATGAGAGCTGGAGGTCCCGGCTTGATGAAGCCAAAAGGACGACATCATCCGCAAAAAGCAGAGACAAGATCCGATGGCCACCAAACCAGAACCCCTCATCGCCTTGACTGCGCCTAGAAATTCTGTCCGTAAAAATTATGAACAGAATCGGTGACAAAGGACAGCCTTGGCGTACTCCAACTCCCCCTGGAAAAGAATTCATCCAGTCGTTACCAATACGGACCAAACTCTGGTTCCGGTGATACAGCAACCAAATGGCTCGTAGCAACGGGTCCGGAACGCTGTACTCTCGGGGCACGCCCCAGTCGAAAGCCTTCTCCAAATCCACAAAGCACATGTGGACAGATTGGGCAAACTCCCATGCCCCCTCCAGAATCCTGTAGAGCTTATAGAGCTGGTCAAGAGTGCTACGGCCAGGACGAAACCCACATTGTTCCTCCTGAATCCGAGGTTCTACTCTCGGTCGGATCCTCCTCTCCAGTACCCCTGCTTAGACTTTCCCAGGTAGGCTGAGGAGTGTAATTCCCTGATGATTGGGACACACCCTCTGGTTCCCCTTGGTAAATATCGGGACCACCACCCCAGTTTGCCAATCCAGAGGTACAGCCCCCGATGACCACGCGATGTTGCAGAGACATGTCAACCAAGACCATCCCACATCATCCAGAGCCCTGAGATATACCGGGCGGATCTTGTCCAACCCCGGAGCTCGACCACTGAGGAGCTTTTTGACAACCTCAGTGACCTCCACTCCAGTGATGGGCGGACCCCCACCCGAACCCCCAGGGTCTTCCTCTTCCACGGAGGGCGTTTTGGTGGGCTTGAGGAGGTCCTCAAAGTATTCCCTCCACCTCTCGAAGACATCCCCAGTCGAGGTAAGCAGCTCCCCACCTCCACTGTAAACAGTGTTTGTGAAGAACTGCTTCCCCCTCCTAAGGCGTCGGATGGCGGTCCAGAACCTTTTTGAGGCCAACCGATAATCACTTTCTAGGCCCTCACCGAACTCCTCCCACGCCCGAGATTTTGCATCTGCGACAACCTTGGCTGCAGCACGTTTGGCCTGCCGGTACTTGTTTGCTGCCTTGGGAGTCCCACAGGCTAATAAAACCCAATAGTCCTCCTTCTTCAGCTGGACGGCCCCCTTCACTGCAGGTGTCCACCAACGGGTTTGGGGATTACCGCCACGACAAGCACCAACGATCTTATGGCCACAGCTATGGGCTGCCGCCTCAGCAATGGAGGCATGAAACATGGCCCATTCGGATTCCATGTCCCCCGCCTCCTCCGGGACATGGTTGTAGCTCTGCCGGAGGTGGGAGTTAAAGGCCTCTTGGACAGGGGACTCCGCTAAACGTTCCCAGCAGACCCTGATTACACGCTTGGGCCTGCCAGGTCTGGAAGGCAACTTCCGCCGCCACCGAAGCCAACTCGCCACCAGGTAGTGTCCAGAACATATGGTCACAAGTCCGATGACACGACTACAAAGTCAATCATCGAATTGCGACCTCGGGTATCCTGGTGCCAAGTGCACTTATGGGCACACTTATGTGTGAACATGGTGTTCGTGATAGACAAACTGTGATGAGCACAGAAGTCCAACAACGAAATACCATTCGGGTTCAGACTGGAGAAGTCGTACCTACCGATCACACCCTTCCAGGTCACACTATTGTTGCCCACATGGGCGTTGAAGTCTCCCAAGACAACGAGTGAGTCTCCCGAGGGAGCGTTCTCTTACCCCCCCAAAAAAAAAAAAAAAAAGAATCCAAAAAGGGTAGGTACTCTGAACTGTCATTTGGTGCATAAGCACAAATAACAGGTCAGGACCAGTCCCCCCGCCTAAATACGGAGGTAAGCTCCCCTTTCATCAACCGGGGAGAACCCCAACATTTGTGCACCGAGACGGGGGGCAACAAGAATACCCACACCGGCTCGAAGCCTCTCCCCATGAGCAACTCCAGAATAGAATAAGGTCCAGCCTCTCTCGAGATGTATGGTTCCAGAGCCCAAGGTATGTGTTGAGGTGAGCCCGACTATCTCTCCACCTCACGCATCAAATCGGGCTCATTCCCCGCCAGAGAGGTGACATTCCATGTCCCAAGGGTCAGCGTAAGTAGCCGAGGATCGGTCCGCCAGAACCCATGCCTTCGGATGCCATCCAACTCACACTGCACCCGACCACTAAAACTCCTCCCACGGGTGGTGGGTCCATGGGAGGGCGGACCCATGTCTCCTTTTCGGGCTAGGCCCAGCAAGGCTCCATGGGCATAAGCCCGACCACCAGGCGCTCGCCTTCGAGCCCCTCCCACGGGCCTGGCTCCAGGAGGGCACCCCGGTGACCCGCGTCCGGGCAAGGGAGACTGCTTCCATTGTTTGTTCTGAGATGTCATAGGGGTCTTCTGAATCGCACTTCGTCTGGAACTTCACCCAGGACCTGTTTACCTTGGGTGACCCTACCAGGGGCACTATGCCCCCAACAACATTGCTCCAAGGATCATTAGGTCACCCAAACCCCTCCACTACGATAAGGTGGCGATTCAGGAAGTGGCTATTAAATGTAGTCAGATATATCTATAATCATTTATTTATTCATTCATTCATTTTCTGAGCCACTTCATCTTAGTCAGGGTCGTAGGGTGGCTGGCATCCATCTCGGCTGACTCTGAGCGAAGGCGGGATACACACAGAACAGCTTGTGAAACCATTGCAGCGCCAACACACATACAACCATCCACACTCACACTTGAGGGCATTTTGGAACAGGCAATTAGCCTACTGAGCATGTTTCTGGACTGTGGAAGGAAACTGGACTACTCGGAAGAAACTCACAAGAAAGCACCCCACACACCGAAACGGCTGAGCTCGAAAATCGAACCAAGGCCATCTTGCTGTAAACTGGACGTTCTAACCACAACACCACCGTGCCGTCACATGAATAATTTAGACATCGATAAAGTTATTGCTATTTTATCTTTCTACCACACTACAGTATATAGGAGTCGACTTACGACCTATGCGAGTTACGTCTGATTGACTTTACGACCGCAAAAGTTGTGAAGTATGATTCATGGCAGTGCAGTGCGAGTGTTGCGTACGACAGGTGTTTGCGCTGCCGGCAGCGCCAGCATCTTAAAAGGCCAAGCAGGAGATGATGCAGCTTCACTTTCTAACTGCTCAGAGCAAACCTATTCAACTACTTTCAATGCCACGTCACTGTGGTGCGAAGCAGAGAGCCAATCCTTTCTGTGTGGGCAGGTCCGATACCTTGAAACTCTAATTTTGTTGGACTCACTCGCTGCAGTGTTTGTGACAGGAAGCGCGTCCCATGTTTTGGCAATCGGCTGGTCTGCGGGTTGAAGTTTTTCCATGTCTGTCCATTTGTGTTTGCTTGCCAGCTGTGCTTGGCTTCGTGGAAATGAGCTGATCAAATCGAGGGAAATTTCTCTCTTTACTCAAACAACATACGCAGTCTGTGGCTGTTGTTATAATCCAATAAAATTGGAGTTTGAAGCTATCGGACCCGCCCATACAGTGGATTACAGAAAGGATTGGCTCTCCACTGCGTGTCACAGTGACGTGGAATTGAAAATAGATGTATACATTTAAATGCGCGAGATTTAGTCATCTGTTTTTGTTTGGCGTGAGTGTATTTGGACTGGAAGTCGACATACGACCAGATCGATTTACAACCGGTCTGCTGGAGCCAAAAGCAGTCGGAAGTCAACGACTGTCTGTATTTAGCTTTAACATCATAATCAGCTGAACAATGTAATAATCCATCGTTTTTAATAGGCCAATAGTAATTGGGCATTTGTCTGCTCAGCTGCTTCATGGCCAGATGTGTGCTATGTACGCCTTACTTGACTTAAATGTACTTTGCCACCAAGAGTCTTCTTTTCTTTGCTCTTTAAAACGTATTTTCTTCAGGCATAACTCAAACTGATGACAGAAGCAGAATATAATTTTCTTTATATGCAAGTTTATCATTCGAGGATCTTTCTTGAATAATCTGACAAGGAGAACACGTTATCGTACAGTCTGTTCGAGAACTCTGCCAAAGTTTTATTGGGATCATTTAATACAGTGTGACAGGTAACTGTGAGAAGAGCCCACTGCAATCACAGCGTGTAAGACAGATTTAAAAGGAGAATAAGAAAGTTATTGCATAACTTAATTTGCACTCTTGTGATATTCTGAGAAACACTCAAACAGCACTTTCTGAATTCTTCCTGAGCCCTTCATTTTAAACAAAAAAGGAATCACAAACTCCAAATTAGGTCATATGACGCTAGTTCTGTTGACCTCGGATGAAACAAAATGGATTTGATTTATATAAATGCTGCTTTCTGTGTACTGAAAGGAGACTAGTCTCTGCTGGCAGCACCTGCTAAAATATTTCTTCATGTTGAATGTAGCACCCATTAGAAAAGCTTGGAATTTTCTAGATATAAAAATGTGTGTGTGTGTGTGTGCGCGTGTGTGTGTGTGTACACATACATACATACATACATACATACATACTGGTCCTTCTAAAAAAAATTAGCATATTGTGATAAAGTTAAAGTTGTGATAAAGATAAAAATTAAACTTTCATATATTTTAGATTCATTGCACCCCCCAGTGCAGCTAACTGGGTTATCAAAGGCCGGCCATGTCTCTCATTGTCTATGGTGAGAGGCGTGTAAAAGTACCATTGCTGACTTTTGTAAAAAGAGTAGGCTGCAAAGCTGTCAGCGTGTTTCTGTCCCTTGTTAAAAGGGATGTGTCAGAAAGGGCATCCGACGTAAAAACCTATGCCAAATCAAATGTGCAAATCAGATGATTCGCTGTGGCGACCACTGAGAAAGGGAAAAAGCCGAAAGGATAGAAGATGATATTTTACATTCATTGCACACTAGCTGAAATATTTCAGGTCTTTTATTGTTTTAATACTGATGATTTTGGCATACAGCTCATGAAAACCCAAAGTTCCTATCTCAAAAAATTAGCATATCATGAAAAGGTACTCTAAACGAGCTAGTCACCTAATCATCATCTGAATCAATGAATTAACTCTAAACACCTGCAAAAGATTCCTGAGACATTTAAAAACTCCCAGCCAGGTTCATTACTCAAAATCGCAAACATGGGTAAGACTGCTGACCTGACTGCTGTCCAGAAGGCCATCATTGACACCCTCAAGCAAGAGAATAAGACACAGAAAGAAATCTCTGAGCGAATAGGCTGTTCCCAGAGTGCTGGATCTTCGATCTTATCGCTGTAGCACAGTCGACCGGTCGTAGACGAGCATAGTGCAAAACATGAACAAACAAAACAACAAATAAAACGAAACAAAGAAACAATTTGACTCTGAGAACTCTGCGACGTTGCCCTCTGGGCAGCGCCATCTTGGAAACGTCACTCCAACTTCAGTGTAAAAGGACATGAAGAGTACTGTAATAAAGTTTATCCTTTTGGTATCGTTTGTTAAACATGCTACAGAACATAAAATCTCACGCATAAATATGAACTTGGGTACTGTACTGGAATAATAATTTAAAAAGATTTTAATACAACAGTTCAGAGAAAACCGTTGTTTCTCAGGAGAAAAGTCTTATTTCTTCAGAAGAGACATCCAGTGTTTTCTATGGCTTAGCCAGAGAAGACGCACAGCGTTTGAGTGGTGGTATAAAGCTTAACTGGTAATTAAAACACACACAAAAAAGAGGCTCATTGACAACTTGTGATTGAATGAGGAAAAAGGGGCGGGACATCAGCTCAACCAATCAGGAGAAAGGAGGGCAGCCATTGGCTGAATGTGAATCACGTGCTGGTTGCTTGGCAGTCAGCGACTACTCAAACTGTGGGTGCAAAACCATGAATAGTCAAGGTTATATATACACCATATTCGACGTAATAAGCGCCCTGCTCCAATAAGCCCCCCCACAATGTTTTTGCTTGTACGTCTAATACCGCCCATGTGTACTGGGAGCAAAATCGTAGATCAAACTTGCCAATTTTATTGGATCAGTCTCTGTAACCGTAAAATGACCGTTCACTGTCTGTAAAAGTGAGTTTACATGGTATTTCAAGACCCCTGCCACTGGGAAATGTCCATAATGTTCATCAGTAAGAACACATTTGATTGTTCTGCAGTGCTTTAAAAAACAGGAAAATATTTTGTTGTGTTCTCTTGGTATATGTCCAACAAGATGAACCATTAGAAACTGCTGCAGCAAAACTATGGGATTCTCTGAATGAATGGAGCGATGAGCCAGATATGGACCTATCAGAAAATGATGACAAGGATTTTTCACCAGATTCTTCTGCTCACTAACTTCATAAATTTAAAGACATTCCTGCCTGGCCATGTGCTTTTGTTTATGTTCGTGTTGATTGGTTCAACTTGCCATGTGCTAAAGTTGACATTCTTGATTGGCTCATTTTACTTTCGGGAAAATGTTAAAAGGAAATGTTTAAGGGAACAGCACCCAGAGGATAAAGTAAGGGAAGGAAAAGTCTTTTTTTTTAATACAGTGGTGAGGTGTGCTGTCGGTGTGAGAGAAAAGTTCAAGGTGGCGGTGGGACTGCATCAAGGGTCAGCTCTCAGCCCCTTCTTGTTTGCTATGGTGAGGGACAGGCTGACAGACGAGGTTAGACAAAAATCTCCATGGACTATGGTGTTTGCAGATGACATTATGATCTGTAGTGAGAACAAGTGGAGGAAAATCTAGCGAAGTGGAGGTATGCCCTGGAAAGGAGAGGAATGAAGGTTAACCTTAGTAAGACAGAATACATGTGCGTGAACAAGAAGGACCCAAGAGGAATGGTGAGGTTACAGGGGGCAGAGATAACGCAGGCGGAGGATTTTAAGTACTTAGGCTCAACAATCCAGAGCAATGGAGAGTGTGGAAAAGAGATGAAGAAGCGTGTGCAGGCAGGTTGGAATGGTTGGAGAAAAGTGTGATGTGTGATAGG
Source organism: Plotosus lineatus (assembly GCA_024760905.1). Classification (NCBI taxonomy): domain Eukaryota; kingdom Metazoa; phylum Chordata; class Actinopteri; order Siluriformes; family Plotosidae; genus Plotosus; species Plotosus lineatus. The sequence goes on from CM045732.1 coordinate 50,493,073, forward strand.
AGGGTTTCGGCAAGAATGAAGGGAAAAGTGTACAAGACGGTGATGAGGCCAGCGCTGTTGTATGGTTTAGAAACAGTGGCCCTGGGGAAAGACAGGAGGCAGAGCTGGAGGTAGCAGAGATGAAAATGTTGAGGTTCTCTTTGGGAGTAACGAGGATGGATAGGATCAGGAATGAGTACATCAAAGGGACCGCACATGTAAGATGTTTTGGAGACAAAGTCAGAGAAGCTAAATTGAGATGGTTTGGACATGTACAGAGGAGGGATAGTGAGTATATTGGTAGTAGGATGCTGAGGTTGGAACTACCAGGCAGAAGACCTAGAGGAAGACCAAAGAGAAGATTTATGGATGTGGTGAAGGAGGACATGAAGGTAGTTGGAGTAAGAGTAGAAGATGCAGAGGATAGGGTGAGATGGAGGCAGATCATTTGCTGTGGCGAACCTTGAAGGGGACAGCCAAAAGGAAAAGACTGTATGTGTGTGTGTGTGTGTGTGTGTGTGTGTATATATATATCGGGCTCGTGGCATGCGGTTGAGTGATATCGCAAAGGAATATGGCCAAATCCGTCTACCATCGGTACGTTTATCATTTTTAAATGGTTTAGGGGTAGTATTGGGGGCCTTGGAACGAATCAAGCCTTTTTACTTGTAAAATGCAACTCAACTTACAAAAAGATCAGGTTACGAACCCACTTCTGGAACGGACTAATTTCGTAAGGTGAGGTACCATTGCGTGTGTATGTATGTATGTATGGATGGATGTATATGTGTGACACACTACACATTTTATTTCAAATGGAAACATGGTTAAAATAGTATATATCAAATTTCAGTTATTCCTTTCAAGAAATTGAGGAAAAGTGAATATTAGACTTCTGAAAAAATAGCAGTATCTGCGTTCTTATTTGCAAATTCAAACATTCACTGGAAAAACTGAAAAATAGTTTAAGATTTTGTTTCCTTTGAATCACTGAATTAATATTTATTTTTATAATTCCTGTTTCTGTGAACTGCTGTACTTGTACAGATCCTTCTCAAAAAATTAGCAGATTGTGATAAAGTTCATTATTTTCTGTAATGTACTGATAAAAATTAAATATATTTTAGATTCATTACACACAACTGAAGTAGTTCAAGCCTTTTATTGTTTTAATATTGATAATTTTGGCAAAAAATTAAAGAAAAAACAAAAATCCCTATCTCAAAAAATTAGCATATTTCATCCGACCAATAAAAAAATGTTTTTAATACAAAAAAAGTCAACCTTCAAATAATTATGTTCAGTTATGCACTCAATACTTGGTTGGGAATGCGGCGTGGCATGGAGGCAATCAGCATGTGGCACTGCTGAGATGTTATGGAGGCCCAGGACACTTTGATAGCGGCCTTAAGCTCATCCACAGTGTTGGGTCTGGTGTCCCTCAACTTTCTCCTCACAATATCCCACAGATTCTCTATGGGGTTCAGGTCAGGAGAACTGGCAGGCCAATTGAGCACAGTAATACCATGGTCAGTAAACCATTTACCAGTGGTTTTGGCACTGTGAGCAGGTGCCAGGTCGTGCTGAAAAATGAAATCTTCATCTCCATAAAGCTTTTCAGCAGATGGAAGCATGAAGTGCTCCAAAATCTCCTGATAGCTAGCTGCATTGACCCTGCCCTTGATAAAACACAGTGGACCAACACCAGCAGGTGACATGGTACCCCAGACCATCACTGACTATGGGTACTTGACACTGGACTTCAGGCATTTTTGCATTTCCTTCTCCCCAGTCTTCCTCCAGACTCTGGCACCTTGATTTCCGAATGACATGCAAAATATGCTTCCATCCGAAAAAGTACTTTGGACCACTGAGCCAGCCCAGTGCTGCTTCTCTGGTTCAAAAGTGGCTTGACCTGGGGAATGCGGCACCTGTAGCCCATTTCCTGCACACGCCTGTTCACGGTGGCTCTGAATGTTTCTACTCCAGACTCAGTCCACTGCTTCCACAGGTTCCCCAAGGTCTGCAATCGTCCAGTCTCCACAATCTTCCTCAGGGTCCGGTCACTGAGGTGCCTTGATACAGCACTCTGGGAACAGCTTATTCGCCCAGAGATTTCTTTCTGTGTCTTACCGTCTTGCTTGAGGCTGTCGATGATGGCCTTCTGCACAGCAGTAAGGTCGGCAGTCTTACCCATGATTGCGGTTTTGAGTAATGAACCGGGCTGAGAGTTTTTAAAAGCCTCAGGAATGTTTTGCAGGTGTTTAGAGTTAATTCGTCGATTCAGATGATTAGGTTAATAGCTCATTTAGAGTACCTTTTCATGATATGCTAATTTTTTAAGATAGGAATTTTGGGTTTTCATGAGCTGTATGCCAAAATCATCATTATTAAAACAATAAAAGACCTGAAATATTTCAGTTGGTGTGCAAGGAATCTAAAATATTTGAAAGTTTAATTTTTATCATTAAATTACAGAAAATAATGAATTTCATCACAATATGCTAATTTTTTGAGAAGGACCTGGATATCTGTGTTGTGGAGTCGATCAACTTCTCCACCTGTGAACAGGTTTTCCAGCCCAAGATGGTTGGACTTGGTTTTTTTTTATTTTGCCTCAGAAACTGCATTTTTGAATTCACTCCACAAGCTTTCTATTGGACTGGATTGGGCTCTTTGGTAAATTGTAACCTCTTCAGCATGTCTTTTCTCACCAGTGGGACTTTGTGGGGCTTCTGGTCCATTGCTCGGCTTCACATAGGTGTCTTCTAATTATAACCGTGTTTACAGATAACTTCAGATCTTCTTTGGTGTTGGCTGAGTTGAGCCTGGAGTTGATTGTTGGCTGAGTCCTTGCCATTTTGGACCTTCAAGCCCTTCGAATGGTAGTTTTTCAGTTTTTTCCATGTCTTTCAGGTTTTGGCTGCCATTTTAAAGCATTTGTGATAATTTTAGCTGCGCAGATTTTAAATTTTGTTGTTTTTTTGTTTGTTTCCCTATGTCAAATAAACTTTTTAACCAAGGTACGCTGTTCTTCTAAACAATGTCTGGAACAACCAATTTCCCTGAGAATTTCAAACAGCACTGCTCTCTAAACAGCATGTACAACATTTGCTGCCTTAAATAAGGAAAATAATTGGCACCTGTTTTTCAAAGAATAAATAATGTGACTAACTGAAGTAAACACTGATATTATTTTGAACACACCCCTTTCAATAACACAGTGATTCAATAACAGAATTGGCAGCATTGTCATGACTTTTGGATTCTATTACTCTATTTCACCTGCTAGTAATTTGTTTGCAATGTAGAAATCTAATTTCTACCAAAAACAGTGACTGATCAGGTTAGTGGTGTCTGACTGATGTTATCTTGAACACAACTATATATATTGGTCTGATCGTGAAACTGGTACTGAAATATGACACTGACGTTTTATATTTTATGCAGATTTAGGGAAAAAAAACAATCTTCCCCTTTTTTTTAAATGTCATTCATTCATTTTCTGAACCACTTAATCCTAAGTAGGGTCGCGAGGAGGCTGGCACCCATCTCAGCAGACTCAGGAGCGGGTGGGGTACACCCTGGGCAGCTTGCCAGGCCATTGCAGGGCCAACACTCGCACAACCATTCACACCTAGGGGAGATTTGGAACAGCCAATTAGCCTACTATGCATGTTTTTGGACAGTGGGAGGAAACGGGAATACCAGGAGGAAACCCACACAAGCATGGGGAGAGCATGCAAAATTCCACACATAAATGCCCGAGCTGGAAATCAAACCCAGAACCTTCTTGCTGTGTGACGGAAGTGCTTATTTTTTAATGAATGAGGCCAATGTGCAATGTTCTGCGAAAAGCACCAGCATCAAGTTATCAGAAGGAAAACTCAAAAAGTCAGTCTCTAACATGGACAAAAACGAATGGGTTTAGATAATAATTATGTAATTAGTTAAGTATATCATCCATCCTGTCTGGTGCTTGTTTACAAATTTTGCCACACACATGAAAATTCCGTGGTTCATGGTGTCAGCACCTGTGCTCCAATTATTCTGGTTATTGGACCTGTGGAGACCTTAGCAGAGGTGCAGCTGGATATGACGATACTGAGGTCTTTCGTCACAAAACTGAACATGAAAAAGGTGTAAGCTAGAAGTATTTCAAAAACTGTGTTCACCATATGTACATATTTTGATATGATATTATCTCCCAGGCATGCACTAAAGATTTTAATGCACTGCATTGATTCCAGATTTAGTCATATCTACAATGCACCCATGGCAGAGCAAGATCTTGAATAGGGAACTAAAACTGGTAGTGTTTAATATGAATCTTCAGCTCCATTCAACTCGGCAGACCCACAGGAGGTTTATGTGACATTTACAAAATGTTTAGCAGACATTTGAGAAAGCAAGAGTATGCCTGGAGTTCTGGCCTGATTTTGTTTAAACACTGAAATAGAAGACTCACAGGCTGACTAATGGGATGGAGCAGACCTAAAGTTTGTGTTTGAAATCAACATTGTGTGTATTTTATCTCGAATACACACAAAGTTTCCATTCCATGACTAGCTAAAACACTCCATGTTTCTTGATAATGCAGAATTTGTTGAAATGCACTTTATAGTAAATGGACCATTCTAAACAGGATTCTAATTAGAAAATGCTCTAAAACAGACCAGATCACAATCTCAGGTCCTTCTATGGCATCAAAATTAAGCCACATGTACCAAGGCTGCAATCTTCTTTTAGTTGTTAACTGATGAAAACTTCCTGTGTGGCATTACTTCTGTGGTCACCTGCATTAACCTGATTAGCCACACGCTTCAGAATATTTAATATGAAATATACATTTATGGGCTGAATATATATTTACAGCATATGATGCACACTCTTGTCTAGCTCATTACCATATTCAACGTGATTAAGCGGCCAGGGCGCTTAAAAAATTTGAACGGGTGGGCGTTTATGACAATGTTTACCAGCGGAGTAGAACAGTAAGCGCTTCTTACCATTAAGGTGGAAAACGTGAATAATAACATAACAACAAAAGAGTTTTACTGGTATTTCTGTTATTCATTTTGTGGTATCAACCAAATTACTTACATGAAAGCTGAAACTAAATAGAAAACAGCATAATTTGAAAACAAAAATAGACCCTTTAATTTTCCCTCCCGGTACTGTTCCTTTAAACAATAAATATTTAATGATGATCATAATAATACATGTACAAAAATAGTACATTAAAAAATAATAATTGATAATTAAACAAGAATAAACATTGTCAACTAACCCTTCCAATCATTGACTGTGGCAAAGATGTCACATAGACAGGCATGAAGTGGTGCATAACAGAGAAGGAAGAGGAGAATTTTGTGCATATGTGCACTACGAATGCCACTGACGAAAGGCTCATGGTAAGCTCCAACAAGACCAGTGCTTCTCAAATAGTGGGGCGTTGATGCCAGGGGCGCACGTATGGCCCTGGGGAACGTGCTTTTCTTGGCCATATTGTACTAGAATTAAGTGTAATTCCACATCCTCTACAGTAGGTGGCAGTTGCGCTCTTACTGTGTTCCCTATGGTGTAGGGAAAAAGCACCAAGCAAACAATATGAAGTGCAGTGAACACTATTTATAGTCGGGGATGTGTGTGTGTGTGTGTTAATTGTTTCCTATTGGGGCATAACAGAAAATAATGGAAAAGCACTGCACAAGGTGTTCTCGGAGCACGGAGGAATACACGCGGAAGAATACAAAGCTAATCGGCCCAGAAAAGCCATTTCCCCATCACAGCTCGTAAATCAAAATTTTGCTCATTGGATGGGGCAGATGTTTGGTGGGATCGAATCTTGTATCATGGAAAATTCGTAATAAAAGACACTTGTAAGTCAAGGTACCACTGTGTGTGTGTGTGCATACAGACATTCCCCGCTTTACGTTTATTCGTTTTACGTATTTTTAGATTTTACGCTTTTTAAAAAAAACATATCCATCACATTTTGAGTCTAGCTTGCTCTCTGTCGTACGAGATGTACCTACATAGTACGCTGACGTAATACGCTGCGTTCATTGTTTATAGACTGAACGTACCTTCCTTCCCAATTCACCACGTGTTCCCCTTGTGTTAAGACGTCGTCTCTGTGATCTTTGTGTTTACACTGTTTTGCAGACTTTTGTAACTCTGAGCAAATATGGTTGGTCAGAAGTATAAGCCTACTAGTGATAGTGATAATCCGAAAAAACGGCAAGCCATCTCGTTCGAAACGAAGATGGCTATTATCAAGAAAATTGATGCTGGTGAAAAACATGCAACTGTTGCACGTTTCTTCCAAATGGCTCCGTAGACCATTGGAACCATTTACAAGCAGAAAGATAGCGTCACCGAGCATGTTAAAGGTGAAATTTGATACTGTATTTGATTAGTGAATTTGATTAAAATTGATCTATTTGAAATTATTTTGCTTTAATTTAATTTATGTGAAATTAATGTTGATATTATTTTACAATATTATATTTATAATAATTGATTTAGGGGTGTTTTATGAGATACGGTAATGGTATTTATGGATGTATTGTACAGTATGAACGTCATACGTCACTGGAACATACAGTAACAACTTGCATTTTTTTCACCTTATGTTCAGCCGATAATGTGTGTGTGACTGTGTGTGTGTGTGTGTTTGTTTCTACATACACACACTAGAAATATAGGGGTGTGTGTATAAATGTGTGTGTGTGTGTGTGTGATATGCTAATATATGAAATATAAGCATTAACACCAATGTCTTTTTCTTATATCAGGATAGAATGTTATCTGTGCCTGTTTTTCTGGCATATGAAGTCTTATGCAAGCTTCCTCAGCAGAACAAAAGCTCAGGCTCTGTCGGTGGATACATGTTTGTGCTCTGATAAGAAAACCACAGTGATCCCCCCAATCCCCCAGCCTACACAATTTCTTGAAGGACAATGATGTAGTCATTCAACAGCATGGTTAATGGTTCATTCAAACAGGAAGTGAAATGCTTGCTCATGTTCGCTTGTGTAATGCCAGGTTAAACACTGGCCTTTAGCATCTTTTTAACCAAAGAAAACACGAGTGCATTGAATTCTAGCTAGTGAATAACCACTGACACATTAAGAACAATGTGCCGCATGACTTTTTACAAAATTCAAGCAAGCATGTCATTTAGATAAATGTCTGCTTGGAGCAAATCGGGTTGATAAGGATGTATTTATATTGGTTTAACTTTCATTCAACACTAATGTGAGGTTTTTAATGTTTTATTCTAGTTTCTGTGGTTCTGTAGAAAAAGTGAAACCTTGTTTGCTTAGGAAAATATCTTTTGACACCATTTTGTGCTTTTCTTGTTTTATTCATAGTGACCGTGACAATTGTAAAGCATGTACAGTTCTATGCATTATAAAGCCCTTAAAGCTATACAGGTCAAAAATGCGTGCTTTAATCAGTCTGTTCTCATCAGTCTCATCAGATAAAGCTGTAGTCATGACTGTGATATCAACACATCTCGAACAACCTTATCTACAGTCATATATAACACAAGCCCTGCTGTTGATTGACAAGTGACTGCACAAGTGCCATAGCATTGCACACACTGCCCCTTAATAGTGCCGCTCATAGTGTTCATAATAAAAGATTTTCTTAAGCTACAGTCTGCAAGATTATTTCATTAAAAGAAAATAAAGTGAGAGAGCATAAAAAACGATACACCTGAGTGTTGTGACAATCAAAATTGTAATCTGTTGTCAGGTGGATTTACTTCGGGTACTCCAGTTTCTCTCACAGTCCAAAGAAATGCACATTGGGTGCACGGCTGTTTCAGATTACCTCCCGATTGCATGTGACCACCACCAACCAGGGAAAGGCGTAAGCGTGCATGTAACCCCTCCATGACACATGCTACCACCTTCTTTATGAACTGCTGCGCATGGGGAAATGAGAGTCGGCCCTTTGCACAAATGAGCTCACAGACGCCCATGATTGGAAATGTCACTTTAATTAACTGGGACGCGAATATATGCCGTCCCTCGGCCAGTTTGCTGTGATGATCCCTTAGTCATGGATAGTTGTGGCATCAACCTAAATTTCTTCTTAAGTTTGGTGTATATTATATCTCTGTGAGTATGGCTTTCTTCCAGTTATGCAAGTACGTAATGCATATTTCAGTCAGCTATTCATAATGGTCATGTTGTCAAACTAGGCATTGTGTTCTGGCATCATCACTATCTATCAGATGATAAATACAGATATGTTAAATGTTTCTGAGTGTATCCAACAACTAGTCAGTAAATTAGTTTAATGCATGTTAGCCTTGGGCTGTCACTATTTTTTATCCTCCCCACTGAATGTGCTGTATTAAGCAGAACTGCTACACATTCACAGATATCGATTCTTATATTCCAACTAAAGTGTTTGCTCGCACAATGCAGAACAGTGAGAGCACAGTATTTTCAAACAAAGCCTTGAACTCGTGGCTCGTCTTGCACTCAGCCTGTTGAGTGGCTCCTGTATTATGCAGAGGGAGTCAGGGCTCAGTGCTGTGTGGTCATTGTTTCTCTGTCACCAGAGTAAACAGGGAAGAGACTGAACTGATGACTGAAGAGCTTTCAGAAAAGGTTGTATCATGGGGGTGACTGAGGGTAACATCTGCTACTGCCAAAATACACATTCCTGTTGAAGCAGAAGAGAGCATCTTATTTTCCTTCGTGGAATGGAATTGAATGTACTGTAGTACTGTTATTGTAAATGCAATCATATTAAAGAATTCCAAATAATTATAATTATAATTACTATTCTATGTAATTTATATGTAGAATTATGTCATTATATATAAAATGACTTTATTCATCTACATTTTCTGTACAGATGAGAGGATCTGTTCCCCTCCCTTCATGGTGCTGAACAGTGAGTGTGGTCCAGACACACTGGAACAGATTAAACATCATGGTCTTACATTCCCCTTCAGTAAGTCTCCTCTCTTCCTGTGAAGAACACAAGTAGTGACAGGTTTTTATTACTTACTATAAAGTAGGCTACAAAGATGTCAGACGTTATCAGATGTTAGTCATCATGGTTCAGGAAGACAGAATCACAAGGAATCTGTTCTGTTGTCAGTAGCTTCATAGCCAGCACGTTTAGCATTTGTAAAATATTCAACTATTGTTCTTTTTTAAATTCCTCAGTTTGCAAAACACGAGTTGCACATGGAACCAACTCCCATGAGGTAAGAGACCTTTTTTCCCTCTTAACCTCTAATCTGTAGAAGCTACCCACAGGTTATCAAATATTTACAGACTGAAAACACATATTCTCCCATTGTCCTCAGCTTGGTTCTTCCCGTGTACCAATAAGTAATTATTTTTTCCCTCATTTTTTTGGTAAATATTTAGCTTCAAGGCAGACATAACAATACTCTACACATCTTCATTCATTCAATCGCCTGATCTGAATTAGGGTTGTGGGGAGGCTGGTGCCCATCTCAGCCAACTCTGGGTGAGGGCAGACTACACCCTGAACAGCTGGTTCGGTCATCACAGGCAGAAACACGCTGACGGTTATGCAGCCTACTCTTGATGAAAGTCAGCAGTGAATTTTTACATGCCTCTCACCACAGAAAGTGAAAGAAATGGCCGATCTTTGATAACCCAGTTAGCTGCACTGGGGAGACAGCAGTGACAGTCCGTTGATGGTGGGGCTTGAACCCCCGACCTTGGGATCAGTAATCCAGCACCTTACCACCTTGTTACCATGGCCTCTTTGCATAACACTTCAGTTGATTGTTGTTTGACATACACCTTTAGCTTACTCAGTATGTGCTCTCTTATTATGTCATACTGTACGTCACACATTTCTTGTGTCCGCAGATGGCCATCATCTTTAATGCCGAAGATCTGAAGGATGTGAAGCCGCCGTGTGTTATTCAGAGCTTCATCAACCATAATGCTGTGCTCTATAAGGTGTTTGTGGTGGGTGAGTCCTACACGGTGGTAGAAAGACCCTCCTTGAAGAACTTTCCTTCTGGCCCTGCTGGTGAGTCTTCAGCGTTGCTCATAAGCCTGTGTTATATTAACTTGTAGCACCCCATGTTGTATATGTGCAGCAAATTCTAATTAGAATTCCCAGGTTTTGCGTTCTATGACTGGGCTCTATGGGGTTAAAGGGCCAGACCTTCTGTAGTTAGTGTTTTTCTGTTAGGGATTCAATCTGCAATGTTGCTTTAATGCTGAAAGTCATATTCAGGACTCTTAAATACAACAAACTGGTCTGGTCCTATGCTGCAGTCAAAACCTAGATAGATCAGAAGGCATATTTGAGATTATAAATGTTCTGGTTGATGGTCATGCCCCATAGTTATTTTTCCCCTTGTACAATGCTCAAGTCAGCATTTTGACTGCTGCTCGGTTTGCATGTACTACTGTTACAAGCCAGCATGCAAAGCAGTCATGACTACATTTGAAGGGACCTGTTAGCTATATGCAAACATCTGGAAGTCACCGTCCTCCCCACATATCTAATTCTTCTCAGTCTCCTCCTATCTGGCCCTGCGTCGGGTTTATCAGAGCTTGCTGTACTCAGCTCCTTCCCTCTGCTGCTCCCTAGTGACCCATTCACACACCTACACTCCTGTGTCCATCAACGCGCATTCCGGTCAAGATTTATTTTGGAAAGTGATTAATTCATCTGTTTGATGTTTTTAGATCGCAAAGCAATTTTCTTCAACAGCCATAATGTGTCCAAACCAGAATCATCCTCAGACCTTACATCTGTAAGTTATCTTTCTAAGTTAATGGACAACTTTTTACATTTTTCAGAAAGTAATTTAAGTGTTTTGAATTTTTTTTTTTTTTTTTTTTTTTTTTTTTTTTACAGCGAGATAATATAGAGGGAGTGTCTCAGCCACCCAACGATGATGTCATTAGGGAATTGTCCAGATCTCTGCGACAGGCATTGAGAGTATCGCTTTTTGGCATCGACGTTATAATCAACAACCAGACAGGCCAACATGCGGTCATTGACATCAATGCTTTCCCTGGTATGTGTTTCAGGACAAGATTTGTATTGGGTTTATTTATTCATGTTGCAGTGTGCACGTGGCTCAGTGCCTAGGGCTTTGGGTTTCTGCTCAAAAGCTCAGTGGTACAAGGCCCTTAACACTCAACTGCTCAGCTGGATTAATGATATAAAAGTGTAAGTCACTCTGAATAAGGGCACCTGCAAAATGTAAATGTTAAATTTTCAGGTTCTGGGTTACTAATTAGAAGGTTGGGGGTTCAAGCCTCAGTCACACTTATATGTCACTGTTGGGCACTTTAACAACTACCAATGCTAACACTCATGTGCTTAGTTGTACAAAAGAGGTAAAAAGTCGCTCTGGATAAGAGCATCTGCCAGAATGCCGTAAATGTAAATATATAATTTTCTTCGGTTTTAAAAACACTACTGATGCAAGATGTTTAGTAGAAGAATGTTCAAGTTTGGATTAATTGTCTTTGATCATATCATATCACCAACACAGATCAAGAAGAAAGGTTAGTCATATGTTCCTTGTGCTCTGTATGTCTGATTACACTGGCACTCCTCACCTCTAGTATGATGTTATACTGTTGTACTAACAATTGATCTGAAGATAACTATATGAAAATGTTTCTTCTGTTTTTTTAAAATGCTGTTTCAAAATGTGAACCATCTGTGACTCATAATTGGCCGGATTGCATACATTCACGTTCTTGTCATTCACAACGATCACAGCCAATCATGGGAATCTGTATTCATTCGTACAAGGGCGCAGATGGTACTTTCTCTTCGTGTGTGTTAGGCCGTCTCCGAAATACGCAAGCGTTGCAGTTCAAAAAGAGGCGGATGGCTGGCGTTGCATGTTACTGAGGTGTGTGTGTGTGTGTGTGTGTGTGTGTGTGTGTGTGTGTGTGTGTGTGTTTGCTTTTGCCAAGTGTCAGTTGAGATGGGGTCCAACCTCCCCATGACCCTAATAGGAGGAAGTGGTTTGAGAAATGAATGCATGAGTGAGAGAAATTCATTACAATTGCTTCTTGATCCTTAAAAGAACCTCCGACACATCAGCTGTCACCCAGCTGTGCTGTAAAGCATTAATGATTCCCACCATATTTAGAGGACTTTCTGTATAATGTCCCTTTAGAGGCAGTGGTGGTCTAGTGGTATAGGGCGCTGGATTGCTGATCCTAAGGTTGGGGGTTCGAGTCCCACTCTCCATGAGGTTGTCACTGTCCTCCCCAGTGCAGCTAACTGGGTTTTCAAAGGCGAGCCATGTCTTTCACTGTCTATGGTGAGAGGCATGTAAAAGAACCATTGCTGACTTTCGTAAAAGAATAGCTGCAAAGCCGTCAGTGTGTTTTTGTCCCTTGCTAAAGGGTTGTGTCAGGAAGAGCATCCAACGTAAAAACCTATGCCAAATCAAACGACCCCTGAAAAAGGGAAAAAGCCAAAAGGAAATCTCATCTCAATCCCATTCTTACTAAGTCATGGGAGGAATGTATGTATTTGCATAATTACCTCCTTAACACAATCTGTATCGATAGAGCCGTTATAAATGGACCATATCAAACTTTGAATGTGCAATTTACACAATTAGCAATCCAGCACCCTATACCACTAGACCACCACTGCCCCTCCATGACTTAGTAAAAATAATTCTATTAAATGTGCCACATGTCTTCAACAGGATACTCCATAACTCTGCTTTGCAATGTTTTAACAGGATATGAAGGTGTTCCAGAGTTTTTCAACGACCTTCTCAACCACATCACCAGCGTGCTCCAAGACCAGTCTTCCAGTGATCACCTTCCTCTGCCACTGGCTTCACCCCCCTCAGGGGTGATAACATCTCCAGTCCCAGAGGAGCAGAGCGGAGACCCCTCTCAGGAGTGTTGCAGTGTGTTAGAGGAAGAGTCCGACAATAACGGCGGCAGCAGCAGCGCGTGGATTTTGGATGGGGACGAAGGACTGAAGAGTCCATGCCAGAGACTGGGTTGCAATACAGCAGTGTCACCAAACTTCCAACAGCACTGCGTGGGCACTATCGCCACCAAAGCCTCCTCACAGTGACCACCTTATTTTCCTCTGCTGAACAAAGCAAGAACACATGATTCATTCTAATAAATAACGATAATAGATTATAGTAATGCGGTATCTCTAATCAGAAATAACCCGTTTACTATAGTTGGTAGTGTTAATATGATGATGGATTCCTTATACTTTTGTGTACCCCCCCAAACTATTGATCAGCAGATTTGTCGTAGTGTTCATATTTTGTTTTAAAATGCGTTTTATTTTGAAGCACAGTGGAGAATGAAGAGAGATGAGTTTCATTAGAAGGGATATTCAGTGTGTAATGCTCGATTCTTCAGGATGAGAGTTTTAACTATGTATTCCTCTGCCAGTCAATATGTACCTATAAGTCAATTGTGTAACTATGAACAGCTTCTCACTCCATCTTTGGTGTCAAGCGTATATTGTAATGGTCTCTGATGTGTTGTACAAGTCTCCCCTTCACCTCCAAACCAAGAATTGTTATTGTTTCTTCGAAAGAAAAGCCTATAACGCTCCTAAAAAAAAAAAAACCTTTCCTACTCCATTAGTGGATGTGTAATTCAACTGTAAATGTGGTGCATCAGTTTATTTTTACCCGCCAGGAATGAAAATTGGCACCTGACATTTCTCTGTATGTGTTTCCTTATTTCGTGACGTTCCAACCCCGGGAATTGCCGTGTCAGTCGTCATGAATGTGTTGATTGTGTTCTGAGACAGATGTGAAAAGTGAAAGTGCATTTTTCTGTGTGCAGTGGTGCATGCATGTGTGTCTGACCAGATGTTCTTGCATTCCAGTGTTTTGGGTATGGTCTGGTACGGTTGCCTTTGAAATGTAAATTTTAATAACCACGTCCCGTTAAACCCAATTGTTCGGGTTAATAGGAACTGAGACGACTGTAGACATGGAGGTGTGTAGTATTTTAAAATAACAGTTACTATTATTTTTTAGAAATGACACTTAAAAAGGTGATTGATTAATGAGTAATCCTGTAACCATTCCTGTTTAGGTGATCAAGAGTATACTTAATGTCTAGTTAGGATTTCTTTTAAACTAACAAATGATAAAGAGTTCCAAATAATTTTAGATGTGACGATTATTGGTATTTTTAAAGTTTCCGTTGCTTATAATCAATGGAAGCTTGCATTCTGAAAAACAATTCGGTTAGCTCGAATTCAGACTTATTATGATGGTGATAAGTCCCCTTTCAGAAACCATTACCTGCCTTCGTTAAGAACACGCAGTCACTGTAAACAGTTTACCTGAATTTAAGGGCATTTGTTATGAAAGCACGACAGTCTTAAGAGGCATTGTTTTGGAAAATGCACCATCTCCGACTGATGCACATTCTGGTAAGATAATTTCATTTTTGGTATACATGTTTATTAATTAATATCTTGGTGCAAATTGGTAATAAACGAAATCAGCTGGAATTCTTTGTTTTTGATCAGCTCTGTTAAAATTGGTTTCTGTTCTGTTAAAATATATTTTAACCAGCTACTCTTTCATTTATAAGGGAAATATAGCAGTCAAGTTTGAAAATGTAATTCAGGCATTTGTTTATTATTATTATTATGTTAATCTAGTTCAGTTACCAATTTTTGAACGAAGAAGTTTGAAAATAACAATGGGGAGTGTGTACAGATACTCATGGGAAGTTGTGTGCTTTGCTCAGTTGTATCCTATTCTTACTTGAAGTGGTTTGGGCTGCAGATGTACATTTGTATTTAACTTTGAATCTTCCATTGAGCAGTTTGGGGAAAACCGATTTGTCGGGTTTTTCTTCACCTCTAGAGGTCCACTGTTAAAAGTCAAAAACATTTTTGATTCCTTGTGTACTAGAATGCTAAGAACCTTTGCACACGAAAAAGAAGAAAAAGATTTCAAATCATCGCCTTTTTTTTTTTAAACCTGCTTATTGAATCAACTGAACTTGACATGACATGAACAGGTGTACACAATACTGGAGTGCAGTATTCTCGATCTCAGTGTAAAATATAAATGCATATAAATGATTGAAATCTTATGTGGCTGATATGAGGTGTCAAATGTCCTTAAAATGGCCCAATTGTTAGCTTTGTGAGATGGAGAATATGACAGCTTTGTATACTGTTCTTCTTTGTGTCTCTTAATTGGACACTTGCATTTATTGTGCTTTAACATGAAAAAAAAATGCTACTCATTAATCCAAGTCATGCTCTCTTGAAATCCACATTTGAATGTTTACTGAGAGATGGGTGGTGTGTGTGTGTGTGTGTGTGTGTGTGTGTGTGTGTGTGTGTGTGTGTGTGTGTGTGTATATATATATATATATATATGCATATATATATATATATATATATATATATACACACACACACACAGACACGTACACATAAATATTGGCTATGTATACAGTGCACAAACCTTTCTATACCTGCATACATACCTACATTGACACAGACGGTCATTGTGGACATAGAATGACATTGTGTTTTGTAAGTCCAAAATCAAATCTACACTTTGTGGTTCCTTTTAGATAAAATATTTTAAAAATGAACAAGATACCGTATTCTCTTGTAGTTTTTAAGTCACGACAAGCTGCATTTTTGTTCTGTGTGTCTGCATGTGTGCTCTGAAGTCACATTTACTATCCAATGGGGAAGAAATGTCCTCACAAGGATGGGAGTATGTTGAGACATTTGAGTAGATCCCAGGAGAATATTTTCCTTTTTTCTTTTTAACTGAAAAAAAAAAAACATTGCCAGATGGTTCCTTTTTATTTGTGTCTCAGTTTGGTTGCAGGCATAGCATTAATTACCTGCATTAATCAAAACATGAAAATAAGTAGAGGAGACTGGGGATAGTTGCAACATGTCTTTCTCCTCCAAACAGAAACATGCTAGATTGATGGTACCTATATACTACACATGTTTACTTGGTTCCACCTGACATCAGCAAGAAAGTGGACACATTTCAGAACTTCTGCAGGATTTTAGTTACCTAGGTTAAATACTAGTCCTTCTCAAAAAATTAGCATATTGTGAGAAAGTTCATTATTTTCTGTAATGTACTGATAAATATATGAAAGTTTAATTTTTTTAGATTCATTGCACACCAACTGAAATATTTCAGGTCTTTTATTGTTTTAATACTGATGATTTTGGCATACAGCTCATGAAAACCCAAAATTCCTATCTCAAAAAATTAGCATATCATGAAAAGGTAGTCTAAACGAGCTATTAATCTAATCATCCGAATCAACCAATTAACTCTAAACACCTGCAAAAGATTCCTGATGCTTTTAAAAACTCCCAGCCTGGTTCATTACTCAAAACCGCAATCATGGGTAAGACTGCCGACCTGACTGCTGTCCAGAAGGCCATCATTGACCCCCTCAAGCAAGAGGGTAAGATACAGAAAGAAATCTCTGAGCGAATAGGCTGTTCCCAGAGTGCTGTATCAAGCCACCTCAGTGGGATGTCTGTGGGAAGGAAAAAGTGTGGCAGAAAACGCTGCACAACCAGAAGAGGTGACCGGACCCTGAGGAAGATTGCGGAGAAGGGCCGATTCCAGACCTTGAGGGACCTGTGGAAACAGTGGACTGGGCTACAGGTGGCGCATTCCCCAAGTCAAGCCACTTTTGAACCGGAAGCAGCTACAGAAGCACCTGACCTGGGCTACAGAGAAGCATCACTGGACTGTTGCTCAGTGGTCCAAAGTACTTTTTTCGGATGAAAGCAAATTTTGCATGTCATTCGGAAATCAAGGTGCCAGAGTCTGGAGGAAGACTGGAGAGAAGGAAATGCCAAAATGCCTGAAGACCAGTGTCAAGTACCCACAGTCAGTGATGGTCTGGGGTGCCATTTCAGCTGCTGGCGTCGGTCCACTGTGTTTTATCAAGGGCGGGGTCAATGCAGCTAGCTATCAGGAGATTTTGGAGCAGTTCATGCTTCTATCTGCTGAAAAGCTTTATGGAGATGAAAATTTCATTTTTCAGCACGACCTGGCACCTGCTCACAGTGC
The DNA here is from genome assembly GCA_024760905.1 of Plotosus lineatus. NCBI lineage: Eukaryota > Metazoa > Chordata > Actinopteri > Siluriformes > Plotosidae > Plotosus > Plotosus lineatus. The sequence goes on from CM045732.1 coordinate 50,510,138, forward strand.
CAAAACCACTGCTAAATGGTTTACTGACCATGGTATTACTGTGCTCAATTGGCCTGCCCACTCTCCTGACCTGAACCCCATAGAAAATCTGTGGGATATTGTGAAGAGAAAGTTGAGAGACACCAGACCCAACACGGTGGATGAGCTTAAGGCCGCTATCGAAGCATCCTGGGCCTCCGTAACACCTCAGCAGTGCCACAGGCTGATTGCCTCCATGCCACACCGCATTGAAGCAGTCATTTCTGCAAAAGGATTCTCGACCAAGTATTGAGTGCATAACTGAACATAATTATTTGAAGGTTGACTTTTTTTGTGTTAAAAACATTTTTTATTGGTCGGATGAAATATGCTAATTTTTTGAGATAGGGATTTTTGGTTTTTCTTTACTTTTTGGCTAAAATTATCAATATTAAACAATAAAAGGCTTGAACTACTTCAGTTGTGTTTAATGAATCTAACATATAAGTAAGTTTAATTTTTATCAGTACATTACAGAAAATAATGAACTTTATCACAATATGCTAATTTTTTTAGAAGGACTAGTAGTAAGAATTTTGTAGCACAGTAACATAACACTTTGCAAGATCTTCCGGTGGAGTCTTGGAATCTTTATTTCTGTGTGCTGCTTGCTTGTTCTCATGTGCTTGCATGGGTTTCCTCTGGGTACTCCAGTTTCCTCCCGCAGTACAAAGATATACACATAAAACCACTTGGTTCTTCCAACTTGTTCATAAGTGTAAGTGTGAGAGAGTTTAAAAGAAAAAATGTTCGTGTTTAAAGTAGTTCTTAAAATAAGTTGGGGTTTTTTTTGCTGTAATGTGTGACATTCCTTCTATATATAAAGTTTGAGTACGTTCG